>OU015528.1:21530014-22105014 GCA_907165065.1 Caprimulgus europaeus | reverse complement strand
TTGATTCCCTACAAGAGCAATTGCTTTGAACTTGAAGAAAAGTGCAAACAGAAACAAAATTGCCCAGAAAAAAAGTGCAAGTTATTGTCAGTTACATTCTTAACTGTACGTAAATTATGTTACCTTGGTGGCCTTAAGCCTGAGTATCTGAACCTTGTATGAACTGAGAATCATCAGGCTAAAACCAACTGTTTTTCCAAAGTAGTAACAAATTAAATATCTTCTCAGTAGTAAAATAAATAAGATACAGTAGGGATTATATCAACCTTCATCTTAAATTCATTTAAAATACTGCAGTCCAAACTTAGCTGACTGCTAAATACAGCAAGAATATTATATGATTCTGAAACTAGTCACCTAAATGCATCTTTCTTCTTTCAGTAATGTGATTCAGAAATTGAGTTTTTTTACTGGCAATTGCATCTTCATTTTCGATCCTCTCTCATAGCTTATAAGCAGTATCTCTTATTTTAACAGTGTCAAAGGCCTACCATTCTGCTTTTAAAACATTTCCATTGATTTGGAACTTTATCTGAATCAGAATCTAATAATAATAATAATAATAATAATAATAATAATAATAATAATAATAATAATAATAATAATAATAATAATAATAATAATAATAATAATAATAATAATAATAAAGTTTTATTTTTATGTTATTATTTTATTATTATTATATTTTCCACATTAGAGAAGCTTATGACATTTTCCATAAACTTTCTGCACTGCACAGGACTCTGATGAAGTAAATGAGGCACCTCAAGTTTTCAGGGGAGAAGGATGTCTATTTTCACATGTGGAACATTGTAAGCATAGCAACTAAATACAAAACTTGGTTCAAAATTTAACACACAAGCCAAAAGCATGGATTTGTTACACTACCTTAGCAACCTGCAGTATAGAAATAGACACAGACGATCAGCCTCAAAATGAGAGTGAGCAGAAGAAATATGATAAATAAAATGTTGCAGTTTTCCTTCTTCCCATGACAATGTCACATATACATAATATAATTTGAACATTGCAAATCAAGAAGGTGGTCCATGAATAGTGAAACTGATACAGTGCAGTTTCCTATGGATTTCTGTTATATCTCCCTTAAAGCTTTCTTTCCCAGGACTCCCAGTTACCCTATTTTGGATTTTCTCTAGTGATCACTGCACTGCATCTTCCAAGGGTCAACCACATCTGCTGCCTGGGAAGGGAGTTTGCAGCACACAGGCTCCCAAGCCAGAGCCCCACGTGAGCCCAAAAGCCCACACACACCAGCTGCCCTTGCTCACAACTCTGCAGAGTCATTAAGAGCTTTCTTTCCCTGTGGTGTAATTCATGCTTTTTTCCCTACCCACCATGTGGATTTCCACAACACCTCAAGGCCCTTCTGTTGAAATTGGACTGAAGGTTCAAGAATTACTGAGATGGAAGGAAAGAAACATTGATGATGAACAAAAAGATGGCAACTGCCATCAAAAAATGCCACATTTCTTTAGGAAGCTATGCTAAAAATGATCAAATATTGCTGCCTTGGGAAAGTGATGGATGCCACTTTGAACCTGAGCCTCCTGGAATACTGCTTTACTATGAAGCATATTCAAAAGTTTCTTATTTATTTAATACAACATGACCTAAATAAGCACAACAGACTTTATCCCTATTGGAGATAACAGAAGAAAAACTGGAATTCCATAGTATACTTCCTTACAAAAAATGAAAATCAAATATATTTATTGAATCTGATTTTATAGAAATTTTAGGGTGTTTCACCTGAAATACAAAACTCTCAACTGATTTCAGAGAAGTTACAAAGTCACCATGGTAACCCTTGAATCCCAGAAAAGCTACAAGACCACATATCTACAATGATATCTAGATGAAACAATACAGAAATAATAATATTCTTTAAGCGAATATTATTTTTAAAAACCTTTGCATTTTCTCATAATGTGAACAATTCTTGTGGAACAATTCTCTAATGCTAACATCAACTGAAAGGAAAGAATAAATAAGATTGAGAATATAACTTCAGTGTTTTTAGTATGTAGCAAATAGCAGTCCTAAAAGGTAGAAAAGGTTTTACACGAGTGCATGTATAAGAAAAAAAACACTGATACTAAAAATACAGGAGGGAAAAAAAAACACACTCAAAAAACCCCCCTTGAAAATCAGATATGAATCAATTACACTAAAGTGGATTTTCAAGCTGATGAATGGAAACTTAAATCTTTTTAACTATTAAGTTTGTGAAGTATTACGATTTGTTTAAACATCATCAGTGTGTTGTGTCGTCCAGTTAATGACTAATGAAATTATAGTGACTTGCTTACTAAAACACATTGCACTAAAGATGTATATTATATTTGTTAAAGTCTTGAAGAGCACCACTTAATACTTCACCTGAGAAAATTCCCATTTCAGTGAGTACTTCAGAAAGACTTTCTGAAGGAACTAACATCCATGATGAACTTAAGAGCTGCAAAGAATGCCAGTGAACCAAATGGCTGTGTATGGCCAACAATGGCTGCTAGGAAACTGCATAAGAGATTAAGAATATGCTCATATTTAGAGGAACTTCTTAAAGCTATAAAGAAAATCCACTTTCATCTTCTAGCTGTGAAAGAAATAAATGTAGAAAAAAATAATTGGTATTGTAGTTCAGGTTAGCTACACAAATGTTGTTGGCACATCAGAGAGATTTAGGTATTACTGTTGAATGAAGAAAATTATATATTAATCTACTGCATAATTTGGCATTCATTAATTGAGGTCATAGAGACTGCATTTCTGTCATGTAAGCATTTTTTAGTATCTCAGCTTTATATGCCTCATCTAAGCATCTGATCAAGGCACATCTGATCTCGGAGTTTTATTTTGTATGTCTATCTTCTGCAACAGTAACCAGTGAATCAATTCTAGCCACTAGCTTTCTTTTTTAAATAAAAATGTGAATGTAGTAAATACTGTATTTCAACCACCTTAACAGCAGTCATATGTTACTTGTTTGTTTGACTACCAGGTGTTATGTGTGAGGGAATCCTTATTTCTGTAATTAAACTGTTGTTGATCCATTGGGAATAGCCAGACATTAGACTCTGAGGTTGCAGACATTTGGGGCCCTGACTGACTGCTCACATGCATACATATAGTGTCATATACTATAGAGTGAGAATGGGGCACTCGTCACAGTTTCTGGCCTTTATATACACTTCCATACATGCACATATACATGTAGAAGATATTTTAAGCAGATATATGTATGCCTGGAGGGGGTGGTATGTATATTTGTGTATTTGGTAATACCAAATAATGTGGAGAAAGAATGATTGTCAAGAGCCTAGCCCTTCTAGTAGACTCTCTTTGTAGTCTTCTGTCATTTATTAGAATAAATTCCAGTTAAGCCTCAGTACTTCCAAATCCATGTTCCATGGAGAAGTTTTGAATCAATGGACATAATACAGAGAAAGAGGTTTCTGTCTGCAGAGAATCATCACATTTCTAGAAACAATACTGCTGTTATCACAAGAGTGGCCCATTAACTGTAGCACAGCAGTGAGAGAATCACTTCTGAAATGTCATCAGCATTTCTTTTGGTAGAAATTGTGCTTTCAATAGCCCTGTACATGTGGAGACCTGACTTGGTATAAAGAATTTAAATAAGAGTACAGAAAAGTTTTGTGGATTTGTTTGGGATTTTTTTTCTTTTATATTTGTTCAATTTTATTCACACAGATACAAGGCTTTAAAGAGCTGGATTCCTCTTAAGCTTTATTACCTATGATCCAAAATAATCCATAGCATGTTTTTTTAATAATGATTCAAATACAAATCAGTAGAATGTCTGATCAGACCAAGTGTCTTGGAAGTATCATTAGCTGGAATCCTTTCAGAATGTTTCCACAATTATTTTTCCTTTTTGAACAAAGAGCAATTCTTCTTGTAACTCTAAAAATGCTGCTTTTGTAGACTCAAAGTAAAGCTTAATAAAGTCAAATTGTTTTCACTGGGCTTTGGAATTTGTCCCAAGTCTTTCAGCTTACAGATGGCAATCCTTAGCCAGCCTGCAGGGAAGCTACACTTGTTTTAGTGCAGAACTACTGTAGATTTTTTTAATTTTTTTTTTTTACATTGTGAATACTCCAGATAATTGACACAACATCTAACATAAAACACTTTGGGTTAGATATTGGAAGACATCATATTTACCAGTTCATCTTGTCCTACTTCTACCAGTGGTCAGCACCAGAGGAGCGGAAGGCTGTAAGATGAGCATACTGTCAGTGAGGTCATAAAGCAGTCCATATCACTATGCTAAAAAAAGCTTTAGCATCCCACAGTCATTTGTGGAGCAGTATTTGTTGTAATAGGTGCTGATCCTGCTGTGAAAGAATTAAGTACATATTACTGCCCTGAAGGGGAGTAAAGACTTCACGTTTCACTTGCGTGTAAGGGAAGTGGACTGTGCCTCTGGAGGAAGATCATTTGGGTTGCAAGAATGGCTCAGTGGTTACCTGCTACACAAAGACTTCAAAGAGTCTCGTGCAATTTCCTACCTAAACATGGGTCCCTGGATAATTTTGAGCTTTCATCACAAGTGATATTCATCTCTAAGAAAGAGTCTTCTAGTCTAAGTTAAGAAAAAGTCTGGTTTTTGGACAATAGCAAGAGAGAGGACCTCCAGAGAGTGAATAACTTTCAAATACCTCCATGAGACTTTGTACAAAGGCAGGTGGTTTGTTTTTTTTAATCCTCTGGAGGTGCCTATCTCTTAGCATTCATCACAGAGGGAGACTTAGGCAAGGAACTTTAATTAGACACCTATTATTTACATGACTAGAAAGCTGGATGCATTTAGGTATTTGTGGAAGCTAAGCCTTATACTTTGAGGAGCTGAATTTGTGTCTCATCTTGAATTTTCACCTGTAAAATGCAACACCTTCCTCACAGTGAGACTGTGAAACTTTAAAATGTATCTGATGTTGTCAAAATGTCAGTTAAGGCCAGAAAATTGTTTAACACAAGCAGATTGAAAGGGATGCTGGAAGCAACGAGCTCCAACCCCCAAAAGGTACGGACTGAATGTTTGTATTCTAACGTTGTTGGCATTTTTATTAACAAAGAGAAAAATCTAGAGACAGGACCATGTTCAGAGTTTGAATTAACCTGATGATACCTCAAGCACTCTGCGTGAAATATCTTTTAACTGTTAGTATTATCACTTAAGCCACAAAATCCACATTTTCAGTAGCACAAAGTAGATGACATTGCTTATTTGTATTCAGTCCTACTGAATTTTTCAAGGCAAAATTTTCAAGGCATTTTTCAAGGCAAATTTCTCATTAAGTTGGAGGTCGTTGTAGGAACATTCAAATTTTTTCCATTCTCTATGTGTTAGATACTATAGCTTATATCAAGACCTAATGAAACTTATTTTTAATTATTCACACCCTTTGGCCTGTAACTGTAATCTGCCTCTTTCCATATCAAAAAGGCAGGACACAGTATAATTATTTATGTTTTCAATATGAAGAAAATGTTGAGTCTGTTCTTCTTTAGAAATATGTCCATGATTCTTAACAGCAATAATGAAAGTTACAAGCTTAGATTTATCATGTGGTTCCAATCCAGTTTTAGTTTTATAACCTTTTGTCAAAAAACCCCACCAAAACCCAAACCTTCCTATTTGCTTTAGAAGGAAATTGAAAACTGTCCTGCATAAGGACTTGTCTATGACTACAGTCGTATTAAAACACCTCACAAATTTACCAGACCTTCATGGACCCTGATTTTGGTCCAACCTCGCAAGGTCTTTCAATGCAACAAACTCTGCAGTAAATTAACACAAAATATTAATGGAAAAAAGGGCTTATAAACAGACAAAGCTTTAACTATCTGTACATTGGCCTGAAATCACAGTGCACAGAGCAAGTGTTTAGAATCAAATATTTCACTCTAGAATCACCTTTTCTACCACTGCTAGTTCTATGTTTTGGCCAAATTACTTGTTTAGAGTGTCTGCAATGTTCATATGATGGAGAACTATTTCAACAGAAAAAACTAAGCAATGATTATCACATTTTATTACATCTAATGTAAAGTGAATGGTGGAGATACAATATTCCAAGCTGTGTCCTTTTTGCTCTGCTGTTTTCAGTGTTTTTCTCTCTGCCTAATTTTTCATTTATTCTTTGCTTCCTTTCTATTTTTTTTATGTCTTTGCTTGTTTGCTCTGACTTCCAGCATTTCTCTTCTCTTTTTTTCTTCCTCTCAGGCACTTTTTTTTTTTTTTTCTGATATTCATGATATTTCAGCAAGATGCAGTTCAAGAAATATAGTTGGTAGTACTAATCTGCTGGAATGATTCCTGTGTTGTGGTCTCTATCCAGTTTGATCTCAAATCATTGATTGTAGCAGTCCCAAGGATATAAAGGTGAATATGCACCATAGGTATGATTAAAGCAAAAGCCTATAATTCCCAAAGAAAAAAATCAGAATAATAAAGAAAATAAAACTTACAGAAATTCTTCACTACCTGCTTTTCCAAATATTCTTTAATCAGGTGGTAAAAATTATTTCCAAAGCCACCAGGTTAATGGCCATTTTTCTTTTAAAGTCTTTGACCTTTGAATAAATTAATCATTTGTGTCTTTGAACAACTTATTTTAGGCAAACAAATGTACGTGTTAGGGATCTGAAATCAAAGGGGTGGTCTTTGTCCTGGGTGGTCTTTGTCCTTATTTTCAGTCATAAGCAATTAATCCACTGTTGTGTGCATACCCTATGAGACATTCTGCTTTAAAATCACAGTCATTTAAAAAATACTCAAACCCAAACATCATCCAAAACTGGCACACTTTCCAGTTAACTGCAAAAGGCTGAATGGAAGATTTGAAACAAAATAGCTTCTGGGTTAGAATCTTGTATGCTGTATTAGCCTTGAGCAAAATTTTACAGTGTCTTAACTTAACCTACAGGCAAAAATTCATAATGGGAATACTGAGAGACCTGTAGCTACAACCGGTACTACTGGGCACCAGTATAATATTTCATTTACACTTTTTACAAAGCAATTTTTGGTAATCTTGCTGCATGAATGAAAAATCTCATCCCATAGTCTCCAATTCACTACCCTCATGAACTCATAAAAAGGTTTTTTAACCACTGCTGTGATTTTCAAGTGGAAATAATAAAATGGCAAGAGTTAAATATTAATATTCAGTTCTTGCATTGTGCCTTTCTTTGATACCAATTACAACTTGAACTTCACCTAACTCAAAAAGACTGCAGACTTCACTCAATTAGCAGTAATAGGATTAAAACATAGCTTTGGAATTGAAGATTTAAATAGGAAAAAAAACTTGGCAAATGTACACTACATGTACCAAATTAATCTCAAAATAAATATGCAGCCCTGGGTGAAAAAAGTGGAATGTGGAATGCTAGAGGTGTGGGGGTTATTGTGGGTTTTTTGCTTTCTTGACAAACTCTGCAGGTTACATTGCTTTGAAACTATCTTGGTTGCAGAATAACGGTATTTTTTCTTCCTTTAGGTTTATGGACACTAGAAAAACTTGCTGCCATTCCCAACAGATATTCTCTTTTGAAGAGCACCAAAGCCATTTCTGTCTGTCACACTTTTTTCCATTACTAAATTTGTATGCTTTTCAACTTTGTGGAATTTAAGCAACCCCACAGATGCAAATTATTGCATTCAAATAGCTGCCTCCTGAGAAAGGATAAATATGTCCATTTATACGTGAAAAGTGTCAATGACACCAAAGCTATGTTTCTATACTACAGATTTGAACAGCAGGCAACTGAATTTGTGGAACATAATTTTTGTGTTACTTTACCCATGCTGAGTTGTTTGTGGTTTATTTTGTTTTTGCAATTGATAGGCAATAAATCACTTCATTCTCACTGCATTTTTAGTATCTGCATTTACAGATACAATTTACATACAATGCCCCAAACTGAAGATGTTTTCTGTTTTAGGGAGTACATTTGACTTCTGAGATAAAATTGTAATGTCCTAAAATTCCCCATCAAATAAAAAATTGTTTAACCACAGTTATAAAGAGCTGTTTGTATCCTTCTCTCAGAGACAAATATGAAAGATTCACATCATGATTTACTCATCAAAAACTCATATAGCAGGATATTTGAAGTATAGCTAAAGAGATCCAGAATTAGCTGTGAGTCAGGACAGATGGAAGTGACACACTTAGCTTTTTTTATTTTCTTCCAACTAGTGGAGAAATCAAGCCCAAGATTGGCCATGGGTTTCTGTTGACAATAACCATTTGCTTCATTTCTGGAAAAATGCACTTCAGGAAATACTAGAGAATGACTAAATGCCACTTTTCAAAATAGTACAAGAAGATGCTACAGAGATTTGGAAGCTGGCATCAGTAGTTGCATATTTCCAAGGTCTAGCACTAATATTATGACAGATAAGGACTCCATAAAAGAAAAGAGAGAGTACTACTTTCATGGGTAAAGCTGATTACCCAGAAGGGTTGTTAAAGACTGTTTTTTATTTAAGCTCACCAATAAAAATTTTAATGGGAGTGGGTATAACAGCAATCAGTGTGAGGAAAGACAGTGTCGTCAAGATCACAACATGCCAGAGATAGACAAGGGTTTAGAAGAAACAGCAATAGCAATAAAAGGAGCAGAAACACCATGATGGTGATAGAGACACCTCAGCTCATATGGGCTACCAATTGCAGTACTCAAGAATATCAAGAAGATGATCTGTTCAGCTCCAAACCTTAAAAATAAGGAAGAAGTGTGAGATCTCTTGAATCAGATTGGCTTCAGCCTCTGTTGTTTTGCTGGACTGCAGGTAATCACAGATAAATCATGACATTTTGACACTATTTCAATTATATTTCAGTTTGATTTTAACTACCTGTGGAGGCTATCTGGAGTTTCCATTCATTTCAATCTCTTTGCCTCTCACTCCAACAAAAGAAGTTGACCTGAAATCAATTGATCTATAAATTGCAAGGATTCAGTCTGGTTTTTGTAACAGACATTTTTAATGTCCTGACTCTGAAAAGGTATTATTTTCCCAAGTTTTGAAGTGCTGGCCTCCACAGGTCCTTGAACTTAGCCCAGAAAATAATGTACAGAAGCTAATTCAATTATAATATAGCTTTAAATGAACCTAACCCTGTCTGGCACTGCTCAAAAAGTAGACAGGCCACTTGATTAGACAGGATCATCTGCCTCATGGTAAAAACATACTGAACTTTTGTGGAAGGTTGGAAATAGCTTTGAATGAATGTATGAGATGAGTTGCCACCATTGCAGGGCTAGTAAATGGCAGCTGAGACAGCAAAATTCTCCCTCTACACACCTGGATCACAACAGAGCCCAGAGGTCTCCAGCATATCCAAAATAAAAATCTCACAAGTTTGATTTAAAATTCCCCCTTTATAAAGCAGAGAATCACCTAATCACCTTCTCCAAACTGTCCAGCTGCAGAAGTCACCAACACATGAAAAAGGCTGTAGAAGTTGATCTGGACAGATTCAGAACCAATAAATCCTGCTTTGGTGAGGAGGGGAGAAGGACGGGAACACAAAATTCAAAGACTCCAGCCATTTAGAGATGGTTGTCATTCTTTATGAAGATTAAGGGACTTGTAGCTCTGCATTCCTATATTAATCCAAAGGCCAGCCATTGTACAAGCTGACAGAATATAGGCTTCCAGATGCTGCACTTGTGATCAGAGCCTTGAGCTACACAGACTCCCATTTCTCTGCTGGATTTTTTCTGGCTCTGCTATGTTAAATTTACATGGCAGATAACCAACATATTGATAACAAAGACCTGTAGAAAAAGAAAGAAAGGAGAGCAGCTGAAGAGGAGTCTCTCATGCAATGGCCAGTTTAATTGTATATTGGAAGAATACAACCATATGAATATTTTTCAAAATAAGAAGCTCTTATAGTGAGAGAGAAGAGTCAAACTGATGGACAACTTGTCCATTAGATTTGCTAAAGGAGATCTCTGCAAACTGTAGAGCAAATGAACTAAGGCTCACAGAATAATGCATGAGGACACAAGGGTCTTTTATTTTTCATATATTAATACAGTTAAAAAGAAAATAAATAATCCTGATTTTTTCTAGGGAGGTAAGGAAACCATAAATACTACAGGGACTTTGCCCCTAGCATCCAGTGATTTACATATTTTTTATAAAAGTCAGAGTTGGTTTGAAGTCACAAGAAGTAGACCAACCACTGTTAAAATGATTGCTTTTTCCCTGTTATGCCTGAGTCCTGTCTATGCCATCAGATTCTCACTTTTATGAGAAATATAAAATTCAGATACAATTTCCAGTTAAAAAGGAAACCTTTCTGCTGGTCTTCATAGCAACCAATAGCTTCTTCCCTTATTTTTTTTTTTTTTTAACTCAGTGACAATTCTGATATCCAAAATGGCAACTAATTGCTCTGACAATTAAATGGTATTGCCACAGCACAGTCTTTATGCATTTGTCCTAATAAATGTCAGATGAAGCTCAACTGCTCACTTTAGCAGATGATAATTTAGGCTGAATATCACCAGTTATTCAGAGAGAAAATTTTTGCTTTAAATAAGATTAATCTCACAGATGATGTGTGAGTTTCCTTCTTATAACAAAGGCCATTGGTTACTTATTAAATCTGAATTAGTTTTAACAAACACTTGCATAAGAATCATTAATATCATCTGTTATCATATGTTAATACACACTGATTACTAATGCAGTGTGTAATGCTTAATATCTCAACAGTCAGATCTCTTAAAAATTCAATTACTATAGCACTTGCCATAGAGACTAGCACTGTTGTTGTAAAGCTCTTTTTTCCCTAGTGACCCTTCAGCCTGACTACTTCTTGCTTGGCTGCCATTTGTCAGTTCAGGAATAGCATGACTGTCAAGCCAAGTACAGACTTATATCAGATTCCCTAACTCCCATCATGGTTCTTACCTTTCCACTGAAGCCAATAGGAAGCTGGGAATTTTTTTAATCCTGGGCCAGCATTTCAAAAAACACTGATCTGCTTTGCAAATACCTGGAGCTGATTCATTTTCTCTGTTGCAGGTGACAAGAAACTGAAACTCCTTTCATTAACCCTGGAAAAGCCTGCACACCTTCAATGTAGGGCCAGCAGTGTTTGTACTACTGTTCTCTACTTTACAATTGCAAAATCTTTGTTAATTCCAGTTGGGACCTGTTAATATTCCTCATGGAGGAAAAAAAAAATGCTTATCCCTTCTTGTAAACGGGTTCTGCCTCTAGTTGCAGCACCCATTTTGAAAAATACTCTGAACAGCACATGGCTGTCAAAAGAGAAGTTTTACAAGAACCTCTGAAGCTATAATTTTATTTATAAAACTGATATGCTTGGGAATGGCTGTAGGCACTGAGCCCAGAAGTCATGGAAGAGTCCATATTTTTCTCAGTAAATTCTTTATCAACTACAAGAATATGACAACTTGCAAAATGCCAGTTATGAACTGTCCCAGACCCTCGTATCTTCCAAACTTCCCTGAGAGAAAGTACTAGTTGGCATAGACCAGAACTGTGCCAAGAATTCTTTTAGTTGCTGAGAGGATGACTGCCTGGACATGTCCTGGATATACTTAAATGTACAACGATGGACAGACATCTCACTGCTACTCTGGGCTCTGAGCTGAGAATATATGGGAAGAAATCAGGAGATCCTGTGATTAAAGCATGGATGTTTTTCTTCTTAGACCTGTCTTCCACACTTCTTGGCCTCCTTCATGCGAAGAATCACAATACACTTTAGACTGAACCATCCTAACAGTAGACAGCTTCAAGTCCTTACAGAATTGTTAGCTGTGATTCTAATTTTGAGTAAAAAATCAAGTTTTGATCCAGCATTAATGCTTCCTTCGACTGATGAAGGTGATGGACCTGCTGAACTTACTCTCTCAGTAGCAGCGACATCAGTGATTTCCATGCTATGGGAATTATTGCGCAGAAGTAGGTCAACAGCTGTGCTCAGATGTGAAGAGGTGTGTGCAAGAATAGACATAGCAAAAATAAAAAGGTCTAAAAAAATGACAAAAAATGATGAGGTATATGGGAGAAAGAATGGAGACTGTGGACTTTACACACTGTAAGGTTAAAAAGATTAAGTCTGTGAAGTTTGAAAAGGAGAAGAAAGGAAGAGATATTGTAAAAGTCTACAAAATAATGAGTGAGCCTGAGGATCCTACACAGATCTCTCTATTTATTTCCCACTTACCCATATCTTTTGGCCTCCATTCTGGTCCTCCTCTTTCCAAATCTTCCAAAATATATTTTGCTCTCCTTCCCATTTCTCTTTTCCCTTTTATTTCCGAACCCCTTCACCTCATTTCCAACTTTCTTCTTCTCTATATAGTCTTTCTCATTCTATAAATATCAATACCAAATATAAGGATTTTATTAATATCAATAAATGTAGTATTACATTTAAAAATAATATCATTATTGTCTATAGAACTAAAAAGTAATGTGTTTCAAAGGACTGCCATGAAGTCCTTTTTCTGTGTCAATTCAGTGAACACAGGCAGCTGTGTTGCTAGAAACTGCTTTAACAAACAGTTCAGGAAGACTTAAAAAGCATGATAACCTCAGTTAGTTTACTTGTGGTAATTTGATGTAAAATTAAATTTTAACCCTCAAAGATCTGCTCATAAGCTAATTTTAAAGTTGAATCAGGAAGTTTTGGGACTTCTACCTTTTATCTGAAGCAAAAGACATAGAGGTAGAATTCAACTGACTTTGTACGTATGAGAAAATTAAGATGTTAAACTAATTAATTAAGCTAATAATCTAGATTTTTTATATTTTTTTTTAGTCAACAGGGAGAAAAAAGGCATTTTGACAGTGGAATCCATCTTACTTGAAAGTAAATATCTAAGATAACCCAGATAAATTCATCCTTAAAAGGGCCTTTTTGCCCCACTGCCTACAAAAAGTCATTAAGGCACCTAGTTCAGATTTAGACACTTGTTTCAAAGATAGGAGAGATCCCAAGGAAGGCATTCTGAAACAGATTATTGAGCTATATGAACAGCTGATCTATTGTAGTTTAAGTATTATGTTCCTGTGTGGTGCTAAAATGTAATTTACATGGGAGTTGTGACCTGGAGCAAAGCCCTAATATGTTGTTACGTAGCCTAGAGAGGCAGAGGAGACATATACCTGGATCCAGAAAGGATCTTCTTGGATATATAGTACACCTCATGCTTTCAAATGATATATTTTTGTGGGAATAGTGAGACATTGCAGTTCTGTTCTCTTTCACATTTTCTCCTAATCTGTCAAAAATCTATCAAATGATGTGCCTACCCACCAAAAATCAAATCGGCTTTAGGAAGTATGTATATTGTTGTATGAAATGTGGGGAGTCACTGCAACCAACAGAGGACATCAGAAAAGGAGCTGCAAAAATGTCAGTGTAGCAGACACAGGGTAAATCAGACTCCCTACATGGGAAATACGAGGCAGGCAGCACAGGACTTTTAAGTACAACAGATATTTGTGACTTTCAGAATACTTTAAAAAAGCCATGACTTCCCTCCTAGCAATTTCTGGACTAGACCTGTTCTGTTTTTAAACATTAAAAGTATTAAAATTAAGCCCCAGCAGCTTTAAAACAACTCTTCCCAAAATAAATGTAGCCATTTATAGACACGTCTGTGAGAAGCTTACCTCCAATCTTCCTCAGTGTCCCTGGTTACTGCAATAGTATTATTCTCCCCAGCCACTCATATAGAAGATCATAGTAGGGTGGGGATTTTAAAGTGGTTAACAAACAGACCCTTATGCAAAGCTTTCCCCAGTATATGCAGGCAAACATCACTATGGCCTCACTGGGAGCTGTGGAAAAGTATTTATCAAATACCTACCTTGTAGGTGTCTGAAATCAGCTGAAAAGATTCTTATCCTGGGATTCCAGCTTCAGCTTCTAACCACTGTCCCCTGCATACCCTTGCTGTGTATATTGGAATGTTCTCAACGTTTCACTATCTCTATAACTGTTGGTGGATTTTCTGCAGGTTGCCTTTAAACTTCATCTTACACTAACTAAACAGATAGTGCTCCCCAAATCTTTCAAGATAATTTATATCTTTTTATATTTTAATAATTTGCTAGACTTTTTGTCTAGTCCTTACCCTTTTACCAGTTTCCTACTAGATCTGGAGAGATATGAATTGACACAGCATCCAGTAACAGTCAGACCAGCCCAAATACATAGGTAAGCCAGTATGCCTGGTCCTATTCAAGGATTATTTCTTTATTTATATACATTTTTAGATCTACAAATGTGATTAATTGTTTTGCTGTAATGCTGCTCTGGCAGCTCTGGCAGCTCATTTCCTGTTGATCACTGTCTCCCACTCCCAAGACTTTACAAACTTTACAGGTTTCCAAGTTAATGTTCCCCATCTTGTTTAGGCCTGATAGAGCTTTTCTTTTTCTGGAGGTGCAGTTTTTGTACTTATTCAAATACACATTATTGGGTTGTGTACACAGTTTGACAGCTTTTAAAGCCCATGCTATTCTATATTAGTGACATTTTTCTGTACTCTTTTCCACTCCATCAGCAAAGTCACTTACACATGTAAACTGTTTTCAGTAGTTGATAATATATTTATGTAGCACTAAGCCAAGAACTCATTCTTGTGCTACACCAAAGGACTACGTTGAAATCAGCTGTGATCCCCTATTTCCAAATCCATTTTCATACCTGTCAGTTATTTAGTTTATTAATCTAATTATTGCATGGAAAGTTAATTTGCCATGGATATTAATCAAACACCTTGAAGAATTTTGGCTATATTATATTAACAATCTTACCTCTACCAACCAAACTTGAAAACAGAACAAAACAGATAAAAAGTTAGTTTGAAAAAATCAATTTTCCAGAAGGCACATTAGCTTTATTTCATTCTTTTTTAAGCAAGTAAATCCCATATCAGATATTCTTTGGCTTTTTATAATGAATAACCTAACTCTTTTAAATAACTGCCATAACAACAGAGTTCTTACAGTAATAACACATTCTCACCAGGAAATATGTCTTGGTTTGGATGTTTGTGTTTTAGTGATTGTTTCTGGTTTTAGCAATGATAATTACTACAATATAATATTGCTCATTTTACCTAAAAGTTGACAATAGTCTTTACAAAGCACGATCCTGAACTTGCAAACACACTGTCTGTCACTGACAGCAAAGAGGCATGCCATGGAGAAGGGAGAGGATGGAGAAGGAGTATATATACTAATTAAATAATTTAACCTTCACTCAAATGTATCCATTAAAGCATGAGAGAGAGAGCAAGGTAAGTGGCAACTTGAAATGCTAAATAATTTGTTTTCTTTGAGTGATTGCTTGAAGAATAAAAGACACTAGAATTTCCACCAAAGCTTATAGTTGGTAAAAGCCATTCCTGAAGAAAATGATTTTTCCTTCAAAGGGTGTTCCTAGTCTTTGGAGGTGAGAGTATTCCTTAGTCATTAACTTTGACTGAGATACTGGAACACTTCTGAGAAAAGGGCAGCAGGGTGTAAACACAGAGAGTAGGAAGCTAGCCTTTGCCCACTGACTGAAGGATGGCATTTCTCACTACACATTGCCTTTCACTTCATCAGGCACTCATTCAAGAGCAAAAGTCAGACTTTTTGAGTCACAAAAGGCAACCTGTTTTCCTCTGGATTTTCTTTCAAAATCTCCAATCCAGATGTTTGCTAAAGACAAAGTTTATAGTGCTTACAGATACTACAGGAGAAAATCTAGTAGCACATTTGTTGCCTCTGGTATTTCTATAGGTTAACCTGCATTCCTGGAAAGTATAGGTGCTTCTCCTTGACCAACACAGAAATTAGTCTGGATCCAGATTTTGTGTCAAAAAAAGATGCCTCAGCTTGGAGCCTCAGATTTCAAACTCTCTTTCTTAGGTCTTTGCTACTGTTTTTCTAAAATACCAAACTAACCCTTTCTTGCTAGCTTTCCAAATCCTTGATCTCAAAGACAGTGTTCTCAACAATATTTTTTGGTAAATTTTCACTCAAGATGTATTCCTCATTAGTGCAATGAAATACTGCCTTAAGACTTTTTATCATTTGAGTGCCATGTAAACGTGCTACACCAGAACTTCTGTGCATGTAAAGAAAATATGGGATTTTTCAGAAAGGTATAATGGCCTGTCCTTACTTGCTGTCAACCCCAAGCTCCCACATTAGACTTTATGACCCCTCAGAGATCTATAATTCCTCTATTCTTCCCAACAAATCCCTTGTCACCTTCCAGACAGCCAACAAATGACAGATTGGTTTTGCTGTGAAGCCTCCAATAGAAAATTTACTCAATTGTAAGTCCTGCTACAGAGCAATGACAGTCAGTCATTAATGGCATGCTGGCAGCCCACAAATGGGTGAAAAGAAATAATGTCTAGAAGTCAACCTGTCTATGGGAATATCAGTTAAAACACTGCTACTTAATTATGGATAGGGCATGATTTCTTGTCTAAAACCTGAAACCTGTCTTTGAAAAATTCCTCTGGTGCCCTGATCTTCTTTGAGAACTTCTGGAGATGTTGCTTCCTGTCTGCCCTGTCTTCTGCACAGGAATATTTTTAGCTTTCTCTATTTTTTTTTCTACTTCTAGTATTCCTCTCCAGTAAAACATGACTTTCCACATCTTTTTTTCATGTCTTTTTTTTTCCTTGCCTCATATTTGGTTTATCACAATTTTTCTCAGTCCTTCCAGTTTCCCTTTCTCACATTTCCTTCACCATTTCCCTCTGCCATTCTATCTTTGCTTTACTTCTCTTTAGCCACCTCCTTACTTTTTCTCCACTTTTCCCTACTTCTCTTTTCCTTGTGATTTTCAACCTGCAAAGAAATTCTATCCCCACAGGCTCTTCAGCACCCTTTGATCACCTGCTAGTCTATGTAAGTGAGTTCCTCTATCAGCTCCACCTGTCTCAGTTAACCTGAAGACTCCAAATGGGTTGAGAGGGACTTTGCCTTCCAGCAGGAGCGAAAGGAGGGTTAGTGCTGCCCTGAAAGTTGAAGCAGAGGGGGTCAGTCTGCCAAAGCACAGAGACTGGCAAGAAGACATGGTGCCAGCCCCATGCCGCCTCATTTATGTTCCCCCAATTAAGGCAGCCTGTAGGGAAAGTAACATGCCACTGTAGTGCACTGGTGTACTGACCCCTCTGAGTGCTTGTTAGCGCTCACCATACTCAGCATTTCCTCTTGCTGATTGATAGGACGATATATGTGTGTATGGCAGAGAGCAGATTCATTACAGCACATTAGCCAGACAGGCAGGCAAATGCCCACAGGGGCAGAAAAGCTGTAAGGAATAAATAAAAACTTTATTATTTTTCTTAAACTTCTTTTCCCCAGGCTACAGTAAGGTGTACTGGAGGAACAGGAGAGCAGGGGGACCCCAGAAGAGAAAGGGAGTGGCAAGAACTGGAGTGAAAGTTTATTAGCAGTCAAAGAAAGGTTTAAAATATTCATGGTTGCATTTAGAGTTTGGAAAGTAGCTGAATTTCTACTTATCTTTTTTATTTTCCTTCCCACTGCTAAATGAGAAAGAAAGGGTCAGTGCATCAGATACCAAGCTATTAGAACATTCCTGATGTAACAGCTACCTGGCTGCTCTACTCACTGCAATTAAGCATTCTTCAGTTTTAAAAATGAAAAACAAACTAGTACCAGCCTTTATCAACAGCTGCCACCATGTGGTCTGAAATACCGCAGTTACTTCTCTTTCAAATAGAGAGAAATATGGTGGCGTCATCTGATTTGTTCAGTGATGGCTTTTAAGGACCCGTTCTGCAACTCACAGAAGAGATGGCACGGCTGATGAGCAGCCGTTCTGCACCTCTGTGCAGGCCTCTGCTGAGGCTGAGGACTGGGCAGTCTCTGTGATATTGTCCCAAACACCATGGCCACTCTACTAAACCACTTCCCCATTTCTCATCCTTGGAGTTGGGAGACCACAATCCAGGACCACGACAGACCATCAACAGCAGTGCATGAAAAATACGTATTTCCAAATGGCTGATGCTAAAACCATATCTGCCAGACACAGATTTACCAGGAGGCAGCATCCTCTCTCCCCATGACATGAGAAGCTACCTGCTCTGCCATGGGATGAAGGAGTGAACACAGAGCCACTGGGCCCTGTTCCTGCTCACCCTGGCTGGACCTGTCTGCTGCCTGGTAATATAGCACAATGTGGACAGAAAACTCCAGAGACATTCCACTATCCAAAGGGAAGATGGAGTGTAAGTTGTCAGCCCTAGATCTTTAAAGAGTAGATCCTAAGATTAATGATTCAAGGAGCATGTTTAGAGGCAGAAAGGAGACAAGATCTAGTTGATTAACACCCCAGCATTTGCTTGCTTAAGTCCTACATATTTTTTAGGACATATTAACTCCAAGTTTCACTCCCCACTGCCCTTCTGAATTTGGTGCACTTCAAAATAAGCTAATTATGTTACAATTAAGAATATCTTCCTGCAGATAAGAGAGCATTCAGAAATCTGCTTTGTAAATATCTGCTGGTAATATAGGTACCTCTGAGATTGCTGGAGCTTTGTCTGATGAAAAGTGTGTTCCCACTGGAAAAAATCCATTGAACCCAGGATACTGTGAAACTGGCATATGACACTGTGAATAATGTGCCTGAGCTTCTTCTCGAGGGTGCTTGTCTGTCCACTCTTGATCCTGTAGCTTTCCTCTGAGCTGAAACTGTAGTCCAGTCAGTGCCTGCAGCATCGCTTTATTTCTTCCCTTTCCACTATTAGCAGAGCTGAAAAAAATCACTGTAAGACACACATACACACAAAACAGAAGAAGCAATTTAATTTCTTGTACAATGTATCTCTACTACTGACAAAAAAATAAAAATCCTTAAATATAAAACCAAATTAATGTTATGGTTATAGGGCACCCATAAGGACACAATCACTAACATACTACTAGGGGAAAAAAAAAAAAAAAAAAGATGAGAAGAAACAGTTGGCATTCAGTTAACAATCATGTTTGGAGGTTTGTGACTGACTTTGTTATTCCAAGGAAAGCCAGGTACCAGGCTCTTGGGATTAGGTACAAAGGCAAGAAAAAAGTAGACATGTATGAATCTCAAAGGTGACTGCTGGGTTAATAAAACAGTCTGTTTTCTGTTCACCCACTCTTCCTCTCAGTGTGCAAGTACATTAAAATATGTCAAAAGGAAAGCCATTTGCTGGGGAAAAATAATTCAACTAAAAGTCAAAATTTCCAGCTGATGTATTGCCTTGGTGTGTGCAAGTGTGCTAACAAAGTGCTAACACATCTCACTGGATGAAAGTTGGTATCCTCATTAAAGTAGAAACAAACACTTGAAAATAGGAACAACTGCCAGTTAAAAAAAAAAAAAATTGATATAAGAAACCGTCATTTTTCCACATTCTGTTTCCTACTTGCTGTATAGCACATACAATATATATTTAAGTAACCTCTTGAAAAGTAATGAAGGTAAAACTGATTCTCTATGCAGTAACCATTCCCATTTGCTGAAGGAATTGCATTGCTAACAACCATCTACATTATCTTTGTATGTTTAGAAAAAGAAATATTTTCACAGTCCAGTTTATAAACTGACACATACAACACAAGGATGGGCTCCTGCAAAGAGTAACCTTTTCAAAAGTGAATAGCTATGGGTAAGAAAACTTTATATCAAAATTACTCATGCTAGGAAGGGTTTGTAGGATCAGCCTCCAACCCTTTAAAATAAAAGCACATTTATACTGGTGTACATTGCCTTTGCCCCCAGTAAACACAGGGAGGTTTGAACACCATCACTAATTCACTGCAGTATGAGCACTTTTTGTAATATGAATAGCATGGGACATTAGATCTCCTGTTCCTTAGCCCAGGCCTGGCAGAAAGTACTATCAGATAAACAGAAAGTGAAACAAAGGAAGTGGTACACCACGGTGAGAGCCGTCTTTTGTTTACTGATGACGTGTTTTTCTCTGGGGAAAAAAAAAATAAAAAAATAAAAATAGAGGAGTAAGTTTTCCAACATCTCCAGTGACCGCAGTAGAGTATATTACAATGAACTGTCTGAACCATAGAATCCCATCAAGGGTGAGGTTGGAAAGGACCTCTGGGGATCATCTAGTCCAACTGTTCTGCTCAAAGCACGGTCAGCCATTGCACGTTGCTCAGGGCCATGTTGGGTTTTAGGTACTTCCAAGGACAGAGACCCCACAACCTCCTCAAACAACCTATTCCAGTATTTGACCACCCTCACAATAAAAAAAGGTTTTTCTTACAGTGGAATTGAAATTTCCTTCATTTCAGTTTGTGCCTGTTGTTTCCTGGACCACCATTGGGCATGACTTAGAAGAGCCTAGCTGCACCTTTTTTACTTACCCCCATTAGGTTTTTATACACATGAAGAAGATCCTCCTGAGCCTTCTCTTCTCTAGGCTGAACAATCCCAGCTCTCTCACCCTCTCCACATAACTCACGTGCTCCTTCAGCATCTTTGTTGCCCTTTACTGGTCTCACCCCAGTATATGCATGTCCCTCTCATACCAGACAACCCAGGACTGGACACTCCAGCTGTAGCTCCCCAGTGCTAAGGAGAGGGGAAGGATCACACTCAACTTGTAAGTGACGGAGTGCTGTTCCTGATGCACCCAAGGAGAGGCTGTTGGGCTTCTTTGTTGAAAGGGTGCATTGCTGGCTAATGGTCCACCAGGACCATTTTCTATTCTATTCTATTCTATTCTATTCTATTCTAGTCTAGTCTAGTCTAGTCTAGTCTAGTCTAGTCTAGTCTAGTCTATGTTATGCTATGCCATGCCATGCCATTCTAATGGAATTTATTAATTTAGCCAATTTTTCAATGTATCCCAACAGGACCTTTTAAAATGTGTATTACGTTTCTGATGCTGAGAATTCCTTCCTCTGTTATGCAAATACCTCTTTAGGGTCTTTTAAAAATGCATTTTATGAACCTGTTAAACTATAGTAGCCATTAAGTAGCTGTTATGAGCTACGATGTCAACACATATCCAAGAATAAAACAAAAAAATCTGAAATGTTACATAGAATATTTTTGGTATGCCAGAAACAACAGCAAAGAAGTAGATTTTTCCTTTTGATCAAAGTTTTTCAGTGTATTTCTTACTCGCTAATATGCACTAAAGAGAGGATAGTTGTAATTTAATAAAAATGTAAGTTTTAACATTCTAACATCCCCTATTCTTTTTGCTTACAAAATAAACATAACTTCTAAAACTTATGCCAGTAACATTTACCCCTGCAAATCTGCATAGAGCACTGCTTGTGTGTACAGAATAAATGTCAGGACAAGGATCTGGTTTTGTTCTTTCGGAGCATCTTCAACTGAGGCTTTAATGTAAATACATCATGAAAACTACAGCACTGCTTCTCTCAGCAGCCTCTTTGAATAGGTACAAGCAAGAGGGAAAGCTGAGGAACAGTTTAGCTAACTCACCTGTGCTGATTCAAAAACAAAGAATAGAAATGTGCTATATCTCCTCTGATGTTGCTCCTCAGACACAAATAGTAAAGGTTTAGTCGTTTGTGCACAGCCTGTTACCCATTGTGCCTGGATTAATTACCTGTTTTGCAGGTTTGTGCATAGTCAGCTGCATACTAAGGTTCAGCAAAAACCAAAGTCTTCCCATGTTCCTAGAAGGTCACCTTGTTCTTGTGTCTGAGCACCAGGCTGCCTCAATGACGGGACTAGCTAGTATTGCTTCCTAGCTGTTCTGCAGTGTCAATGGTTTCTCTTCCTTCCCTCACTGACCTTCTCTCCTGTTTTGACCAAACTACACCAACATGAATATCTGCAAAGTTCTGAAATATGAAAACTGAGAAGATGGCTGTAACTGACCCTTCCTGGTCACTGCAGTCTTATCATGCCTAGCTGGAGGTCACACCTGCATACTAAGAGCCTAATCTTGCAGTCCTTTTGCAAGGAAAATTCCCCATTGACTGCTACGTCTTTGTATTAAAAAAAAAAAAAATACTGGATATGCAGAGCAACAGTTCTGAACAAAGGAATTTAGTCATTTTTCTTTTAGTTTTCCCCTTCAAAAATGCCCTAAGGCAGTTATCCATTTCAGTCAATGGAAAACTAAAAATGTTCAATCAAAAAAAATCTATTTTTGAGGAATGGACACATAAAAGACATCTAAAACCACAAATATTATTTTTGTACATATTGAGAACTGTATTTCTTCACATTTCATTGACCTTTTTCTTAACTCTTTCCTTGCCAACTTTTTGCCTGGAGCAACTTCTGACAGTGAAGGAATCTGTTTATTAAGGAATGCATACTTATGATCCCTTGGGAGAGGAGGAAGATACTCACATATACAAATTTTATGCATAAAAGACATAGAGAAACTTCAAGTACATTCCCGTTTATAAAAGTTTCATTTATCACAGAAATTTTGCAATTAAAAAAAAAGTTAAATTATTATTTTGAAATTGAAATCTAACTTATATGATTTGCACAATAGCTTCCAAATAGCTAAACAAAGTTAATCCTACTTTATTTCTGCAATCATTTAAAATAGAATTTCCCTCTTCCAGTGCTGCTTTCTTCAGAATTGATTGAGAAGTAGTGCCAAAAATAAATCACGTAATATCTTTTTATTTTCTTTTTTTTTTTTGGTCATAGTTTGAGGCTTTAAAAATTTTCTAGTCAGACCAACAAGTCAAAGAATTCCAATGGAAACAAAAAAACCTGAAAGCTGTGTTAAATTTAAAAGTATGTATGAGATATTTAAGGGTAAAAAAATCTCATAAGAATTTTTCATAAATGTTATGTTAAATGAAAGGTAAATATATCCTGGATTGGAAATATCCAGTGAGTTTATTTAAACAACCCGTTATTTGCAGCAATACCAAGCAATAAATGTATATTTCTGTTGATAGCAGTTTAACTTTTGTGGCTCCAGAAAAGATTAAACTGATTTTTAAAAATTCAATACGTTGTATGTAACTCAAAGTCTGTCTTTCTTTTTTTTAAATTATTATTTCCAGTTTGAGTAAAACATAAGATACAGAAATTCTGCAAAGAAAAAGTTTTACATTCTACAAAAGGGCATAGGGAAATAAGTAGGATTAGTTAGAATATTAAATGATTATGATAATGAACAAGTGGGCTTACTTGAGATTTGGAAGGATGATTCACTAAAACAGAACTTCATCAGTGAGTAAAAGGTATCTTGGTGCAATAAAAGACAAGAATGAGAACTGGTCAAAGAGTTGCATTAAGCTATAAAGGGACACTGGAGAGATTTGGAATTACATATCCAGACACATCACATTATGACTTACGCAAAAGCCTTGCTATAGAACTTTAACACTTGAGAATCACACTTAGAATAATCTAGTGAGCAATACATCTCTTCGAGTAGCCTATATCAGAAAGATGAATAAAGCAGAAGGAAATCAAATGAAGGTAAACAGAAACTTTTATAAGGGACTTAGGAGCTGAGTTACGAAGAAAAATGTAAAGAATTAATTGACAAATATAGTGCTTTTAACATTATATATATACACAAACACCAGGAAAGAATCAATTATTATCAGAAGAAAATAAGATATCTTTGTAATTATGATGATATTAAGAACTCTAAGTAGAAAATCATATGAATTCTTCACAGACAATATGAAGCAACAATGATATATTGTTTCAAAGAAAGTGGTATAATCCCCATCATTTGATTTGTTTAAATTGAGACTTGACAAAACATTAGTGAAGTTATTGTACAGTAGGTCATGATCCTGTATTGGCAGGGAATGGACAAAATGACCTAGCAGGTCTTTTCCCTCTTAGTCTTCTTTGATTCTAAAAGGCTATAAGTCAGATGCTTCCATCGTTTGTCTACATGATCAGCAGAGCTCAAAGCTACCACAGGGAGACCCATAAGGGTGAGAGTGAATGTAGATTTGGCTAATAAAATATCAGAAGCCCGTAACAGTCAAGAAATTATTTCTCTTTTATTGTTATACATATATATATAACTTCTTTTCAGGGTTCAGTGTGAATGACTGCACAGAAAACTAAATTTTAAGACATTGAAAGGCAAAATAAGTGTAGAGGCCACTACTGCAGAGGGATCAGGCTGGAGTAGCAGTAAAAGAAACTGTACAGTCCCCTGCCATAAACTTTTTGAAAATGCAGGTCTCAAAGGTAAGGCAGTAGCAGGATTCCATTTACAAACTTTTTATTTCTTTATTACTATTGACATAGAAACAAGTTTTTGAAGAAAAGCTCCTACCAAAAGCTTCATTTCTGCTCTTTTAAATAAAAAGACCATCTAATCTCTTAGGCTGAAAAACACACTAAAAACATGCTCTTTTTTTTAACTTATTATCTCTATTTTCTTCAATTGTACATCTGCATATATAGGGTTTTTTTGCAATCATTTCCTGAATCACTTCTTGATGTCTTACAGACTAGCAACAATATATGGTTCATAACTGAGAAACATTGCCTTACAGCACTCAAAGTGGAAATGAAGACAGCACATGACCAATTAGTATATTAAAATGCTGATTAGTACTGTCGACTTTGTTAATGAAAATGTTAGGGACTCTGAATACTATGTATAGACATCTCTTTAAAAATAGTATAACTGTTGTAAATGATCAGTCTGGATATTGACATTGAATGTGTATTTTTATTTGAAAAGTTTATTTTCAGTTTAGGAGTAATCTGTTTATGTGCTAAGATTTAGGTTTCCAGCCACAGACCCCAAACCAGAAGATGGTAATTATCTGGTAATTATCAAACCAAAAGATCTGGTAATTACCAGTACAATGGCAACTCCTCTGTATGAGGGCTGCTGGGGGCAAGATGATCCCACTATGCTGGGAAGTTCAGCCCTTGGGAACTCAGGGCTATTTCACCAGCAAATTTCACCAGCAATCTAGAGCCCAGAGATGTATGATGTAGCTCTTCAGTTTAGTTTATTATTTTCTTCTATTTTTATAACTCACTAATCAATACAGCTATTTATGTTTGAAAATGTAAAAGCATGCACGTTAATAATACAGCCTATAAGCATATGTGCTTAAAGAACTGTATAACTCTATAAAATAAATTAATGCTCTACACCAGCAACAATAAAGAAATAAACACACAATCTTTTGATAGATACACTTCATATTGTCGAGACAAGAGTGTCCTGTCCAACACAAAGAGATGGAAGAAATAATCTCTCTTTCCTGACTTGTGGCACCAGACCATGAAATCCCTGATTCAGCAAAGCAGCAGGATTAGTTTATGTTAAATACCTGGGGCTTTATATGGCCTAGAGATGGAGAGGAAGGTTCCACACAGCTCTCTCCATCTTCATTCCCAGAGTTTACCTCTCAAGATAGTCCACCTTTGCTGACAGTCTGCATGCAACCTGATCAAAACTAGGTATTGATCCAGAATCAAAACTTTCAAATCTACTGCAGGACACTTGCCCTACCTATATTAAATAAAAGTTTCAGACATTTTTCTCAAGTAACATATTGAGTAAACAGGCATATACAGTTGATAAAAGTTGTCAATGACATTAATATTTATGCCATGATGTCCCAAAGAGGCCTTGCACTCCAAAACATTAAGAGTGACTTTTATATAGGGAAGGGAAAAAAAAAAAAAAAAAAAAAAAAAAGTCATTATGCTTTAGACCATGGGCTAGCCTGGCAGCAGCCATCCACTGAAATTGAGAGCAAGGCAGAATCCTGTCATTCTTACATTTTCACTGAGAAATCTGTAACAAGGTGTGCAGCAGACCTGCTACCAGAAGCACAGTTGCTACATATTAAACAGGATGAAGAGCACAAAAATTCCTCCAGCACACACTCTAAACTACACAGTGTGAATACCTGCTGGCCAGTTTTAAGTTCCTGACATTTCTCAACTTTTCAATAGCTGACTTTCCTGCTTCTACAGTCTCCTCCATCTCCCTGTCTCTGTACCAAGGGGAGTCCTGGAAATGAAGCTGAAGCAATTCTTTGATCTTCTTTTTGTGACCTCCAACAGGCAAAAGATCAGCGGTGCAAAAATTGTCCCTTAGTCTCTGCAACTATACGCTGGAGCAGTGCTCAAAGGGACACAAGAATTTTGTTGCTATAGTTTAACAAAAGCCAAGAGATTATATGCAATCTGCAACTATTGTATCTAATAATCTGTGATTATTATTTTTTATTGTTATTATGGGGCGGGCAGAGAGGTGGTGTTACAGATATAAGAACTTTCTGATCCTCAGTAGCCTGCTGGGAAAATGTAAAGTACCATCTCCACCTCATGGCAGCACAACTGCTTTTCAAATAGAGAGCTATAAGAGGTTTTAACTTTGGCCTAATGTATTTTCTCTATAACCTTGCTCTCAGAAATAATAGTGATTTTTCTACAGAAAGATGCACACAGAAATTAGCCTGCAGCCATGTACAGGAATGAGAACATTTCGACACAAACAGTTAATAGTTCTTAAAGAATCACATGGTTAAAAATTCCAGGCAATCTAAACAATAGATGCTGATGTTAGGTCCACCAGAACACACAGATATTTTAAAATAATAATAATAATAATGCAGCCCAAGTATTTCCTCCTGTAAGTTTCAGGATAATTTGTATTCTAATGTAACAGCTTTAAGCATTGAGCATAGTACCACTCTCTAAGGGTGCCCTATGCTGACCAATATATTTGTTTGTGATGTCTTGCTTGCTCTTTTCCCTCACACTAGGTGCTGGTATGATAAGGGAGGAGGATGGATAGAATCAGTGCTGAGTTATGTTATGGAGTAAATTCTGATATATACTTCCTGCCTTCAGAGCTCACTTCTCAGGACACTTGATCTCATAATTCTAGTCTGATCTATGATGTAAAAATGATATGCAGTTTTGCATCTTCCTTGCTAGAAAGTTATAAAATTTGTAAAACTGTCAAATTTTAACCTGGGCAAGATTATAAATATCACTTATGAATAGAGCAAACTGATTTAGAGGAACAAAAACCTGATGTTTTTACCTTTCTCTTGTTACACGTGCTTCATTTTTGCCTTCTCAAATACGAAGAGTCATGGCATATGAGTAGAAAAGCATCTCCAGAGGTAGCTGAAAAGACTTAGGGGTTGCAGGTAGCATACACAGTTTCTCATTACTCATATTCAAAGCTTAGAGAGTGAACAAGGGTTTACATGCAGGGCATACACCACAGTTTTAAAAGTAGGATATGTATCTGCAAGTCTGAGAAAAAGAGAAACAGAAAAATGTCTGGAATTTTTATTTAATATAAGTAGGGCAAGTGTCCTGCAGTAGATTTGAAAGAAACATAAGCAAATACCACCTAACTTCTCATAGAGTTTGACAATGCTGTAGTATATGCATGGCAGCAGGTAAAACTCTCTCAACTCACCAGCAATCAGCCATGGAGTGAGACTCTAAGTCTAGAGAAGAGGATCAAAGCCTCTGCCTACCCATAGTTATAACCATTTAGATGAGTCCTAAGACCAGGGTTTTAAATCTTACTGATGAGGCTTTAGTAAGTGTCACCACTGATGCATAGTTACTACATTTAAACTACCAGTTTGAGTAGAAAGTTGGCAGTAACAGTGAGAAACTGTGTATAGCATCTGCAGCCCCTAAGTCTTTTTAGGGGTCTCTTCTCCTCCTCCCTCAATATCTGGCCTTTAAAAGTTTAATACTTGATGTAAAAACACAACCAGATGTATTTTTCAGAGATACAGCCCCAAACAAGTAGCGTGATTGTACAGAGAAGCAGAGTATTTTTGTTAGTATTATGCCCTTCTCTGGTTTTCTTAATGTCTCACTCCCTCAAGTTAGATGAATACAGTAGTGTCTCACACATTCTCCCTTCCAAAAAAAGTGTCACCACTGATGCATAGTTACTACATTTAAACTACCAGTTTGAGTACAAAGTTGGCAGCATCAGGTTAATAATATCATTTATGAGAATCTTGTACATTCTTTATATGTCTCACTATTCATCTTCCCTCTGGGTCTGTCTCTTCTCTCTTACTGTTTTCCCCAAATAATATCCTTCCATGCTGGACTGACAAGGATAATGGGCCAAAACCTTTTACTCAGAGAGTTTCCTTCTTGTTCTTCTTCTGAGATACAGTTTATTTTCCCATGACTGCCACAAAATGGAAGTTTGGCCTCCTAAATTACTGGATCTTATGACATACTAGAAGGCCATTTACCTTCACGTACCAGGGCCCCCTCAAGCGCTGTGCTGCCCTTTTCTCACTGCACTTCAACTGTCTATTAGGTTGCTTCTGTTAGATTTCTGAAAGATTTTCTCCTCTCCTCTTTCACCTTTCAGTCTTTGAGCACAAACCCGCAGGGCTGCATAGAAGGAATACGCACAGGGTCCCAAGGACAAGCAGAATTACTCTCGAGAGAAAACTAAATGCCACCCAACTGCTCTCTCTGCTGACAGAAGCAGAAATGATTGTTCGTGTCTTGGCACTCTAGAAACCTTGGACCTTAATTAAGTGACTGATTACACATACACTGATGTACTATAAATGAATATCAAGGTTTAAAAATATATGTATAAAAATAAACATTAGTAGAAGAAACACTGGTTACTGAGGTCTTAAGATTTATTCTGTATTAATTACAGCTGCTATCTTTTACAGGATACTATGGTTTAGAATCCTCCCTGTTCATCTCTCCCAGCATATCCATCACTAACAGGTTCTTTATAGAAACACATTTTAGAAATGGTCTCTCCCATTTATGTACAAAGCACTGCCCTCTAAGAGGGTTGCAACCTGTGACACATAGCAGCTTTTTA
Source organism: Caprimulgus europaeus (assembly GCA_907165065.1). The sequence goes on along the minus strand of OU015528.1, from coordinate 22,076,112 downwards.
CAGAGAAAAGCAGCACTGTGCAACAGGTTATGAAGTAAGAAACCACATGGATGTATTTTCTTGCAATAGTAGAATCTATCTAATTCATCTGGAGTTTGGTTAGTGTACAGGGCTCAGTATTCCTACTCCTGATAAAACTACCATGTGATCTGTGGTGATTGCAATGAAATCCAGTCTTAGGTTTATGTTTCATCCAAACAATAACTCAGCAACACATAATGTCTCACAGCGCCCTGTAGTAACGCTGGTACTTTCTTAACATAATGAACTAACCATTTGCTAAATCGCTTCTATAGCAGCGTACAGCACCTAGACTGTCCTTCTCCATATCTTAGATTCATAACATACTTTTCATAAGTCCTAACAAGATCATAAAGCACCCATGGCATGAGAGTGCCGTATGCTATTTTATGCTGTGCACAATAATATACAGAGATGTGTACATCCACTTGCTAAGCACAGCTCAGGTGTAGCTGGAATGGCCTGTTTTCACTGAGTTTTAAGGAATAATACAGCAAGATGTAGGGTATACTAGATTTAACCCAGCAATACTAAAACACGGATGCACTTGCTTTGGTACCAACAGACATTTCCCTTAGTACCAGCAGACAATGAGTGGCACCTTCATAGAAAATGCTGTCTTTAAAACTTCATGTTCTAGAATAGTAAGTTTCCAATAAACTTTTTCTGTGCTATAGGGATTGACCTTCCTTTTTCAAGATCTGCTGTAATACTTTGCCCAAAATGGCACATGTCTGTTTCAAAAATATTGCAGACTATTGTTTAATAAAAAAAAAAAATTACATTGAAAACCAAAATTGGATTAAATGAAGCTGCAAAAATAATTTTGATACAACTATCAATGACTTTTCTGTACAATTGATACTTGAAAAAATTTCAGATGAGTTATACAAAAACATATTAATTTTACAGAATATTTCTAAAACTTTTATACAAAATGCTTATGTAAGTACATCTTAAGTCACTTGTCAAATGAAAGAATATAAAATATTTTTGAAGATACTGAAATCAAACTACATTTCATATGTTTCAATTAAAAAGATAAAATATATGCATGAAAACCATAAGCTTATTAATAGATAACAAATCACTAATACTAATACAAATAAATACTCAACTAATAGTAATACATAACGATCATGTTGATGAAATAATTAAAATAATGTTTTTGGATGTAGTTATGGGTTTTGTTTGTTTTCTTTATCCAAAAAAGATTTTAACAGAAGACTGGTAGTTTAAACTGATTACAGCAAACACATATATATGTTTTTTTCCGTAGTTTATATCCATCTATTTTATGACTGCCTACGAGTTTTTTTCTAAATTAAATCTTAATATATCAAGAAGCAGTTTTTTACTTGTTTACATCAGCAGAAATCTGTTGCAGTCAGTGAAGCTATTCATTGGATTTAATAGCATTTAATTCAGAAACATTCTGTAGTGTCTTGTTTTATGACAGCTATATAAAAGTTTCCAAGAGCTGCCCACATTTGTTATCAAAGGACCCTACAACACTTTTACATTAGACAGAGAATCATTGATACTCTAATTATAAAAGCACAGTTACTAGTAAAACTGCTCCAGGATTTCTACATCACAGCTTATCCACTAAATTCAAAGATTCTTTTTGCCTATCATGTTGATTCACAAAACTTACGCTTGTCATTACTGCCTGTAGATGTAGTTTGGGATAATTGAAAGCAAAATTCAGAATTTCAGAATCTCCTTTTCCTTCCTCTCTTTTTTAACATTTACTTTTCAATGCTTTGCTTACAGTCCTGTAACAAATACCGCTACCATGCTGGCTAAAAACTCTATGCATAACAGCTAATTGGCTATCTAAGACATCTTCTTTCAGCAAGCAATGGTTATTGAATAGAATACAGTGGTATTCTTGGAAAGGAGAAAAAAGAGAAGAATAATGGGCACTAGAATGACAATACAAGAAGAGGAGAAATCTCAGATTAGCCCAAACTCCCAGACCCTAATCACTGACAGAAAAATCTGGTAAATCAAGGAAAAAGACATCAATCCATTCAAACAGGATTAAAGGTTTAAACTGAAAACCAACAAACTTGTTAGACTTTGTGGGAAGAATTTGCATTGGGATTTTTTTAGAGGTGAAACAGACAACTAGGATATTTCTAAATGCCTGTTTAGTACCTGGTGTGAAAGAGAATAAAACTATACCACAGAAAATAAAATCAGGGTAAATGTTTAAGTAAACTGATTTATGGGAGAATGCTGCAGGGTGCAATGACCTGGTAAAATTAATAGTTAAAGCTGTAAGATTAATAGCATAAAACAAACATTTATTCCTAAAATTCATTTTGTTATGAGACCATGCCTTTGTTAACTAATACATATATGACTTCCAATATTTAGGTCAGAATTACATACTTCAGATGGCAGACAGTTGCCAGTGTTCTTGACACCTGAAAAAAAGCTGAGTGAAATGACTAAGACAGAGATTTCTTTTCTGATTACAGAAGACAGTTGCCAAGTTCATTTTCTCCCTTTATTTGGTGGAAAAGAAAAAGACAGGTGGCATATAGTATGGTGTATGTTATCCTTTCTTCTCTTAACATAGAGATTTTAATTTAAAACAATATGCAGTTAAATAATTACAGTATCATTTCTATGGCATGAGCAATAGTTCATCTACACCAGCTTTGTATTGTTGTTGCTGATGCTTTTCCAAATTACATTTTATTCCAACTATTCTAAAAAGAAAAAGGGATGGTTTGTAATATAGCTCGTTCTATTTTAATGAATGGATAATTAAGCAAATTTTTAGCCAAATCATGAACTTGATTCATTAATGTTATTCGACATATAATTTTATTCTTTGTTACTGTCAGAAACTTTTGAAAAAGAGGTTTAGAAATCATTGTTTTGATACCTATGTCTTTCACAGGAGCAATAGTTTATCAGGAGTTAAAAACAGTCAGTTGTTAGTTGCTGGCATTTTTATAATTATTGTCATTCCTGAAGCCATTCCAGTCATGAGACTTCTGTTAATGACACCCATAATTTAGAAAAATTATTTGATTTACCAATATCTACTCTCTGCTAATAGTCTCTCTAAATATCCTCAAGGAAGCTTTTTTCCAATAACTTCACTGTAGTATGCATCTTATTTATTAAATTTACAGTGGACTTCTTCAATCCCAGTCAGCATATACAGTATGCCACAAATTTAAATAATGACATTCTATGTGGGACTTGTTATTGGGCTGGGCATATTTGACCTGGAATGCCATTAACCTAACTTATACATTTTAAAATCACGTTTGAAATGCTGAAAAATAAGATTGTAGTGAATTTAATTTCAAAGTCATTTTGGATGTCCTTTCAAACTGTATGTGGTAATCCTTGATTTTTACACTGATGCTAAATGTTAATGAACAGAGCCACAGTGTACCATTTCACCTAGAGCAATGAAAACATTAAAATCTCTTTAGAAGCCTGAATAAAACTTTATTTTATAAATATAATCCTTGTTGAAGCTCTACCATTTCACTGTACTTTTGAAATAAGGGCACATGGAAAATATGGAAGAGTTCCTTTGAGATAGCTAACTAAAGCTACAAAATGAGCACAGTACAGTATTTCCAAGGAACACGGTTCAAAAGTTGTACGATTACTACTAAGGCTGTTTTATTCTTTACCACATTTGGAACAGGAAGTCTGTGTTGTTCTTGAAGAATTCTGAAAAGCAATGTCACAGTCTGATGACCTCTTCTCCTCATTAAAACGTTCCCAAAGACAGCTCTCTGCATGATGTTTTGTAGCTTCAGCAGCCATGAACTAATTTGTACCTCTTATTTTGATCATGCACTGGTGAAAGAACCAAACAATATTTTTCTTTAAACACAGAGAGGTCTTTCAACAGCTCAGCATGCACTTCTACCCTCTTTTTAATCTTGGAGCACCTATTTATTTGCTCTTTTCACCACTAAATCTTCTTTGCTCCTTTCTGCCCCCCTGCAAAGCTGCTAGTTAAAATCTTCAGTGTTTTTTCTTCATAGGCTTAAACCATTAGAAGGGTATTACCATAAAAAGGGAGACAAGGACTTAGAGACATCATGCACCAGAATTTGCATTTCTAATTTTTAATCCAATTACACTAAAAAAATACTTATTTAGCTACGACTATTCTATAATGGATATAAATTCACTAAAGCTGATGGAAAATTTTCTTCCTGGACGAAATTAGTTATAGGTGTTCACTGCAATAACTGATTGGTTCTGTATACTGAGTGTCCCCAGATTTTGCTTGTAGGTAATTAGTATTCAGCTAGTTGATGTGTTTATTTTGCATACCTTCTTTTCTGTGTGTCTGCAATTCATTATGCAAGTCTTATTTTTCACTCTACATAGTGGATTCAGTATATGCAAATCATTAGAAGGCACTGTTGAGGCATTAGCTTTTAATACATAAGTCATATACCTGGAAAGAAAGGCTGTATGGATTGGCATATTTGCATTACAACCAAGCATCTTTCTTTCAGAAAGCTACTGAATAAAAAAAAATATGATGTTATTACTTGTATTTCATTTTCAATCAACACATTTTAATCAGTAATATATACTTTTTGTACAAAGTGTACATTTTGTAAATCCAAACCTATCTATCCATGGACAGCCTGGTTCCGCTCTCATTGATTTTGGTCCAAGTAATGAAGTCAGCACTTCTTTTACCCTTTCTCAGGCTTTTCTAGTAAGGAGAGAGAGCAGACAGGAACCTTTTGGAGAGAAAGTACAAAATCTTACCTTTTAAGAGAAAAAAAGCTCAGTGTTCTGACTCATGAGCCCAGGGATAGCTACAAGATGGGAAATTCCTTGCCCAGCAGAATGCTCCCCTGCACACCCGTGCCTTCTGTGGGCACACATCTGGCACACATCCCACACCTGAGCAGATGCCCTGTCCACAAGGACTGCCAGCTTGCTGCTACCAGAGCACTGCATATGGGCATCTGAAAAGATATCCACCCATCTTGAGGGAAGTCTGCTACAAACCTTCATTCTTGCTCTCCCATCCTGGCTAACTCTGCTTCCAGAACTCTGGAGTCCAAACAACTCAGGGTAGCCGTGGGCTTTGGGAATGATGGAAAGGACTGCAACGACATAGAAGCAGTGTTCCCTGTATCCATAGCTCCCAGTGATGGCTGTTCACCTGCAGAAGCAGGTGGGAGAACTGAGGCTGAGGAAGCATCTCACTCATTTGTTTAATATTGTACTGGATATTTTCCAGGGGTATGAACCACTCCATTATCTGGAGGAAAAAGCCACAGCCACTTAACCATTCCTGGTTACCGCTGTATACTCTACAAAGCAAGAAAATTCCTGGATGTAGGATATGACATTTTTATCTAGAAGATTCTTTTTGAAAATTTCATTCTAATTTCTTAGGCTGCAGAGAGTTTCTCAAAAGGACACACTGGAAAAAAAAAAAAAGCTGTCAGCCAATTCTTGCATTACACTTGGTGTAAATTTTTCAAATCCAAATATTCTTAAATTTATGGGAAATTTTTCTACCTAACATTCTAAAAGGAACAGACGTGTAAATACCAATTACATTTTTCAGTATTCCAAATAAGTAGGCTGAATTATATTCACAACATCCTTACTTATTTTAAAATATCTTGTGTACATGCACAAATCAGTGAACGGTTATTGAGTGCTCTCTTGTTAATATGTCTTGTTCTGTATTTCTAGACGATGTTTTAATCAGTTCTGCTCAGAATGAAGTAAACATTCTACAATACTCCTCAGAAGACAATTTCATGCTATGGCTCCTCCTACCTTTATATGAATAAACAAGCTATGCTAGAGGATACAATTTATGCATTTGGCTTTCACTGGGCTAATGTTTTTCATAAGAAAGAGAAAGATCACTGGATTGGATTTCTTGGTGGAGTATTTCTGTTTGACTTTTGAACCAAACCCTGTGAAGCTGACAGAGAAAATCCTTCTGGAAGTTATATACAAAGAAGTTAAGCACAGGACAGTGACTGGGAGTAGTCATGATGTATTCATAAAGATGAAATCATGTCTGATGAACCTGATAGCCTTCTACAGTGATATGACTACCTTGGTGAACAAGGGGAGAACAGTGGATGCCTATCTTGACTTCAGTAAGGCTTTCAAAAGTATCTGCCATAGACAAAAGGATGAAGTTCAGACTAGGAAAACGCACAGTGAGGTAGGCTAAAAACTGTCAGAAATGCTGGACCTAAAGTAGCACAAAGTCCAGCTGGAGGCCAGTCATTAGCAGTGCCCCCCAGGGGTCAATACAGGGTCCAATATGGTTTAACGTCTTCATTAATGAACTAGATGATGGGATAGGCTGCACCTGTAGCAAAACTGAAGAAGATACAAAACTGGGATGAGTAGCTGATACACTAGATGGTTGTGCTGCCTTTCAGAAGGACCACAGCAACCTGGAGAAACAAGTCAACATGAATATCAAAAAGCCCAAGTAAAGATAAATAGCCCTGGAGAGAAAAGCTGCATCCACCAGTACAGGTTGGGGGATGACTGGTGGGAAAGGAGCTTTGCAGAGGAGGTCCTGAGGGTCCTGGTAGACACTGAGGCAGCAATGAACCCTTACAGCAAAGAAAGCTAACAGTTTCTCCTGGGCTGTGTCAGGAACAGCATCACATTGCCTGCAAGTCAAGGCTGTGATCTCCTCAGCACTGATAAGGCCACAGACAGAGTGCTGGATCCAGTCCTGGGCTCCTCAAGAAAGACAGAGGCATACTGGAGAGTACATATGGTGGTTTGATCTTGGCTGGATGCCAGGTGCCCACCAAGCCACTCTATCACCCTCTTCCCCAGCAGGATGGGGAGAGGAGAAAATGAGATGGTGGATGAGAAGCTCAACATGAGCTGGCAATGTGTTATTGCAGCCCAGAAGGCCAACCATATCCTGGGCTGCATCAAGAGAGGCATGGCCAGCAGGTCAAGGGAGGGGATTCTCCCCCTCTACTCCGATCTCATAAGGCCCCATCTGGGGTACTGTGTCAAGTTCTGGAGTCCCCAACACAAGAAAGACATGGACCTGTTAGAAAGAGACCAGAAGAGGGCCACAAGGATGATCCAAGTGCTGGAGCACCTCTCCTATGAGGACAGGTTGAGAGAGTTGGGGCTGTTCAGCCTGGAAAAGAGAAGGCTTCTGGGAGACCCTATAGCGGCCTTCCTGTCCCTGAAGGGGCCTACAGGAAAGCTGGGGAGGGACTTTTGACAAGGGCAGTTAGTGATAGAACAAGGGGTAATGGCTTTAAACTGGAAGAGGGTGGGTTTAGATTAGATATTAGGAAGAAATTCTTCACTGTGAGGGTGGTGAGACACTGGAACAGGTTGCCCAAGGAAGTTGTGGATGCCGCCACCCTGGAAGTGTTTAAGGCCAGGTTAGACAGGGCTTTGATCTAGTGGGGGGTGTCCCTGATGATGGCAGGGAGGTTTGAACTACATGATCTTTAAGGTCCCTTCCAACCCAAACCATTCTATGATTTAAAAAAAAAAAAAAAAAAAAAAAACAAACAAACAAAAAATGTACTTGTGGATCAAGACAAAGGTAGTTTAATAGAAACAAAGGAAAGCTGCACGTGCAGATGCAAAAGAACAAAATATTTATTCTCTACTTCCCATCAGCAAGAGATGTCTGGCAATTTCCCAGGTGACATGGTTTAACCAGGAAGGGTCGCTGCCCACCCTACTCCCCACCCTCCAGTGGTATGGGGAGGAGAAAATATAAATGAAAGGGGCTCAGGGGTTGAGACACGAGCAGTTTACCGGGACAGTAAGGGAGGAACAACATCAAACAATAACAGCAACAGTACTAATGAAAGAGTGACAAAATAAACAAAACAAAAACAAAATTAAAACAAAATTAAAACGGGTCACCGCAGGACTGGCTCGTAAGCTACGGTACCCAGCAGCCCCCTCCTCCTGGAACTTCCCTGTTTAAACACTGAGCATGATGTGTGGTATGGAATACCTTCATTGGTATGGAATACCTTCACTGGTATGGAACACCTGCCCTGTCCCGCAGACCAGCTGCCCCACCGCTCCCCTCCCAGCTCCCTGAGAAAAATTAACTCTATCCTAACCAAACCCAGCACACCAGGAAGCAGGGCTTTCGGTACATGTAGCAGTTACTCCGGAGGACAAAATTTGTAAATAGCAAATGACCTCCCCCCGCCCCTGCATTCGCCATGCTTTTCTTTCTGAGCAGATATCATATGGTATGGAATATCCCTTTGGTCAGTTTGGGTCAGCTGTCCTGGCTATTTCCCATCCCAAGACCTTCTCCACCCCCAGCCTGCTGGGGGGGTGGGGAGAGAAGGAAAGGGAGAAATGTTGGACAGCCAGCCTTGATGCTGTGCTAGCACTGCTCAGCAGGAACCAAAACACTGGTGTGTTATCAACACCTTTACAAAACACAGCACTCTGAGGGCTGCTATGGGGAAAATTAACTCCATCTCAGCCAGACCCAACACAGTACAGCAGAAGACCATGAAGATGTTAAACAGATGGAGCATCTGAGCTACGTGGAGAGACTGAGAGGGCCGGGACTGATCAGCCTGTAAATGACTAGGTGCAGGGAGTAAAGAAGATAAAGCCAGACTCTTTGTGGTGCCCAGGGACAGGCCCAAGAGATAGTGGAAACAAACTGAAATACAGGAAATTCCAATTGAACATAAGAAAAAACTTCTTCACTGTTCAAACACTGGAGTAAGTTGCCTGGGGAGGTTGTGGAATGACCATCCTTGGAGATATTCAAAAGCCAACTGGATGTGGGCATGGGCAATGTGCTGTAGCTGACTCTGTTCTGAGCAGGGAAGGTGGACTAGGTGATCTCCAGAGGTCCTTCAACCACTCAGTGATTCTGTGTTTTTTTCAGTGCAGGTGAATCAAAGACACTAGGAACAACTTCTGGGACAAAGATAAATATTCTGAATTAGTTTCCACAATCATGGAAATACCCCAGGGAAGCCTTGTAGCTGGCATCAGTTGTTGTTTGGATTAAAACTATTTACCGGACAGGGAGAGGCTGTATTTTCCATCATGAAAACATAAAAAAGTCTTTCAGTGTTGGGAAGGGTGATGTCAGTGGACTGGTCTGGCTTGTTCATAACCCCGGTAATCCAAATAACCACTAGACAGGTTAGAGAGATATATCAATTTTATGAAGATTTCTGTAGCTTTGCAAATAAATATACTCACAGGTAAAGAGGGTCTACTGCAATAGAAATAGGCTGGAACTTTGAAAGGAAAAAAAAATCAAACCTGTTCTGCTGGAAAACTACCATCTCCCTCCCCTGAGGTCTGGTGTTTATATTAGAATCTCTTTTTATTATATGGTCTTCTGGCTAGTTAATACTAGTTAGCTCTAGGTTTAAGGTAGGATTTTTCACTGTGATTGTGTATGGTGTAGATTGTTAAAGGTATTTTGCTCAATAAATTAATTTTCCAACTTTATTAAGCCTCAAACTTGTAAAAACCTTTTATTCAGATGAAATATCACAGGCAATGTTATGAAAAACCTAAGGGTGTTTCTGAAGTCTTCTAGTTCCCTAGAACTAGGGTAGCTTTTCAATGTGAGACAGAAATACTCCCACCTGGACTAAGCAGCTGCCTATGACTGCTGTGTAATGGTCATATTTCCATGTTATTTTCTCTAACCACTGGGATAAAGGAGTACACTTTGTTTATGAAATACAGGCTTGGCAGAAAAAGAAGATTCCGCACTGTACATAAAAATGTAGATCCTTGCTCAACTGTCAGAAGAGGCGAGAGGCGCATTGAGCATCTCAAGGAAAAGGTAAAAAGGAAAAAAAATGAAGGCAATGTCATAACAGGGACTTGCTAGAAATAACCTCATCAGAAGGACACAGAAGAGTGGAGTTTGGTGGTGTTTTGGGTGTTTGGGGGTTTTGTGGTTTGTTTGGTTTGTTGGGTTTTTTCTTTTTGTTTTTGAGAGTCTTTGCAACTAATAGAAACATTCAAAAGGTGCCCCCTTACTTTTATTAACAGGAGACTTGAATCATACACAGATGTGTGGGAAAATAATGTCAGGATTAAGAAAGTCCAGTAGGCTTTCAGAACATGCTGAGGACAACTTTCTTTTAGGAAGATGGAAGGTACTGAGAAGCTTGCAGCTGTTTTAGAACTGATTCTGACTAATAGGGAGGATCTGGTTGAGAAGCTGGAGGTAGAAGGTAATTTTGGTGAAAGTGATTACAAAACTATAGAGTTCACAAATCTAAAGAAAGGGAGGAATGAGAGCAGCAGAATAAGGACAACGGAGTTCAAAAAAGCAGACTTCATCAAACTGAGCGAACTGGAAGGTAGGGTCTCTTGGGAAGATATTCTAAGGAAAAAAGGACTGCAAGAAAGTTCACAGTTACTGAAAGGGAGTATATTAAAGATACAATGGCAGACTGTCGTGATGCAAAGGAAACATATGGAGCATAGTAAGAGACCAATATGGCTTCATCAAAAGCTCTTTAAGAGCCAGGAAAAGAAAAAGGAAAGCAGAAAAATATAAATATAAATACAAAAGCAGGAACAAGGTACCTACAGATATAGATGTAAAAGAGACTATAAAGGAATAAGATGCAGCATAGATCAAAGTGAATATGAGTTTCATCTAACAAGAAACATAAAGTGCAACAAGAAAAATATTTTAGAAATGGGAAGACAGCAATGAAAAGGATGTGTATGGCTTAACAAGGAAAGAAAGAGAACAGCAGATAGTAAAGGCTGAAGAGTTAGTTGCTTCAGCACTCACAAAGGGTGAGATTTGATCAGATAATGGATATACACTGCACTTAGAAAGGCTACTGACACTGTTTTAAATATCATTCTTGTTATCAAGAGACACAAATACAGAGTACAAATAGATAAACATCATTAAATAGGTGTGTAACTACCCAGGAAAAAGAAAGCACTCACAAGGTAGTTATCAAAAATTATCTGTCTGACTATCAGAAGATACCAAGTGACAGGCTGCAGACATCCATTGTCTGCATAGGCTGCATTCAGTATGTTTCTCAAGACCTTGGATGACTGACTAGAGAGTATATTTGTAACATTTGCAGAGAAGTTCAAACTGGAACAGGTTGCAAAAACTCATTGGAATAGGATTTAAATTATAAGTAATGTTAATAAACGAAAGACATGGCTGAAATCAACATGATAAAATTCAATAAATGCTAAGTAAAGTGCTTAGTAAGGCACATTCAAATGCATAAGTACAACAGGGGAATAGCTAACTAGTCAGCAATACTGAAAAAAAGGCTTTGGGCTTTCAGTGAATCAGACAGTCAAATTAAGTAAAGAATGTCATACTCTTGCAAAAGGACATTCCAGGTTATATTTTGAGGAGCTTCACATACAAGACTTGAGAGCTGTTCAGCATAGGAGAGATGTCACAGAATCACAAAATGACAGAATGGTAGGGGTTGGAAGGGACCTCTGGAGACCATCTAGTCCAACCCCCCTGCCAAAGCAGGTTCACCTACAGCAAGTTGCACAGGAATGCATCCAGGTGGGTTTTGAACATCTGCAGAGAAGGAGACTCCACAACCTCTCTGGGCAGCCTGTTCCAGAGCTCTGTCACCCTCAATGTAAATAAGTTTTTCCTCACCTTCAGATGGAACTTCCTGTGTTCCAGTTTGTGCCCATTGCCCCTTGTCCTGTTGCTGGCCATCACTGAAAAGAGTCTGGCCCCATCCTTTTGGCAACTGTCCTTTAGTTACTTATAAGCATTGATAGGATCCCCTCTCAGCCTTCTCTTCTCCAGGCTAAACAGACCCAGGTCTCTCAGCCTTTCCTCATAAGAGAGTTGCTCCCGTCCCCAAACCATATTCATATTATCTTCATAATTATCTTTGTCACCTAGAGTGCAGTGTCCACTTTCAGGCACTGCAATATAATACAGAGGTTACCTCTCTTTCTGGAGACAGTCCAGTCAATAATAAGAATGTAAAAGATTAGAAAATATTACCTGCAAGGTATGTTAAAATAATGTTCTGGTTTAATTAAAAAAAAATATATACAGAGGAAAATTTGGAATATTTTTTCAATACAGGGAAGGGTTTTATACGTAGTATGACATCCACTGTTCTTTATGCTCTCTGTAGATCTGATGAAAACTAAAAGGATTAAAGTTTACTACCAATAAGAACCTTAAAAGGATGAAGATATTTCAGTATTTGAATAGGCTACTTGGAAAGTGTCATTGGAGGTTTTTAGGAGCAGCTTTGATAAAGAGAATGGCAGAGCTGAAAAAGCCCCAAAACACTACCTAGTCAATCTTCCCAGTATTGTTCTGTACTTATTACCTTACCTTGACTCTATTATATCAAGATTTCATTATTTAATTAGGCTGCTGTTTCATTTATTCTTCCAAAATCTTTTCAGCATCTCCAAAAACACTTTATGACATGAGAAACATGAAGAAACTTGCAGTAGCAATAGCCAGCTTTTTCAAATCACACAGCTAAAATATTTGAAGTGAGTGTTTTAAACAGAACAGAAGGCAAAAGATTAGTGTCTGGACAAAAATATTGTCAGACTACCCATCTTTGAATGAATCAAAAATTTCTGGGCCCTCTTTTTCAACAGTTACAAGTAACTTTCTTGGCAAGCAAGATTTTCTTATTATCCCAAGTACAGAATTGTTTATCCTCCTGCCCTAACAGCACTCTACATCAGCACAGTACTTTTTGACAAATTCGTGACTGAGAAGTTTCCAGAAGTTTAGTCAAAATCTGTACTTACTAGTCCTGAATTTTTATGTTGTACTACTCTAAGTGCCATGCAAGGACTTTTCACATCAATGAGTTAAGAAAATATTGGCTTTTTTGTTACCTAACCAACCAAATTTCAACAGGGCATAGATCTCCCATACAAGTCCAATGTTTTAAAGAGGATCAGGCATGCTTTTGGAGTCTGCACCAACTCTCAGTAGGTCCTGCTTATGTTACATGTGGCTTTATATGACTGACTGGGTGTCACACTAATAAACCAGTCTTAATAATTCCACTTTATATTTTTCAGTTTTTGCAGTCAGTACCTTATTTTGAAGGTGATCCAACCCATCCTTATCCCCACAGATTATACTCTTCTTTTGCTCAGATAGAAATAATATGCTATTAATATATCATTAGGCAAATCCCTTCATTCTCCTCAAGGAGCTGGTTCACCAGATGCTGAAACTGAATCTAGAGGGCAATAACACTTAAATAACAATCTTCTATCAGGAAAAATGCACCATGCAGTTTGTCTAAAATCTTGTCAGTCCTAGAGTGAGAATTTAGGTCTTTCTGTTTTCACAAATATGTATTAGTGTTGAGTCCCAGTAACACTAGCAGAGGAGTGCTATAGACTGAACAGCTTGTTCAGCCTCTACCTTCACAATGTCTCAAATTTCATGGGCAGTTTCCCCAGTAACTCATATAAGAGTTAAAAAGTCTGACCTTGGTCATCACCCAAAGACAACCACAAGCTCCACTTTTCTGCTTCTTTACAGAGGCACTACTCAATGTCCCTGTCTGAACCTGTTGCTGCTGTTAGCCCAAAAATGTAACTGCCGTTCACCAACAAAAATGTAAATCAAAGAGTATTGGTGGTGTCTTACTTCCCTATGCATAGGGGCCTTGGCATAGCTCCACTTAGCTACACTTAAGCATGATGTTGCTGCCCACACCAGGGGAGTTGGAACTAAATCATATTTAAAGGTCCCTTCCAAAACAAACCATTCTGTGATTCTATGATTATACCATAACACCTGCCCTCACATGCTTTCTAGTCTGAAGACTTTCTTGGGACTAGGTGGTTCTCTTTGTCTTTGGCTCCCGAAATCAGTCTCAGGCTGGTCCCATAAGCAGTGATTTGGCATATTACAAGCCTGCATGTACACACCTGTGTGGTTTTGTAAGTAAACTGTGGGTATGTAAGTGAAGATAGATGGGAAGATGGTTGCTGTGTGCATTAAATATTATTTGTCCTGTCTGTAATCATAATGGCAGGTAATTGCTTTGATACTACTTCCAAGTAGTTTCTAAAACCTGCGGGCTCCTTCAATTGATCAATTTCAAGGTATAGTAGTCTCACTGGAGCCCATGCAAGTCAGTACAACACTTCCTGGAGATTTGAACTTATTCCTGACAAGGACTCAGGATTCTGAATCTGCACTGAGAATAGTCAAAGTAAGCATTTTGCTCCCTAATATGACAGTACAGCTCCAAAAGGCAGTTGAGTTGTAAGGTCATATACAAAAAGTCAAAGATTAAATGTAATAACACTGGTAATATTAGTGTTACAAATCATCTGCATTGACAGTTTTAATTCTGACAGGAAAGGAATATTTGAGGTACTTGTACATATCACTTTTAGCACCTTCCACCTAAACATCTCAAAATTAATAAAATAGTTGGCAACTATTGTTTAATAAGTATTACCTTTGTTTTATTGCAGGCAAGGAATATGAAATAAATGTAAACAATATACTTGCCAAATAAATACATTATAGAAAAAACATGAAATAGACTCCCACATGCAAAATGAAATTAAATTAATTATAATGTATTATTTAAAGGCAAGTACAAAAGCATAGCTGGTTCTTCTAGAAATAGGACACAGTTTTCTTTTGTCCAGAAATATTTAATTTAGAGGTTAAATAGAGTGAACTTTTGTTCGGTCGTGCGAGTCCCGATTTCAATTTTCCGGTGGCAGCGGGCAGCGTTCCCGTTGTGGATTTTTACCGTCTTACTTGTTCTCCACTAGATGTCCCCAGCAGGTCACATTACGTTCTGCTTTCACTGACGGTATTTTAGCAATCTGAAAGGGTACATACTTCTTTTGAAGTGTGCATTATTAAGATATCATGATTAATGACTTTCCTGAGTTGATTTCATCTGGAAGATTAGCAAGACACAGATCCTCAAGAAGAACACAATAATTTAATTCTCTGCTTAAGATATAGCAGCTTCCCAATTTAGGAAACAATTAAGAATCATGTATGCTTTCTTCTCTGAAAATATTTAAGCAATCAAAGCCTTAAAACAAACGAAAATCCTTACAGTAAAAATCCTTTGGTATCAAAAGGGAAGCCTTAGCAGGTTTTTTCCTGTTAGTCCATTACTTTCAAAGGATGTGTAACAGTTCTACAGACCCATTGACAGTTGACTGAGCTAACAGCAGGAGTCTTGCTTAATTTGAGCTTTAATGGGTCTTTAAAGTAAGATGAGAGCAAAATCTGGAATGATCACAAATACTATTTTAAGCCTTTCCCATCTCCCCAAAATGGCCCCTGCAACAAAACATAGGAGGCTGAAAACAAAGCTGTCATATATCTCTTAACGCCTCTTAAAGCAGGTAAGCTGAGCTAGAACTAATCTTGCAATACTTTGCTTTTTCTGAAAATGCAGTAAGCTCTGTGAGGCTTTCCGACTTCACACTCCCTCAGCTGTAAGTGCTGCCACAGTGGAGCAGTGCAGCAGAGGGCTGTATGTCTCTTGCTGTCAGGGACGCAATAAGGATTTCTAAAACGTGCCAGTGGGTCTCCAACTGGCAGCACTCTAGCAGCATGTTTCTGACTCTCAGGGCACCAGGTAAAACATTAGTGCTGTGTGGATGAGCAGTGACTGTCCTAGAGATTAAAACAACAAAAAAAAAAAACCCAAAAACAAACTCTCAATGACCTTTTACTCTGCAGCTTGCACGCATCCCTGGAACAATGGTAAACACTGACTGGGGGTCCACAACCTCCAGTGATTTCACGGCACATCAGCAGAGCCACCAGGATTTCCTGTGACAATAAAAGGCACACTTCTGCCAACACTGACACAGAACCGATGTATGAAATGGTGAAACAAAGCCAGGTGCTCTTGTTACTGTGTAATTGCTACAGATACTCAGGTATTTAAGTTTTCAGAACTCAAATGAGATGCTATTTGCTACCAGGAACAGGCTTTCTTGTCTTTTTTTTTTTTTTTTTTTTTTTTTCATTTTGTGCAAAAGGCTGTAAAGAATTTTACAGTGGAAAAACAGCAGTTTTAAACGTGAGCTGGCCGAGAAGGCTGCTGAGGGGCTTTTTCTGCTTTTATATGAAAGGAATCTTGGAGGGATTGTGCAGGGTTTGTTTTTGGAAAGAAAATCAAGTGTCTGATTTTATGCTTGTTCCTCTCAAAACATTTTTCTCTGCAGCACAGATGATCAGTGCTGTCCAAAACACTGGAGAAACAACAACATTACGGGATCAAGGGAAGCAAAAACTGAGCAGTCAAAACTGAAGTAAAAAGGATAGGGTAAAATATTTTAAAATCTTTCTGTTGTTTGCTTTCTCTTCATTAACATGTAAGCAACAAAGGGATTCTCCCATGTCAGGGAAAATCTTTACTGACCCCATTACAGCAGCTTTCCAGTCCCCACATGCATCAGCAGGAGCTGAGCATCTGGCCCTACAAGAAGTCCTTGACTGCTGTCATTTGTAGCAGCTTGTGTCTGGCAATTGATTCACGAATCAGCCTGAATTTTCACAGGTTTAAAACTTTTCCACACCTTCCCGCTTATACAGCCTTGTCGCTTGGCCACTGGTTTGCAAGTGAGCCGGCAGAGCCGAGGCCTGGGGCCTGGGCCATTTTCGGTGCCAGGGGACAGCTCAGAGCCGCCCTGGTGCTGAGGCAGGGCCGCCCTTCTGCGTCAGGGCTGGGCCAGGCCTGGGGAGGCGCCGGCCCCACCGCCTTCCCTTACCCTCACCTTGACGGTGAGGTGGGGAGCAAGCTCCCACTTCATCACAACTGGGCACCCAGGGCAGTCTCTGCCTGCTGCCTCCAGCTATGGGGTGAGCAGCCTGAGGAGCAGCAAGTGGCCCTGGGGACCAACAGCCATGCTGCTGGGCCCTACCACATGCTGGGGGCTGCACTGGGCACCTGGGGGCTGTGACATCCTCTCTGCCTCTGCCATGGCGTGGGACAGGCTCTGGTCCCCTTGCTGGGTGAGGGACAGCAGCCAAGGGAAGCTGTGCTGGCATGGGGGAGAGAAGAGTGGCAAGATGACACAAGGACAGCGAGAGCAGAGTCGTTTCTGCTCTGCTTGCCCTCTCTCACCAGATAGGGCGGTGTCTCCCACTCACAGTACCATGCAGCCCTTATAGCCTCTTGCTTACGCACAGGAATCAAATAGAAGAACATCAATATCACAAATATCTTAAAAATAAGTAGCTATCCAGGCCAGAGGAGATGCCTTGTTTCATCCCTTTTTAACTCAGCCAGCTGCAGCACCACGTATCCTCTTCTACATACAACTAGCTGGAGGCAGCACCTTGTGAAAGGTCTACGTGAAGTAGAACTGCTTTGGTACTTCCTCACTTGGGCCTCAAGCAAATTAAGCCAAACAAATTGCAATAAGTGGGTAGGGCATTAGGCCAAAAGTCACAAGAGCTTACAGCACAGTTTTACTGCTGGCTTCTTATGTCACTTTCAAGTCCCTGAAGAGCTGCCTGTCTGAGCATCCCTGCTGCAAAGCAGAGATAATACACAGCCATCCTAGCTCTGTGGGAGCCTGTGAGACCGTATCAGCTTCTAGGAATGAATCTTTTTTATATGTTCTGCATGCTCATTGCGTCTTGTAATGACTAACAAACTCTCACAGAGTGAGGTAAGTTACCACAGAGTTTAAGTTTCTCTGAATAATGTGCAGGGGTTTACTTTTACCTCCTCTGTACCCTGAAATTAGGAAAAGCACCCCAACACCTCCAAAATGAGAGCTGAGGAGATGTGTGATTGGCTGGGTTTTCTCCAAAACTAGGGCAGAGGATCTGAACTGATACAGTGCAAAATTTCTCTGATTTTTTGTGTCAGAAATAGTGTTCTGAGTGCAAAATGTAACTTGCTCACAAGGAATGTTTGACAATATAAAAGGAGAACATTTCCTCCCTGAAGTTCACGTGGTGGGCTGACTAAAGCTCTCTGGGGGTTCCCCTTCTGCAGACTTCAAGCAAGGAAAATATCACCAGATATATCAGATCATCTGTTTTCTTCTACTCTTTCCTGTCTGCAGACTGCCTAAGGTCCTGTGAGGTTCTTCTGGCATGGAACTCCCCTTTGATACCCCATAGACTTTGTCTGGTGGACAAAGTAAAAACCTCAGCTTTTCTTTTTGTCACATGCTGCACTCATAAATTTTTCCCTCCACGTTCCTGACTTCTCTGCTTTGTCCCGTCCCTATTAGAAAACCATATGCTTCCTCCATGGCTCAAGTGTCCTGATGCCATAAAGCAGAGAAAGTTCATTGACTACATAAGCCCATTCATTATCCTTTTCTACAGAGTTGAGCTCTGCTTTATTTATCCTTCTCATCTTTTTCCAGACTACATTCATCTTGCTGAAAGTTCATGTGTGGTCTAAGCTCGCCATCTAGGCTCCTTAATGGGGACATAGGAAATGATTAATTTCATCTGTTTTAAAACTTCAGAGGATAAAGTTACTCACCTTGGGAGGAGTTTTTCTACCTCTTCCCTTTTTTTTTTTCTCTCTCTAGAGTAAGCCTAGATGCCAAGTTAGACTGAACACTTAACATTTCTTTGATGAAAATTAGATGGGATGACTTTTAGTCCTGCTTACCAAAAGCAATCCCTAAGTAGCTGCTCTGCCCCTTCACTGTCTAGTACTTTTGGAAATTGCAGAGGCTTTCCATGAAGCATCAAAAGGAAGGAGTCATGCCATGATTTATAAGGCTTGCTAAGCAGTTGATCCACTGAGCCAAAAAAGGACTGGAAACACTATGCAGTCTTCTCTCCTGGAAAAGGTTAGTGTTGCCTGCCACGTTTGTGCCTCTGCAAAATATGAGATGTTTAGGAAAAGGGGTTACATTACTTCCAAGAACCTCCACCATCTCACCACTTCACTGCTCAAAAATTACAGATTAGAAATCAAAAAACCACTAAGTTAAGTTGAATTCTCAAAAAGAACATCCGAATTGCCATAAATCAAGACTCCATGCAGAGGCCAAATGTCTAACATTCTAATGAGTTTAAAGTTATACACAGATTGACCATTGTATAAACCTCCAGGATCCTGTACAACATGAATACTATTTGGTATGCATATGTGATACCTATTTGCATACAGGCCTTACTTAGGTGTACTAACCCTGTCCTGTAGGAGACTCAGAGAATGTTTAACTGGACCTAGACCTCAGGAAATAGGAGTAGGTCGTCTTTCCTTACAATTTGCTGCACCATAAGAATTTTTTTCAAATATAGAAGCAGTCGGAAATATCATTCACCCTTAGTGATTTTTAATTTCTCATTTTTAAACAGCATAAACAATTGAGATAATAATATGAATATGAAAATGCAAAGACAATGGTAAATATTTTGTTATATAACTTTTTTAATAAAAGTCATGTTTTGTTCTGTATAAACACTCATATATACAGTGCTTTGAAAATTCCCAACTATACTCATAAATTGTATATTATAATAAAGCCTTCTAACTAGAAGACTAGTTTGTAGAATCTTTACTGCTTTTGTGGTTAAAAACAGTATAATTTAATGATATAATGAGGCATTAGAGTGTATTATGACACAGAGTTCAGATGGGATTGGGTAATTTTCCCTCTGAATGACACCGTTTTATCATATCTTTTTAATTTTTATAGCACTTATGTTCTTAAAAGATAAAACTCAAAAAAACTTACTGTACCTAGGGTTTTGATAAAGTGTTCAGAAAAACTGTTATTAGCAGTAAATTAATTGTGTTACTTGCACTCTCTTAAGTATGTGTTCACTTGTTGGGGAAACTGAAGCATTCTCAATTTTAATTTCTGGGTAAACTATTAATTTAAATTGGTTTAGCTTTGAAAAAATAAATTTCCCTTAAAATTCAGTTTTAATAGCTCTACTAGTTACCTCGCTAGGAGTTTCTTCTGAATCTAATTCTTTTTTTTGACACAAAAGCTGCCCAGCCATTCAGATGTTTTGCTAGACCTCAGGCAGGCCTCAGACCCTGTATTAATTCATTACAGTCTAGGAACACACCTTTAAAAGATGCTCACTTTACACATTTTTTTTTTCTTTTTTTTTCTTTTTTTTTTAATGGAAATTAAAATATTCCCAAGAATTAATAGCAGTGAAGAGGAATTGCCAGTAATCCTCTGGGAGTCCCTAAAAGCAATCCTCAAGACAAAATAAATGCTTTTCTGAAAGGCATAGCACTGGGCAGAGAAAATCCTTATGATCCTTTAGGATCATAAGTGCACATTTTAAGGAATGCAACACAAAAAAATCCCAGAGGAATACTGCTAAAATCTGCAAAGCGCAATATAATAATAATACAACTACAATAATAATAATAGCAATAATAATAGTATCTTAAATCTAACTTGAGAGATGTATAAAATCAGGCTGGAGAAGGATGGTGCTGACAATTTATCTGACAGAGCAGTAGCCCTCCAACAGTAGCCCACGCATTTTGTATTTGTTGTTGACTAAACTAACAAAGGAAACAGAGCTCTAGATTTTCCTAACTCTCAAAGAATAGCAACACAGAATAACAGCAATCCCATGTCTCAGCACCGAAATACAGATCTGCCTGATTATTATCACATAACACCAGCACCTCTCAGAGAATTGCTGGGAGAATGGAATAGTAAAATACTCATCATTAAGCCTCTTAGTACACATGGAATTCTACTCACTACTGGAAAATCTCTACTGAACTCTGAAGGGTATAAAGTAGCCAGCATTTCAATCATAAAATAAAATGTAAAGAAACAGCATTCATCTATTTTTACAGCAGACCATATAGATTAAAATGCACTGCCATAGAAGCACTTCAGGTAGCAACTGTTCAAAAACCACCTATATCAAGGGGATTCCCAGCTGAGGTTCAGCTCAAGGTTGAGAGACATCAGTTTGGGTACCTATATATAGAGATCCTCACTGTGTTAGGTATCTATACTGCCATTACAGTCAGTGGATATCAAGGCAGCAATCAAAGAGCAATTCATTTCACCTTGGAGTAGCTGCTCAGGTGAATCACTCTCCAGGCACCTCATACTGTATTGACCAGATCTCCACTGAGTTTAAGTTAGTTAAGACAGCTGGCTCACAGGTAAACACACAGGTATCTGAATCCCAAAATAAATCCCATCTCTTTAAAGGACCTTAAAGCATGACATGATGGGACTTCCTGAGTACAGCAGAGTTTAATCTCTTCTAATCTGTTTCAACTAAGATTCAGCCTGGTCCCAGTCTTGGAAGAACAACTTAAATGCTTTATGCCAATTAGGGTATGTAACTGCTGTTCTTCTATGTGTATGTGACAGAATATATTATTTAATTGTGAGATGGTATGCTGTTATTTTTTCCCTCAAGACCCTGTTTTATTCAGTGCAGAAGCCTGGTGGTACATGTGATGAAAGGAGAATTTCAGGCACAGAACAAGAAGACGCTGTATGCCTGTTTGAGATCTCCTTGCACAGTTCTCTTATGATTCTTCTTCTCAAGTATTTATCATGTTCTTTACCATTGTGTTCCTCAATGATTACTTCTCTCTGCATCTCCCTCTCCCCTTCTTTCTCTCTACATTTCTCTTTCCACTTCTCATTATTTTTTGCAGGCAAGTGATTTTTTTTTGTCCTTCTTTGATCCTAGTTCTGATCATCTTTAGAAACACCTTATATATAGAAGCCAGATACCTCAGTCCAGCCAAAATATTATCAAAAACAGATACAAAGGAACTGATCTATGAGGCGTTCTCAAACTACATCTAACATGCTTAGAAATCACTGACTTTGATGAAAAATGCCAGTATTCACATTGAGAGAAGTGCAAAGAAGGCTGCAGCAGTGATTTCTTATATTAAGAAATTATTACAGTGCTCCATGGATGGTGAAACCAAGTTTTTGGGAACCTCCTCAGTCTGCTGAGGCTGAAACCTACAACGCACAGCTTCCCAGGAGATTGCCCTAACCACACCACAGTTTTTAATCTAGGCCGCAGCTCAGCCAGGAGTTCCTGGTACAGAGAGCAACTAATGGGTAGTTTGATTTCATAGCCCACTGAAGAACACCATGAGAGGGAGGGGTCAAGGTCTTGGGACCCTACTCATTATGCATCATGGATTAAAACATCAGTGGAGAAATGTACAACTGACAGGGCAGCAGGGACCAGACGCCACTGTTGCAGACAGGAAAACAAACCAGATCTCTGAAGCCTGGCCCTTGCCACTGCCCATCCAATCCTTTATAAATGCGTTTGTCTCCTACCCTAAAGGACTTCAGGAGCTTCTGCTGTATTAGAATAATTTTCATAGAGTTTTTTAATCCCTATTTCAAGTAAATGAACACAAAGACCTATAAATAGATTTTTAAATTACTGTCTCTGTCACACACAGTTGTGTGGAGGATGTGAAATCTCCTGGGAGTTTGATCTGTGTTAATTAAATAAAAAAAAAATCTCCATAAGGTCTAAAGCATGCTTAATGAATTAGCACGGAGGCCCCATTGAGCAAAAGCCTTTTAAACTCCAGTGAAACAAATCAACTCACATTTTATTATTACCCACTTAACAAATTTAATCTGTCACTTTATATCATGTGAAACCACAGTTTTTCATAAATGCTAATTAAAACCATTAAAAATTGAAATCTTCTTCTAAGGGTCTTATGCAAAGTGTGAATATTGATGCAGAGAGATAAGCCTGTTTGTCCTTACAAATGAAAGATAGTATTTCTGCAATAACAAACTGTACTTGAGAAATCTGCTGGGAGTAAGCATAGACACCAAAGTAAATCTGAGACACAGAGGGGCTTCAAAAAACATCACCTAAAGTAATACCCTTGTATTACTATTTCAATGCCAGGCTACCACCAGTTTTGAAGAATGCCATGACACTTGAACCACAAAAAGCTGGAGAAAGGAAAACAAACAATAAAGCACCTTCTGATTTGAATCCTTAGAATCCACACACATTGAAGCCAAATTAGTGATTATCTATAACTTCACCCATAAGTTATTAATGTATGGGAATAGTGAAGCTTATAGTAAAACAGCAGAACCGAGTAGAGTAGGATGCTCAGAGAACCAGAGTGAATAACCCTCCTAGCAAGCAGCAGGAAGTAAGGGAGTTCACACACACTATATCCCTTTAGCAACTGGTTTTTTTACTCTGCCAAATTTTTTCCAAGCATGCACTGAGAAGTACAAGCACAAAATTGCTGCCAGGTTTTCTGTTCTCAAATCCTAAACAACACGGCAGATTAGTAGGAAGAAACATGAAAAGTTCACAGTTTAAAAATCTGATTAAAGCCCATGTAAGCAGCCTTTAAATCTTCCTTTCTTTACACATTAATCTGACCTATTCTGTTTGTCTTGCATCTACAGTCATTGGTTTTCAGACTAATTCATTTCCTCATGCTTTAGCATAAATCGGAAACATCGTTAGGGTGCCTGCACAAAATCATAGAAAATAAGGACTTGAAGGTTCATCAGGAAATCACCTCATCCATTCCCCAGATCTACTGTGTGATAAACTCTACCCATGTCATTCCTGATTAATGTTCGTATAATACGACTTTTTTAAAAGCTCCAGTGGTAGAAATTCCTTCACAGAAAACCGGACACTTATCAGTAGAAGCATGTGTAGGCCTTAGCACGAGCGCAGTTTTTACTATTACCTGTTTACTACTATTTGCTAAATCAGAAATCACTTCCTTTTACTTTATTTTTGTATTTATGTCACGTTTATATCACATATTAAAGGTTATGCATATACATGAATATTATATATTATATAATGTTATAGTTACATTTCTAAACTTTATAACATGAAAATCCTCCTGGATATTTGATTTTGTTAGAAAAATATGTCTTGCTATTAGAAATGGTAAGTGTTTGTTAGAAGCTGCACATCATAGTTCTCATACGGTGACAATCTTTCAATCTCGACTATCCTAGTTGTCAGGGCCTGCAGACCTCCACACAATGTTATTAATTAATAATGTTATTAATGTTATTAATCTATAAACAACATTTGCTGTCTAACAAGAATTTACATTAACACATGCCACAGCATACATTAAATAAGCTAAATTTACCAAAAAGGACTGGCATCTATTACTGGTAAATGCAATGGTATTTTATTCAATTGAGGAAATTCAAGACAGCTCTGAGTCACTCTCACTCACATGATGTTCAAGTGCCCACACACGAAAAATAATATACACAACTTTTTACCCCAGGGACTTTATACCTCAAATGTCTTAGACCAGTGCTTTCACTGTAATTTCATTTTTTGTCAACATAACACTCTGAAAATGACATTTTGCCAACATGGGATCATGTCCTCCGACCTGTTTCAGGAGACATGAAGTTGGCTCAACCATTCCAACATGAGATTTCTCCTCCATCAGGGGATTCCTTATATACTTGTGAGCCAGGATAATGTCTTTATCCTTTTCCTAAAACTTAATCAGAATGGGAAAAGTAAAAATTTAAGGAGCACTACTGTGGTATCTGCAGTTACAAAAATAGCTTCCAATGAATGGGCCAGGACACTGAAAAAGTTACAAAAAGCCACCTTTGTCACCTCTCTCTGATTCAGTGTCAAAAGCAGGTGAGAAACTTGAAGAAACAAGACAAATCACAGCAGTAAAACAAATGTATTTAGGAGGGGAGAAAACTGAGTCATTTCTGATAAGCCAGTAGTTGAGTTCTCTCTTATTTTTAATAGGACTGTTCAAAAGAAAGGGAAAAAAATAAATAACTATAACTCAACATACGAGATGGCAGCAGAAATAATGTGGTAAAAAGGAAAAAAAGGCCAGCTAGTCAAACTATAGAAAACAATGGGGCATTTTCAAACTCAGAAATTTAACAATGGGAGTATTAATTTTGAAAAAGCCAATTGGAGCATTCAGGCAAGAACAGGACAGTGATTTCTACAATGGAAGAATGATGTGAAAGTGGCAGCCTGAAAAAAAAAGGCACAAGTTAGTGCAAACATGGATGTTGCTGTTAAGCTTTAGTGATAAAACAGAACTGGCATGGATGCCTTCTCAGTTACTAACAAGAAAGTCGTATTTGATCAGTAAATAGTTACTCTGTTGAGGTCAGAGCATTCACAGCATTGAAAAATCACTATCGATTTCCACATCAGGTACGAGGCAAACACAACACGCTCAGGAACTAGCGAACAGTCTCTGAGAATTTTGAGAACAATTCAACAAAATACATGAAAACATAAAGAATTAAGAAAAACTTGTATTCCATCAGAAAGGAGGATGTTGCAAGTGCCAGGCTAAATGCTCTACATAAGGAAATTATTCATATCTCTGTTTAGGAAAACTAAGTGTAAAATGAAAACAGAGCAAAATGGCAGCATTAAAATCCATGACATATAAGATAAACCTGTCTTGTATGTTTGTTCATAGTTTCTTGTGATGCTATTTTATTGTGCAAGTCAAGCAGCAGCTTTGCATTAAATAAACACTTTTTTCTTCTAGCTATTGCTACTCATTATCAAAAGTCGTTCACTTTTTTTCCTTGTCCTTTTATTACCTTATCACACAACAGCTTTAGTCGTATTAAGAACATGGCATCTTATTTTTTTTACATATTCTCAGGTAAATAAGGTAAATGGAGAAACTTTCTGTGTTAGATAGTGGAAGTTATGAGTCATTCGGACATGACATAAAGACAACCCTATGGAAAAGGCTACTGCTAAAAACACGTCCAAGATACAAGGAATTAGTCCAAACAATAATAGGAAGGAAAAAACACCATTTTAGAATTCAAATATATGAAATTAGAAGAGCTTCTTAAAGCTACAGCAAAATTTATATTTAAATTAGCTGTTTAGCATCCATTCCTACCATAACCTCTTCTCCTACCAAGAAGACAGGTTTTTTCAGGTAAATGCATAGCCCTCCTTCCTTCTTAGGCCATGAGGAGAAAGCTCCCGATCATTGAGGGTAAGCAGAGAAGAGAAAAAGAGGAATCATGTCACTTTCCACTCAAAGCTACTTTCAAAGTCATAGGGAGCTAGGCATCCTGCATTGTATACACATATGTAGATGTGTACATGTATTCTGTGCATGTACACCTATGTATTGCCTATATGTACCTATGCAGTTCCAAGTACTCAATCTGCATCACAAGTTGGTTGACACTGGACTCAGCATGATGCGCACAGGTGCAAAACAAGTGCATGCAGCACAACCTCAGCGCAGACTGCTGCTCTGGAGCCATGGCATGCACATTTAGGGGCATCTCCTCCATGGCAAAGCCAAGCCCTTGGATGTAAGGCAGACATTTCCTTTATAGGGGCCAGGTCCTCACTCTGGACTTCAAGACTCATTTTCACAGAAGGAACCAGTAGAGAAACATAACTACATTTAAGGTCAATTAAAAAAGGGTATGCATGGTCCCTTGTTTAAGCATCACATGTTTTGCAATATGTTGAAAGAATATAGATCTTCCTTTCTTTATATCTAAAAATAAGTAGTGACATTTGAAAGAAGGAAGTATGGCCCAAATATAGATGTGGGAGATTTCAGCATTGTCATCCTGTGCTACTAAAAACTTTGATAAAATAACTAAACACCTATTGTTCCATATATGCAGAGTCATTACCAGAAAATGAGCAATTATAGGACACTGTGTATTTCCCATACATTCAGGGTATGATTTTGATGTCTTTGCTTATATTTAAGAGTCCTTTACTTCTTGAGTAGCTGCACTTATGTCAGTGGTAGCATTCATGCAATACAAATAAAAATATTCTAAAATTGTGTTGTTTTTTAAAATTAATTTACTGTTGTTTTAAAATGTAAGTAAATACAAATACATACTTCCATTTCTGGGGGTTTATTTTGGAAGAAATTTTCTTTCAAGGGTAAATGGACCAAAATAACCACTGATACATTTTTAGTAGAGTAAAATAAAAAAATAGTTACTTTAAATCCTGGGTACATCATGAGAAGATAATGGTCTGCAGATGAACTGAGAAGCCAAGATTTTTTCTATTAATTATGACTATTAATTGAAAAAAATGTTCTAAGTGCTTTGGAAAATATGAGGGAAGTGAGTGCTGTTAGGAAAGAAAAAACATCTTGGATTTTTGGGATCGATTCTAGCATTTTGTGATAGATCTCTGAACATATTTTTATATGACGTCCAGTTCTACAGAAACTTTGGGGGCAGTAGCACATGCTTCTTGCCTCCATCAAATATGCAGAATCTGAATACCAATAAAACATATTTTTGTGGTTTGTTTGGATTTTTTTCTTTTTTTAATAATGGGCTTTAAATAGAAATTTACCAAAGATGGGATGGAAAAATTAGGACCTGGTTACCTCCTCAGTGTCAGAGATTTTAAAGAACACACTGTCATTTTAATTTTTTCTCTCTCTTTCATCTAGCTTCCTTTTTCTTGGCTTGACCATCTGTCAGAGAAGAAAATAGTTTCCTATTCCCTTACATCCAGGCCAACTATTCCAATTAGAAAATAAAGTTCTGGATCTTTCACTGCGCCATTCTACAAATTCTGACAAAAACCAGCAATGATGATGCAACTTTACATCCAATGCTACTTATACCTACTTTGTGCAATCGAGAGGTGAGAAGAAATCAGTGTGTGAGAGTAAATGAGAGTGAAATCATTAAGATTCTGCATCTTTCAATCCCACACCAGATTTGTTGCTCTGTCTTTTGTCAAAAGCATAACAAAAACTCAAGGGAAGAGGGATCAAGGCTGGTAAACTATTACTTCACTTCCACTCACTGGGTTTTACATGGCTGGAAATCTTTCTTCCGGCCCTAAGGAGGGCACCAGAGCTTGAACAGGACCAAGCCATCAGCCTTGGCCCAGCTGTGGGACACAGCAGACAGCAGGACAGGGACAGACACGGCTCCCTCCCCTGTCGCTCTTTCTCTTTGCCCTCCCCCAGCATGGACGGGGGTGCACAGCTGGAGCACAGACAAGAAGCTGACTCAGGCCAGGGCATCAGCCAGCACCAACAACTAACGAGCACTGCCCTGGCACACACTGCTGTAACCGTGATTTTTAGCAGCATGCATCAAAGAATATGATTCATCCAGGAACAGCAGACCTGTGTCTAAACATCTTAGCATGACCTTGTGAAACACTACAATATCCATGTAATAACATCGAGGTACCCAGTATATCACATGCACAATTTTACACATAAAAATGAACTTCACAGCGTCTTCATAAAACAGATAAACACACTGGCATTAGTGTTACTCTTTAACTTACACATAAAAATGAACTTCACAGCGTCTTCATAAAACAGATAAACACACTGGCATTAGTGTTACTCTTTCACTTACACATCAGTTTTCTCATTTCACTAGCTCTTTAAGCTGTGAAACGAAGCATTTTATGACAATGAAATGTCTTTTCCTGTTTGTCCAACACAATGATCTCCAACCTATTCAGAACATCTCTGGGCATCACTGTAATACAAATACATAATTAAAAAATATTTTGATTCTCACAGCTTGCCACAGTAAAGTTATATCTTTTGATTTTTGTTAAAAATAAGTAATATATTTCACTCAGTAGTATCTGCTATCTTGTTTCTATTTCCTGAAGAAATATTCTGAAAAATGTTACCTTCAGTAATGCTGCAGGCACATAATTTGCTGTATGTATTTTCTGTATTGGCTTTTCAGACACAGAATATGTTCTCCTTCGGTTCTAAAAGAGTGACTGTGTCTCCCCTTAGACAAGGTCATGCTATATAAATCAAAGTCACTTCCCCTTTTTCACAGAAAACTCATTTCCCATTTATTAAACAGAAATGTTAAGTTGTGACTAATGTAAAAGCGTAACTATTTTGACTACTGACAGTCTCTCAGTGAAATTTCAGGATATTATTTAAAATTAGAAACAATAGGTCTTTCTAAAATGTTATTCTTATAACAAAATCCTACTAAAGAGGCCGTGAAAAACAGCACAGTATCTTTTAGCAAGTGTCCAACACTGCATACAATAAAAAATAAAATACATGTTTAGCCTAATGAAGAACAATACTATTCAACACCAAAAGCTAAACAAAAAAGAGTACAGCTGATTACCATTTCCTTATAAATTCAACTGGATTTAGAAAAAAAACTAATATACATAAATATTTTGACAATATTATTTCTCTTCTTATTCACTTTAAGTGTTTCAGCAAATTGATACACAATTTGTGTTACATTTTGCAGACTATAATATTTTCTAGATTTTTCAGTAAAATTGTGAGAAAACAAGCATTGTGATGGTTAGATTCAGAAAATAACACGTGTCATTTCATTATTAACACTCAGGATATAAAACATATTCCCTGCTCTGAAAATGGCTCTGAATCCAATTCTTCTTCTATTGCATTTGGTGTTAAAATGTATTTTTTGCCTAGATGAGTTTTAGATGTTTTTCTGACTGATTCGGGAGCTTTCAGGAAATAAAGTCTTTATGTAAAATCTTATTTCTTCATTAATGTTGCGTTTACTGTATACAAAAATGGCACCTCTGAATGGAAAGAGTACTGTTCACTTCATGGAGGTTTACAAACCATTTTTTTGAGTTTGAGGCAGTCTTTTCCAAATTTGTCATGCCCATAGTTTTGCAATGGGCGTGTTCTATTTTTCAATTTATTTTTTTTTTTTCCTGGCAAAAGCTTCAGGATTTTCTTTGCCTTTGTTTAGAATTTTAAGATGCACTTTAAGGTATTCAAGATGCCGTCAACTCTGAATATTTCAAGTACATGAGCTTCTTAGAAACATCAGATGTAGTATGATCAGGGCTAATTCATACCTGTGAAATATGTCACCATGTTAGAAAATTTATGGATATATAGATGTAGGAGAGTACAATCTGCAGGTAATTCAGAGTTCTTTGGAACCTCTGGCCTTACAACTTCTGAGCTTCTTAGTGCATGCTCAGAAGAAGTAACATATCTGTCCAGGAAATGCTCTGCTCAAGTGCTCTTACTCTTCCCCTAAATAAGGATCAACATTTAGGTTCCAACATTTCTAACATCTACCAGCAACTTCCAGATCCAAAGGCCAAGAGAACAAAACCACAAAGATTAACAACTCTCTCCTCACATTTGGTTTCTAAATTCTTTACTGTCACCAGTTTGCTTGCTCTTTCTGAGTTTGGCCATTGAAGTGCAAGTGACCAATCTACACACTGACAGTTTACAAAGTGTTCGCACTACTGTCAGTCAGGCCAAAACTGCAGCTCTTCCGCTGGCCGCTGCAGAGCCAGGCTGGTACCCCACGATTGTACGGGAAGCACCTGGGTTCCTCCCACCGCTACTGGGAGTGCACTGAAGGCCACAATCCCATCTTAACCTTAGACATAACAAAATCTGATCAAATGCAGGCTATCAACCCTCAGGTTGTCATTTTAGTTGATTTCCACCCACATTACCCTTCTCTATACTCCCACGGTTTCATTATATTGCTTCACCTGAAATTCCCTGACTAGATACCCTGCTCCTCACCCACGTATACAAATGCTGCACCTCAACGTGCTATTTGGTTTGCACACTTTTGTGAAGGAACTTTAAGGGAAATTATCCCCCAAAAAAAATCTCCTTTTTCCATAATTGAATCTCACTGCAAAGTGAATCCTCATACCTTAATAGTTATCATGGGAAGCTGAAGAGTAGTAACAGTAAATGACAGAAACTGATAAGTGAGGGTTAATAGTGTCTAATAAATTTCTTTGTAATGAATATGTTCATTCTTTGTGTCCAATTCTTCATTCACCATCAGTAGCAAAATCTCCAAAGTCTCTGGAGATGAACCAGACCTTCTAGCCTGTAATATTACACAGAGTTTGCTGTGATAAGCTGCTCCAGAGCATCCTCTAAAAGCCAAAGCTTCTGAACATTTTGTCTCTTTCTCCAGAATTTTTTATTGTCTTGACAGTCATGTTGAAGTAGGAAAAAGGAAATATTACTGGCATTTTAGTTATCATCTCTTGTTATAGGAAGTTTTTCTATGCTTACCTACTCTACTTACTTGTTACTTCCTCTTTATTCAATATGACTAATTTATAAACTGATAACAACCGAGTTCTTGTTAGAAACTCCCAGGAGGTGCTGTTGCAACAGATGCTGGAGTTTAACTGCTGAGTCATTGTATCATCTGATCCTACCAAAAACTACTTCTAAATTTACAGGTTTATATCAAAATTAAATAAAAATCACTAGATGGTAGTAAATTTCTTTTTTCTGGATCTCTATTTGTAGATAACTACTGTAAAGCACTCAGGACTAAGAAAATTTACTGCAGACCTTTACAGTGGAGTGACATGTTCAGTAGGACGGAGTATCTGAGAGTCCTATCCACCTCTCAGTGCGACTGCATGTCCCTGTCACTCTGGAAGAGTCTTTATGCTAGAAAATAATGTTTCTTAAACTTAAGAAGAAAGAAAATTCTAGACATATAGTCTGAACTGACAATCCTCAATATAGAGAACCAAGATGTGATGTGACATTTTTTGACAGATTTAATTAGCAATCTATGGAGAAATAAATGGATTTATTTTTAAAAGTTAAATCAAATGCATGATAATGACAGCAAATAGGAAGATGGAAATAAATAAAAGAAAAAGAATACTATCAAGACAAGGAGACGACCAAAGTATTAATGGCTTCTGTCCCTCGTAAAATATCTGCAAGAACTCAGAAACTCCATACAGACATTGCAGGCTGGGTACCACCACAGGCTGGTCCTCAGGGTGGAGACAGGCAGAAGGGAACCTGGGGTGGTGGGGACTCCCCCAGCACTTTCTACAGATTCCCTAGCTAGGGAATAAAGAAAGGCAGGAATATAACCTGTGATAGCTGGGTACTGCCAGTAGTACCTACCAGTCCATGCTGATTATATGCTTGCCTTAGGCAAACTAGTTTTCCCACTTTTCCTTCAAAAATGAAAACCTAATTTCAGCAATGTAATTCTAAGTTTGACGTCCCATATATGTTCCCTTAGCTAATATATGCCCCACATGTACCTCTTCTTAAAAAAGACAGCTGTGTACTATCCATTGATTGCCTGCTACCCAAATGTACAAATTATCCAAGTCTAGGAGAAGAAGGAACCAGGCTATAAGGAAATAATTAGTCATTTTCTATTAATGCAATTCTATCTTTGGTCATGTATTAAAAAGGAAATGTTTAATGACAATTGATAAATTATGCCAGAAATATTTTTTTTTCTTTGTGGTAAATAACTGCATGTCATGCTAGAACAGGAACAATTATTTCTTTAAAGTCAAAAGAAGAGATTATTGGAGTGAGAGCTATACAATGACATACATGTTGTCCTATTCTGGCTTACAATTTTATTCATGAGGTTTATCATACAACATACTTACTTTTAAATTCCCTGAAAGAAAAAAATCTGATTCCTGCAATTCATTCAACTGAAGTATAGCTGCATACAAACTCTCCACCCCACTGCACCTTCCTTTAAATGAGCAGCAAGACAGAGACATGGCAGAGCATCAGACAGAAGAATATATTTCTATAACTAGTGTGAGGTCCATGATCCTTACGCCTCTCTGAGTGCATTTAATATGGGCCTTACTCAGGGAGAGTTTGTCAGCTTTGCTGGAGCCAGCAACCTCCACTGCTCCCTAACACCACTGTCCTCAACAGGCACAACCTGCTGCAATGAAGAGGACAGTAAAAATGCTGAGTGACAGGGCTTAGGGTTCTGGCTACAGTGGGGAGCACACAGGAAATAACGTGTCAGGCACCGAAAGGTATTTTTGGAAGAAACCGCGGCTGCAGAGTGCATTGGTCCCAGCACCATCAGTAGCCACCCCTAACCCGCAGCCAGCCAGTAGAGGGAACACGGACATGCTCCAATTATTAACATAGCAAACACAGGTGTTGGCATTTTCTTTTTTTTTTCTTCTTTTAGGATTCTTTTACCAAAATTGTCACCTACATAATGTTTCTGAAACGTTCTCTGCTGAGCCATTTCAAGTCAGAGGAAGTACAGCATTAAGGTTTAAGTGAAAATGAAAGTGAAATTTTTTTAAGCGAAAAATTGTTACCTGCAATTCAACATTTTGCAACCCAGTCTGCCCATTTTTCTCTCAGATTTGCAGAAAAGCCCACTAAGCTGTTTGTGAGCAAACCCAAGCGAGAACTTTGGAAGGAAAATATGCTGACAGAAAGTGCTGACACAAAAATAATCCTTTCCTACATAAATTAAAACCCTATTTAAAATCAGTAAGTTCCCAATTTCAACTTCCATGAAATTTCTGGCCAGACTAAAAGTGTGAATTCCAGTACCGGAGAAACAGTTCTACCTTCCTTTCCAGTTTCCTTGCATCCCGGGTGAAAGACACATCCAAGAAATTTTTTGATAAGACTGAATTAGTTTATTTTTCAGACGGTGTTTTTGTTTGCATAAACAAATGGGAGAACTTATTTAAGTGGGATTTCTTTCCTTTCCTTATGAGAAGAATGCATTAACTAGAAGCATACTTCTGGAACCTCTTTCTCCAGGAAATTCTTAAAGTTTCTGGTTTATTCTAAGACAACACAGGATTTTTTAAGGTCAGAAGCTTCTGTATAACAGAAAACTTTTGCCCCATTCAAATCCACATGTCCTCATAGCTGTCCCAGATAATAACTTTTTTTTTTTACTTTGATGGGACGCACACTTGCAGAAATACAAGAATTCAAATTCTGCTTGTAGTTGATTTTTCTTCCCTATTCCTTAAGAAATCTGCAATTTTAAGTCTGAGCTTGTCTGACTTATGATTTCATTTGGACCAGTTACTTATGTGTTGAAAGGTATGGAAAACCATTATTATTTAATATGAGTATTTGCTTTTAAGATTAAAAAAGTTTTACACAGTCTTGACCCCGGGCCAGAAAGAAGGGCATTCGCTATGTATGGCACTCCAGAGCACATGGCAAGACCAGTATATCTTCAGTAGGTGGGGTGTTAATATCTACTGAGAAGACTGACCTTTAAAGCATGAAGTGAGGTAGTTAAACAAGATAAAAATATGTAAGTAGTGGGGTTTTATTCAAATTTATTTAAAAATTAAATTTTTAAAAAATCAGACTAGGGACATGCTAGTCTCTCTTAAGATCATCTATACATTAAAGAAAATAAATTTAAGAACTATTCAGAATAGTGTTGCATTACTTTTAGGAGAAAAAATACTTCACAAGCCCAGAAGGTGGCAGCAAACTCCTTTTTAGTTGAGAGAGAACTGTCCTCAGCACAGTTGTTTTTGACCACCCTGCACGGTCCAATTAAAATAAATAGATAGATTAGATAGATAGATAGATAGATAGATAGATAGATAGATAGATAGATAGATAGATAGATAGATAGATAGATAGATAGATAAGTAGTACACCAATAGCATATGTACTCTTCTAAATTAAAAAATATTATTTCTCACCAGGAACATTGGATGCTTTCACAAAGTAAAACCAAATGCCATTTAGCTCCTCAGGAAAAACAACAAATTCTCACAATGAAAGGACAGAATGTGCCCCACTGTGAACTGACTGGTAACTTCTTTTCATGACAAATCAGCTGATCTCAGTGCTCTGGCTATTGAATGAGCAAAACTAGCAACCTGACTTATGCAATGGTTCACTGTGATAAATCCCCTTCTCTAAGTTTTAACATTACTGAGCCCCATGCCGTTTTAATACTCAGTATCTCTGGAAAGCATATATTTGCAAGCAGCATATAAAATATCTTACATTTCACAGTCATGTTTACATTTAAGAAATCTCTCCATCTGCGCACTAGAGAGGTTCACTGTCAAAAATGAACAGGCTGTATTGTATCTGAGATACTCTCATTGCTTCTATAACTCTACAGATGCAACATAGAACCCATGGCGCCGACAAGTCTGTCCAGAGTCTCATTCACAAGGCCTGTCCTGTTTGTCGAATCTGCTTGACACTGGAAACAAGTTCCCATATGTCTGGGTTTCCCCAAACTTTTTGCACTGAACATGCATCCAGGCAGAGCGAGTGGTACTGTGCATCTGTCGAGGGCTGCAAGGCACAGAGTTATGGCCAGAGGCCTGACCATGCAGAAATCCCAGACACGGATGCTCTGCATGTGCATTCCTGACCTTGGTACGCATATAGTCAGCCTGGTACTTCTGTCAAGCATTTGCTGTACTGAATCCCTACTGCACAAATAGTCCCACAATTTCATCATACTTTCCGATTCTGTACAAATGCTAGCCTATAGCACGCACAGGCCATGCTAGCAAACACATACACAGCAAATCACAGTTAAGTGTACATAGCAGCCATTTTAATTTTGAACATAATATACACAAGCCTAACCACATTACTGGAGTCTATATTTAATAGTGAGAGCTTGTTTCTTCAGTTTTCAAATAAAGATTATTTTTATGCCTACTATCCTGGCAATCTCAGTCTGGAGTTTTGCAAACCAAGCTGTGTTAAAAGCTTTTCAGCTTGTAAAACACAGCAAGAATGAAGACTTGCATTTCTGAGCCTTCATTTCTGAGTTGTCAGAGCCTTCCTTGGCTTCATCATCAAACTAATGAATGAGCGACTTGCAGAGATCCATAATAGTAAGACACAGCAGCCTGTGGCACTAGACCTGATCTAGATCCCTCTGCCTCATGGTCTGCAGGATTTACATCTACAACTTTAACAACTGTCACCTTTTCCTTGGCTTTGAAGGAGAGAGGAGGGTTGAATTTGCTGTTTCCTGACTTCCTCACAGGTGTTTTCTGTTTCTAGGCTTCTCCTAATTTCGTTCTTGTAGATGTTGTTTTCCCTGTTTCTGCTTCCATAAACAATCACTGAACGTTTCA
Organism: Caprimulgus europaeus; assembly: GCA_907165065.1. Next base: position 22,040,204 of record OU015528.1, on the reverse strand, counting down.
TTCTGCCAGCTGAGACAAAAGAGGCCAGTGCGCACCACGCTGGTATAGAAATACCCAGTGTCACGATATTCCTTTAACCTTCAAAAGTTACATCCTTTTTTATCTGTTTCACACATTACTGTGAGCCATCTGTTTTTATGCTTCCTGATTCCATAAGATCATATATTAGTCATAATTAATGCACCAATATTAATGACTATACATTACTTTAAATCAAAAGAAGGAAAAATAAAAAGAATTAAACCAGTTCCATATCTGTTCATTAAATTAATTATATCAGCTGTGAGCTAAACTTGTCAAAAATTGAGCTGTTTTAGCTGAGAAGATTTATCAAAGGAGCTTTTACATGGAAGTACTGTGACCTTTAGTTAGGACTATACTTTCTTATTTGGACTTTGTTCAAAAGCTAAACTAACTTTGACTCTTGAGGCAAAGCAAAATAAGTAATAAAATGTCTTCCCCATATAACAAAGAATAATTCTTCTGGCAGCTGAAAGACATTCCTGCTTTAATACATACATATTTTGGGAATGGTTTAATGAAACCATAAAAAAATACAGTGGTTTAGTTCTGAAATGTTTTATATATTGAATACACAAATATTTATACATGGAATAAAATCATGGCATGGGAAAAACAACTTCATTCAATACTTACTTAAAGATACATGAATCAATGACAGGAATAAATTCTCTGATGTCGTACAGTTACTTGGTTCCTTCAGAGCTAGAAACAGCTCCTAGGATTGCCTTCTTGGGCAATGGAAAATGGGCCATTCATACTGCTACTTCGTAAGTCAGTGGTTCCCTCATACCTCTCCCTCATCTCCATGTGAGATCTAACAATGTCAAGTTTATTTACATAAGCTGAACCCTTAGGAAAATTAAGTTTTTCAAGCAGGACACATCTTGGAGGTTTTATTGGTATGAAATTTCAACTGAAATGGTTGGTATGCTTTTAGAATAGAGAACAGCACGGCTGCAGCTGGATTTCTTATCATTGTAATAAGTTATCAGCCTCACCCTTTCAGCCTGATTTGTCTTCTGAGATACCTGATGAATTGTGCCCATTGAATTGTTTTCAGAGCCACAACATAAATGAGGCTGCTGTGATCCCTCCATGTCAATGTGGGCACAGAAATGTGCACGTGGGTACAATTAAGGAAGAAAGGGACTGCTTTGGGGGAGTCAGTGGTGATTTTCATGTATCTGAAACTACAACTTGAGGATGCTGTTTTGACAGCTTCAGCCTATGTAAGTCAAAGATGTCACAGTTCCCTCTGATCACTTGTTTCCTCCCATCCCTTGATGCCAACACTGGCAGAGTGAACTACTTCAAACAGGTAAATTGGCAGAATATTACCCTTGTTTAGGTTTCCTGCTAGCTTAGGAAGACAAGAAAGTTCACTGCAGAATCAGCAGAAGAGAGGTGGTAAAACCCTGAAACTAGGAGCCAGAAGGTGTGGGGCAGCCTCCTGCCGACACTAAGCTTGATCAGCTCAAACTAATATGGAAAGGGAAGTAAAAAGGGGTAGCACGGCACTGGAAACAAGTCTGCGGCTTTCAAAAGGAAGCAGGCAGCTGGGGGTGATGGGAACCATAAGTTACCTTACAAAACTTAGACTGATGAGCTGGGAAGCTCTGGAGACCAACAATTAAATGTAAATGACTAACTGATGCCTATGATGTTATTTGTTTGGTTTTCTGCTTCACATAAAAGTAATTAAATCTTAATTTTACACTATTACTTTGTCAAAGGCAAATGCAACTTCAGTCCCTTAGTATTATAAAAGGGCAGAAGACTAGTATTGCCATCGCTAACTGATTCAAGCATTGATTCCAATTTGGCAGGGGGAAGTGGTTAAGCAGGATGGATTCGAGGAAGAGACAAAGAAACCAAAATCATCCATGTAAGATGAAACCCATCGGCTATACTCCTTTGCTTTATGCCCACAGCAAGATAAATCAAAATACTACGGACTCGGGACCTAGATGAGCCCCTCCAAGCTCAGCTGTTCTGTGTTTCTGTGGTTCCACAATTCTGTGAAAATGAGTTAAACTACTCTGGCCTCAAGGCTGCAAATACTCACCACAGCTAGGGGTGATCTGACAAGAAAAAGCGTGATTAACTAAACATCAAAGATAAAAGAAATTGCTGTCTGTAAAGGATGAATCACATCACCCCAAGACTGGTATCTAAGTAAGTCAGATGAATCACCCACTAGTAGTACTTATTTCTTTCCATAGACTATAAAGGGAGCTCGGAGTGACTAGCTGTGACTCATACATTTAACTCCTACACATCTAAAACTGAATAATGAAAAGCTCTTGCTGAATAATGAGAGACAACTGTATCTGTCTTCAGAGGGAATACAAAAAGTTGTAGACTACCCTACAATCTGCATTTATACCTAAGCAATAATGATGATTGCTCAGATTTCTAGTGAGCAATGATCTGGGGTAAAAGTAAGTACTGTTAGCAGAAACACTGCTGTTACATCCTGTACAACTCCCACTGGTAGCTCTTTCCTCCCCCAGTTCTTTTATTTATTTATTCTGGTTCAACGTTTGTTCTGTTCATTATTGTTCTTCAGATTGCTGCTTCTTGTAGCTTCTAGGAACATTGACAGACAACAGTGTCTGTCTGACTGAGGCTTTTTTAGGCTGGTTTATTATTAAAAATCACCTACTTCTTTAGTCATTAGCTTTCTACTGATTAGGGAGCAATCTGCTGTTCATCCATGGTGGCTGGATGAGTATTATTCAGCTACTAAATAGGAATGCAGCAAACAGAATTTGGAAGTTAGTCGGGCAGCTTGTTTAGAGAAGATTAAGCTAAGTAACAGCTCCAAGTGTCAGGGGACTGTGCAGCGATATGGCGATGTGCTGTGTGGCGCAGTCTCTGTCACCAGGTGGCGAAAGCAGCCTGGCACATAAAAGACCGCGATGCTGATGTCAGTTGGGAGGGCAGGTGGCCATGTTGTGGCCAGGTGACAGGCTGCACGGAGTCTCTGAGTTGGGGCTAATGGCAGCCTCATCTGTGGAAGGTGTGTTCTGTTTAGGGGTTGTGCAGTGAGGTGACTGACTGCACACCATCATGGACGAGGAAGAGGAGACTGTCGTGTCTTCCCAGACACCTCACAGAGGCAAGAGCCTGAGCCACACAATGAAGTGGGTAAGCATGGCATGAGGCTATGCTTGAACTCATGGTGGAGGGGGAATCCCACTGTGGTGGAAACTGGAAGCTTATGACTTCTAGCATCAACAGAATGGGTCCTTCTCTGCCTTCAGATCTGAGCTTGCAGTGCCCTGAGAGCCAACAACAGGGTATAAGCTCCACTAGGGAGACTCTGGAGCCTAAAATGTGCATTAGCACCAAGATGAAGTGGTGGCTGATAATGGTTGGAGATCCCCTTATGTAGGGGATGGAGCTGCTGTCGTGGAAGATTTCCTGTTTGCTGTGGACCTGATCCAGGACATAGTGGAGAAACTGCTGGGGATCATGATGCCCTGAGACAGTTATTTCTTATTGCCCATACACACAGGCACCAAGGCAGACCTGAAGCAAATCTAGGTGGTCTGCAGAGCTCAAGAGGCAAAGGTGAAGGACATGGGAATCCAAGAGGACTTTTCTTCAATCCTGCAGGTGAAAGGGAAAGGCCTGGTAGGATTGAACATCCTTTGAGTTACCAGCTGGCTGCGTGGCTGGTGTCACACACAGTACTTTGGCTTTTATGACCATGACTCACCAAGCCACTCTCCATCATTTATCAGCAGTCCTGGCAAACTGGGGAGGTTCTGGCTGACTGGAAGCTGGCTACTGTGACGCCTATCTACAAAAGGGCTGGAAAGATGATTCAGCCATCTACAGGCTGTCAGTCTAACCTTGGTGCCAGGGTGAGCAGATCATCCTGAGTGCCATCATGTGTCACATGCAGGACAACCAGGGGATCAGGCCCATTCAACACAGGTTTATGAAAGGCAGGTCTTGCCTGACTAACCTGATCTTATTCTACTACAAGGTGACACTCTTAGTGGATGAGGGAAGACCTGTGGATGTGGTGTTCTTAGACTTTAGTAAAGCCTTTGACACCATTTCCCACAGTATTCTCATTGAGAAACTGGCCACTCATGACTTGGATGGATGTACTCTTCCCTGGGTAAAGAACTGGCTGGATGGCCGGGCCCAGAGAGTTGTGGTGAATGGAGTTAAATCCAGGTGGTGGACGGTCACTAGTGATGTTCCCCAAGTATCTGTGTTAGGGCCAGTTCCATTTAATAGCTTTATCAATGATCTGGATGAGGGGATTGAGTACGCCCTCACTGAGTTTGCAGATGACACCAAGTTGGGTGGTAGCGTTGATCTGCTTGAGGGTAGAAAAGCTCTGCAGAGGGATCTGGGCAGGCTGGATTGATGCACTGAGGCCAATGGCAAGAAGTTCAATAAGGCCAAGTGCTGGATCCCGTGCCTGGGTCACAACAACCCCACAGAATGCTACAGGCTTGGGGAAGAGTGGCTGGAAAGCTGCCTGGCAGAAAAGGACCTGGGTGTGTTGGTCAACGGCCGTCTGGCTGAACACGAGCCAGCAGTGTGCTCAGGTGGCCCAGAAGGCCAACAGCATCCTGGCCTGTATCAGAAACAGTGTGGCCAGCAGGAGTAGGGAAGTGATCCCCCCCATACTCAGCACTGGTGAAGATGCAAAAAAAAAAAAGAAAGAAAAAAAAAAAGGAAAAAGCCACTAAGTCAAGGGACGTGATTAATCCCCTCAGCCTGTCATTTATTAAACACTGTGTGGGGCCCCACATTCAGTTTGGGGCCCCTCAGTACCTTAAAGACATTGATCAGCTGGAGAGAGTTTGGCAAAGAGCTACCAAGATCATCAGTGACTGGAGCATTTGCCTTGTGAGAAAAGGCTGAGGGAGCTGAGTTTATTCAATTTGTTCAGAAAAGGCAGATTCAGGGGAGCTTATGGACCGCCAAGAGGATAGAGCCAGGCTCTTTACTAAGGTGTGGTAGGAAAATGAGAAACAGTGCCCATAAATTGAAAGATGGAATGTCCTGACCTCCTACAAGGAAAACATTTTTCACTATGAGTATAATTAAGCACAGGAGGAGGTTGCCCAGAGAGGTTGTATAAACACTGTCCTTGGAGGTTTTCAAGATCCAAGATTGTCCTAGAAACTATGCTAAGGCACATGGAGGACAGAGAGGTGATTCAAGACAGCCAGCATGGCTTCACCAAGGGCAAGTCATGCCTGCCCAACCTACTGGCGTTCTCTGTTGGAGTGACTACATCAGTGGACAAGGGAATTGCTACAGATGTCATCAAGCTCAACTTCTGTAAGGCCTTTGACATGGTCCCCCACAACATCCTTCTCTCTAAATTGGACAGAGATGGATTTGATGGGTAGACTGTTCAGTGGATGAGGAATTGGTTGGATGGTCACACCTACAGGGTAGTGCTCAATGGCTCAGTGTCCAGAGGGAGATTGGTGACAAGTGGTGTCCCTCAGGGGTCCATATTGGGACCAGTACTGGTTAATATCTTCATCAATGACATAGTGGGATCAAATTCACCCTCAGCAAGTGTGCCGATGACACCAAGCTGACTGGTGCAGTTAATATGCCATTAACCATATGCCAGGGACAGGATGCCATCCAGAGGGATATGGAAAAATTCGAGAAGTGGGCCTGTGTGAACCTCATGAGGTTCAACAAGACCAAGTGCAAGGTCCTGCACCTGGGTCAGGACAAGCCCCGGTATCAGTACAGGCTGCAGGATGAAGGCATTGAGAGCAGCCCTGCAAAGAAGGACTTGGGGTACTGGTGGTTGAAAAGCTGTACATGAGGCAGCAATGTTGCTGGGCTGCCTCAAAAGAAATGTGGCCAGCAGGTCGAGAGAGATGATTCTGCCCCTCTACTTTGCTCTCATGAGACCCTGCCTGAAGTACTATGTCCCAGCTGTGGAGTCCTCAGCACAAGAAAGATGTCACATCCCTGAAGACATTCAAGGTCAGGTAGGATGGTGCTCTGAGCAATCTGACCTAGTGGAAGATGTCCCTGCCCACTGCAGAGGGGTTGGACTAGATGAGTTTTAAAGGTCTCTTACAACCCAAACTATTCTATGATTCTACGATTACAATCTGCAGCATTCCAAGATCTCACTGTAATTTGATGATCTGCTTCTCACCAGATTCACCTTCTCTTCAAAACAGAAACAAGTATAATTAATTATTTTTTCACAGAAAAAAAAAAATATATATACCAAAATTGTGATGTCAGCCATGGTAGAATTTAATCCTTAGTTATATTAGAATTTCAAAGCAGAAGGTATACTTGTGCTATACTATACTAAAATGGGGATTACAATTTAAATCATAATTATCTCTGAAAGCTAATTCAAAATCACTCGCATTTTATAATGATCATCCAAAGATATGAAAGCCTGTAAAGCAACTACAGCATTCTTAGTCTCACAACAAGACTTCTTTTAATGTAATTATAGCAATTAAGACCCTTCTATTAATAGCTTTCTCTTCAGATTAACAAGCCACTTATGTAGTACAATATAAAGAAGCTTCTAATTACAGTGACAACATTGTGATTTTTGAAAACTGTTTAATAATGCGTGATAAGTGACTGCCAACTCGCATTAAGATGTTTTAGGGATCCTGCACAGACCTGATGTTTGATAATCCTGTTTTGAAGGCATGATTTGCATTGCAAATTTAATTCAAAGGAAAAAGCAGCATTCTTCTGACAGAAGGAGCAGAATCTTTATTTGCAGCCTGAATAGGCCTTTAAAAGCGCAGCAGCACTTGAATAAAACAAGTCTGTAATTTGTTGTTATTTGACATAGCTGGCCATCTGGTGCAAAACACACTGATTACAGAAAAACTTATCTTAATCTGAGTGGATCAAAATCTTAAATGAATTATCTGGTTCAAACAAAGCATCCTCTCAACAGGAAAGATAAACTAGTCCCGAAGAAATAGATACATGTTATTTGACTTAACTAACATCAGGAAATTGCAAAACGTTGGACCTGAGTCTCTATTTGATTGCTCCAGAGCAATGTGTCTATTTTAGCTATTTATGATGCTACTCCCTTGCTGCACATGAAGCTCTTGGGTTCTTGACCTTTTTTTTTTTCAAATATCATATTGGTTTAAGGAAGTTATTATTCATGTTTTATACATGAATACTGAGATACAGAAACACCAGATTTTTCAGAAGATAAATCAGTAAGATTTAAAGAATGTTAGCTGACTTTTTTCTGAAATTCTTATCTCCAATACATTATCAGAGTCACGTAACCATTTCAGTTACTGAGCGCTGGGTGAACGATTGCGGAGCTACATGGTATTGATGAGTTTCAAACTGAGCTACCAAATTGTGACAAGTTTTTATGAACACAATATTGCAGAAGTTTATAATATGGGAAAGTTAGAATAAAATTCACCTGTTGGTTACAAAACACGAAAAGAGAAAACCCAGACTTACTTTCTGCAAAAATTCAAGCATTCATTGCAAAGATTAGAAATACTAGACTTATAGTTGGATGCACTTTTGTAGGGAATAATTGACTTAACAAAAAGGCAGTTTTACCTCATCTGATGGTATTTGTGAAGCTGGGCTGAATCTAACAGACAGGTTTTATTAAAAAAAAAAAAAAAATCACAGGGGACATCTATGAAACCAGGAAAGAAGGACATATTTTCTTCACAAACCTTATCTGCTAGTGCATAATAAAGTTGCCAGGGATTACGGAAATTGCCCAGTTTATATATTCTAAGTGTGACTACACTTGCAACTATCCCACAATACATGGAATGGATAATCATCCAGAAGCAGGGTTTGCTCCTTCACAGCAGGTATTCTGCACAAAAAGGGATATATCATAAAAAGAATGTTTCTTGTCGAATCTGTTCTGCCCAGTACAAAATATTTTAAGTACGTATGTGGTGAGACAGAACGTTTCCTTACCTTAGAGGTTACAGGATGTGTGTGGGAGATTGAGTAAAAAAAAAGACAAAATATCAGACAAGGATCTCTCATACTTCTACAGCTAAAAGCCCTAACCACAAGAATAGCCAAGAGATCAGTACATCCACTTAGCTTGTTTGCTGCATGTAGCCATAAAGGTCTATTTAAAATGCTGCCAAAATGAGCCTCTAGCTGTCAGTAAAATTTCCAGTGAATCAGACACAAGAATTTTTAACTGATGAAAGAAGGTAAAATATTCTTCACAATTCATGTACTAGGAAACACCTTAATTATCTGGTAGTAACAATAAATCAACTTCTTTCCTGTTCTATCTTCACAAGCAAATAAAGCAAAAAAACCCCACAACAATAAGCAATTTGTTTTTTAAATAATGATGTTAGGTAAGATGTGAGGCAGCAAGGCTTTCGTCCTAAGTGGTTGGTGTTTGACAAAGTTATAACAAACTGAAAATAGACCCTGTACTGGGAATTGTTGGATAGCCTTGGCTACTGGTACTATATTTTGTCATTCATGGAAAAATGAGTAAAGAAAGAAATTAAAGAAAAAAGCATTGGGAGGTAGACATGTATGTGGTCACACTGCTGACTTTCTTCTCTTGTGTACCTTTTTGTATATATCCCCTTAGTAACAGATAAATACAAGATGCTATCAAGCTATATTAAAATACTTTTTTTGAGAAAGGAAGGCAAAACATGGATGAGAAAAGTAAACTAAGACTTCAGTCACCCCATATAAGGGAGCGGCAAGAAGATGGAAACCAAATAGCAGAGCAGCAAAGGGTAAGAGAATACATATATAGAAAAAAAGCAAGGAAAATATAAGAAAAGCTCTAATCTGATGAACCATGTTTTTCATAGTGTTTCTTTTTATTAATGTCTTGTGAATCTTTTAGTCTTTACCAGTAAAAGAGTACAGCTGATGCATATATAAAACAGCAGATAGAAATTCTGCTGTAATCTTTCATGTCTAATACATACAGAAAAGAAGAAAAAGACCATATGGGCAATGAAGAAGTGAAAACACAAAATGAAATATAATTTCAACAGCTTCTGTTTTCTTCAGCATTTACGCATCATATTCTACTCAACAGCTCTGAGACAGCAATACATCTATTGTTCATTAGAACCCAGTGCTTGACCAATGAACTATTTGCTTTTCAGTCATTAGCTTATATACTGTAATTATTTTACTACTGCCTATTGAACAAGCCAGAACCTAGACAGTACTGTACTTCAAGGCATGCAAGCATACTGATAATCTTTGGGACTCACAGATTTGTTTCTTGCTCTGTGGTACATACAACAGCCAGTTTCCCAGTGATACAGTACAGAGACATGAATTCTAGAGTATCTCCTGAACAACCAGTCACCCATGCTGCCACTGCCTGTCCCATCTTCAAGGCCCAAGCCCTCATCACTTCTGAATATCATTTTGTAGTAAAGCTGTCTCATGGCTGTATTTAATAATCCTACCACTTCTGCTTCTGCAATGACTTCTCCCTTTGTCTGGCCCCCTCATTGTGGAGTTCCATGAGAACTTCTCTGCTCACAGCTACACCATCCTGCCTCTCTCCTTCTGCCCTCTATGGTGTTTGATTTCCTCCAAAACCAGTTCAGCTCACTAAACTGATGGGAAACTAATTAATCAAAAGATTAATACATTTCTTCTGGTCCACTGAGTTGAACTGGCTACTTAAGGAATCGGAGAAGCACCATGAGACTATCTATGCAAAGGGCAGCAAGAAGGGAAGGAGGTAAAAACAGAACTGCTGCTTTAGTCAGAAATGGCTGTTAGATATGATCAGTTATCTTCTCTAATTGCTCCTCAGCAACATGGGTACCTTTACTGGATTATTTTTTAAGCATGTGAAAATATTTTTATTCCTCCACAAAGCACACTTGTTAATTGTATGCAAGCCAATAACCCATTTGAAGTCACTGGCACCATGTAGCTGTGTAAAGCTAAACACATAGGCAAACTACTTGTAGGACATGGCTTAACAAGGACCAAACGCAGTAAGTGTATGTGAGCATCAATCCGTGGCTGAACTCACGCCTTTTTAGGCTCCTTCTCACAGGAAAAGAAATCAAGTTTCCTGAAAGCTTTTGAAAATTCTTTTCATTTGCTGAAAATGCAGTTTGCTCTGATTCTTGATCTGTTATTGAGACAATGTCACCTTTTTTGTAGCGAATACCACTCCTGCACATCAGTCCTCTTGAGCCATGCTTTTAATCTGTTTCAGAGCTAGAGAATCTCTACACCAAAGGCCTCCAAGTCAAACATTAGAATACAACAGCCAAAGTGAATTGCATGTGACAGACCCTACAGCTGCCACAGAAATAAATGACAACTTTTCAATTTAAATGAAGGCACAAATTTGGGGAAATTCTCTCCATGGATGATTTATGAATCTCATTTAGCATTCCCATCTGCTGGATTAGGGCCTAAACTTGTATTTAAATAGAGGCAGTAAGTGCTAGACTCATAGCAAAGTCATATCATTGTATGACACTATTTAAGTCTGGAGGATTAGAATGCAGTAGAAGATAATCCAGGACTGAAAAACAGAGAAGTAGCAAGACCAAACAGGGAGTTTACTTACTGCAGTTCAGACAATTGTCCTAATTTTAATTTTTCTTACTGTATACCATACATAACACCAGAAACCATAAATCATTCCCATTGAGACGAGTCCTTTGGCAAGCTGTATGTAAGATCTCAAATGGGTACCTTTTTGGTTGGGCTAAGAGTAGGTTTGATCAGTGACAGAAAAAGCAAGAGCGTCTGATCTGTCAAAGTGGCAGCTTGGAGAGGTATGACCCTAATGACAACCTCAATCCACTTGAGAGAAAAAATTCTGCTTGCAGAGCCAAGGCAGGAGATTTTTTGATGGCTGTAAAAGGAGCCTGGTATGCAGGAAATCTGATGATAAGTGCCTGTTTCTTAAGACTTAACAGGCTTGCTTTTCTCAGGTGTGGGTGGCAAGTATTGTAAGAGTCTGTAATTATGAACAGACACATAAAGAATTCAATTACCTATTTATGTTCCTTGGCATTTGTAGTCATAAAAGCATGATCTCATATACTATAACTACTTTCTTTCAATAGTGTTAGACATCATCTCTGCAAGCCTAGGCTGAAGTTATTAAATATACATTATAGCAAAAGAGACGCTAAGTTTCCATCCAGCTGGTACATACGTTATCCCTTTTCAGACATTATATACAATCTTTATGTAAATTATTACTAATGGAAAATCTGAGAATTGCAGAACATTTGCTGGAGCTCTCTTGCATGGGAAAGAAGCCAAACAAGCACTCACAACATTATATTGCTAGCAGAGCTGTATAGGAAATTATTTTCCATCCTATAGTTGAGAGGTCAAAAATTGTCTTGCATTGCATTGCAATGAAAACAAGAATGTTCAAATTCAGAAACCTGACAGAACTACTACTGACAAACTAACTACTCCCATAATGAAAGCTTTCACCACGGTTACATTTATCTAGTCTGAGTCAGGCAGAGTAGGATCAGAGATTGGTCTTCTGTAACTCATGTAAATACCTTAATCCTAGGTGAGATGGAAATATTTTTCCTGTGTTCTCTCACTGTGATCAGAAATTCCACTCCTAGTGTTTGAATTCCTGAGAAAGTTTTGATGTCAAAGAACTGTCCTGTTCTCATGGTAAAATATTTGCATAAAATTTCTAAATAATTCTAGTTTCTAAATTGTGCTACTGGACATTGAGAGACCTCTGACATAATTTTCAACGACCAAAAAGGGTTAAACTCCTTGACTTAGATAAAGTCAATGCAGCTAATAGGTATCAATTTCTTTAATCTCTCTCCAGATGGAAAATACAAGTGTCTACAGAGCTGTTCCATGATGAAGTAAAACGTTAGAATCAAACATAAATTATAATAAGGAAAAACTGCCACAACTGAATTCCTGAAAAAAAAACGTGTTTGTCTTTTGCTATTTTTTCACACCTTTAGGTGAGACAGCACCTCTCAGTACTGTCAAAAATCAAATCATAGAATCATAGAATGGCTGAGGTTGGCAGGGACCTCTGGAGATCATCTGGTTCAACCTTCCTACTTAAGCAGGGCCACCTACAGCACGTTGCATAGGACTGTGTCCAAATGGCCTTTGAATATCTCCAAGGAGGGAGACTCCACATACTCCTTGGACAACCTGTGCCAGTGCTCAGTTACCCGCACTAAAAAAGTGTTTCCTGATGTCCAGACAGAGCCTCCTGTGTTTCAACTTGTGCCCATTGCCTCCAGTCCTGAGGTCCACTGAAAAGAATCTGGCTCTGTCCTCATTGCAACCCCCCTTCAAATATTTACAAACATTGACGAGATCCCCCCAAGCCTTCTCCAGACTAAACAGTCCCAGCTCTCTCAGCCTTTACTCATATAAGAGAATCTCCAGTTCCTTAATCATACATGCTGGCCTTTACTGGACTCTCTCCAGTATACCTGTGTCTCTCTTGTACCAGGAAGCCCAGAACTGGACACAACCCTCCAGGTATGGCCTTATTAGTGCTGGATAGAGGGGAAGGATCACCCCCAGAATTAGCTAGACCCACTGCCAACACTCCTAATGCAGCTCAATATACCATTTGCTTTTGCTACAAGTGCACATTGCTGGCTTATGGTCAACTTGGTGTCCACCAAGACCCCCAGGTCCTTTTCCACAAAGCTACTTCTCCAGCCTGTCAAGATCCCTCTGGATGCCCACATGACCCTCTGATGTATCAGTCACCTGCCAGTTTTGTGTCATCAGAAAGCTTGCTGTGGATACATTCTGTCCCATCACCCAATAATGAAGATGCTGTTCTCATCTACCAAACCAGTCATCTCATCATAAAATGTTATCAGGTTGGTCAAGCATTACTTCCTCTGGGTGAAACCATGATGACTATCTTTTTGCCTTTTATGTGCCTGGAAATAGTTTCCAGAATTAGCTGCTCCATCACCTTCACAGGAATCAAGGTGAGGCTGACCGGCCTGTAGTTGCCTTGGTCCTCCTCCTTGCTTTTTCCAAAGATGGCAGGGACATTTGCTTTCCTCCAGTCTTCAGCCACTTCTCCCAGGCACTATGATCAATCAAATATTATCAGTTGGCTTCACAATGGCATTATTCAGCTTCCTTGGCAGTCATGGGTACTTAATGTATGTTGAGTTTGTTTGTGTATGCCCTGACCTGATCCTCTTCCACCAAAGATACATCTTCCTTGCTCCAGTCTTTCTCCCAGTCTCTGGGATTTCTGAAGGTCAGTCTTAGTAAAGACTCAGTACCTCACCCTTTTACATATCTTGTGTCACCAGGACCCCTGCCCCATTCTGCAACAGGTCTAGATTTCCCCTACTCTTCCTTTTGCTACTTGTGTACTTAAGAACACCTTCTTGTTGCTTTCGACATCACTTCTCGGGTTCATCTCCAGGTGGGCTTTGGCTTTCATAATCATGCCTTTGCATGCTCAGACAGTGCCTCCATATTCCTCGCAGGTTACCTGTCCCTGCTTCCACCTTCTGTATACTCCCTTTTTATGTCTGAGTTTTGCCAGGAGCTCCTTGTTCATCCATTACTAAAATATTTATGGAAATTTACTATACAGTAAGCTTTTCAAAGAACAAGTGTATCTCTGGCTTTACTAAGTATTTTTCTGATACCATATTTATAATTTTTTATAATAAAATTTATGATAATAGCAATTTTGAGTAAGTGTTTTGGTCAAAGTAAATTTAGCTCAGTTAGAGGTCTAATAATGCAGGAACCCTCTTCAGGTTGGTATGTTTGTAACAACTGATTCTGGGACTAAAAAGAACAGATGAATTAAGGAATGAGTTCCATTCTCTGCTACGTGATTTCTGAGTTATATCCAGTAAAGTACTTAAAAGCCTAAAAGTTACACACTAGAATGCATGGTTTCTATGCTAGGGCACTTAAAGCACATAGAGTTCATGGAGCAGGTCCATAATCCAGAACAGACTCAAAGCCATGAAGCATACTGAGCAAGAAAGGAAACACAGTCAGCAAGCAATTGGCTCCCAACTTATCTGAGTCACCCATACTTGATAGAAAACATCTCTGCCTGATAGGAAACAGAGCCTCCTCCTAACTCAGTTCTTTTAAAGAACAAAGCACAGTTCATCCTTTAATTTTAGAAGAGGTTTTTCTTTTCTTTTTTTTCTCCCCTCCCCTCCTCTTTCTGCCTTCAATACTGTCCACAAGCCGAAAGATACAGGTTCAAGTTCCTCTTCTGATTGAAGGAAGCTTTGATTTTCCCAGCAAGTGCAATAATCTGGAAGCGACAGCACATTTTTCCACCACACTGCTTTGCCACTGTTTCAAGAACTGAAGACTCACAGGGCCAGACAGAGAGAACAAGAGCGAGCATGACTGTGGCCTGTGTTCAGGGTTCTTTGGATAACCAGTCCTCCTCACTTGTCAAACTGTAGGTTTACCCAGTATCTGGTTAATGTAGGTCTTGGGACTGCATATCCACCAATTCAGATAGACATACCGCTGTGTCACTATTTCAATGGATCTCTTCTTCTCTTCTGTACAGTGGCATTACTTCAAAAACATAGTTACAACATCTTGTTTTAACTATGTAGTCAAAGTTGGGTAGCTAGGCCACAGTCCTAACAGGTGGAAGGTGCAGCTGGAATCCCCACTAGGCTGAAGAAAGCTTACAACTTTGTATTTCAACCCAGGAGCAAGCTCACTATCTACTCAGGCGTTACAGAAAAAGTGGGGCAGAGCCTCTTCTCACTATATTATTTTTAAAAAGCAATAGCTATTACTGAATTTTGTAAGGATCTTAAATCAGCCTTTGTTTTCATGCATGGTTTGAAACTTCCTAAAACATCAAGCCTCTTGAAGAGTTAAATACAATGATGTTTAGTCTGTAGATCTTGAATGGACCAAGCATGAAACGGGTATCAAATTACTCTGTCAGTACGAACATTCACAGAATCTCACCTCTAACTAAAAAAAAAGTAAATCAATTAACATACAAAGGGGAACTAAGTATATGCTTAGTTGAGATGGAGATAATCAGTAATACTGTAAGATTTGCAACTCTCAATTTAGTCACCCAAATTCCCTTCTGGGACTTTTATTGGACCTACTCAAAGACTTTCCATGTAACATTCCCTTATTTTATCCAACTGGATACAAAAAGGCATGTTATTCCTTTCTCAAACTGAAATGTTTTTTGAAAACTAAATTAGTGTATTAAGCCACTTTGAGGCAAAACAGACTCCTATATTTATAGTACACTTAAGATTATACTTAGGAAAAAAATCTTAAAAGCACAGTGCCATTAGTTGTAACATATGAAGCATTGAGTAAACAGCACAACGAGAAGAATTTAGCTGGAAGCTAGTCTGAAGTATTTGCTTCCAAGTTTAAACAAGAGAACTGTTTATTAAATAACAGCTTTACTAGAAACACATTTTCAGTATTGCTAAGTCATGATACTACCCTTTCTCTCATTTGAGGATGGACTTATAAATCACCTATATATTCTACATATCTAATCTTTGGAGATACATAGTTACTCCAAATGCATTCATCGTTATGGTATCTGAGTGCAAAGAAAATCATAAAACCAGGAAGACAATCTGACAGATCGTCCACTCTGTTGACTCTGTTCCCAGAAGTGTGTATGGTAGAAGTATTAGCTTTTTTCCCCATCTCCTGCCTGTTGTCTCGATGAACATTGTTGTGGGAAAGTTAATGCTGGGATGTGTCTTGCTTTGTCTTAAAAAAATACTAATATTTAAAACAGGTATTCAGTATTTCCTAGACAGTTATGAGAAAGGCCAGCTCTGCACCATGGAACATTCCAATGCTGTGTGCCTGGCAACTTCAGAATCCTTATGGAGAAGAGCTATACAGGATCACATTCACAGAATAGGAAGTAATTTCTGACAGACTAATTAAAGTCATAGAAAACACAGAAAAGAGTTGGAATCTTCAAATGCATTTTATTGATTCAGGTCTCAGAGGAAGTGTGTTGTAACAGCAGTCTGCTGGTTTGCAAAATAGAAGTCTTGTGTTACTGTCTGCATTTTTCATTACATATATTAATTTGTAGGCTTCATATACAAATTTATAGATAGGAAGGCTGTTAAAATTTCCTATATGTTGTCATTAAATTACAGAATTGAAAGATGCACAAATCCCAAACAGAACATCTCTAACTGAAGAGGTTCAAGAAAAATATAAATTATTATTAACCAAACAGTGTCATAGCTTAGGGGGGGAGAGAAGGAAGGGGGGGGAGAGAAGGAAGGGGGGAAAGAAAAATGTCACAATCAAAGCTATTATTAACTATTATTCTCATAGACATAAGAATAACCAAAATACACTTAAATCATGTAAGATATTTTTTCTATTTTTTTAGCTTCCTAAAATGAAAATATGCTTCTGCATCCATTCCTATATGAAAAGCATACAATGAGGACCATGATACTTTCATTTCTCTGCTTAGCATAAAGGTACCTAGCAAGTCTTTGTAATTGCTGACATTTTTCACTGTTGCATTACGTCATTCGACAGCACATTCACTGATCAGGAATAATCTCCTGCTCAGTCCTTTGATCTTAGTCTGAGGAAGTTATGAGCATGGATGGTATTCAAACTGTATGGTTCTAGGCATACCAACATTTCAGGCACTCTAATTTCCCCTTGTCTTTCACCTTCAAAACCAGCAGGAAGGAACCATTTAACCAAACAGAATGAGAACAGGAAATGAAAAACAAAATTTCAAAAACAAACAAACAAACAAAATTCATGCAGCAGCATTCATTATTCACCTGTCTTTGGAGCAGACACACACTGAGCACAGCAGCATTACCGGACGGTCTATGTTCTCTCATTTTTTCTTATAATGTGGCTTGAGACCATCCTCTTAGTATTGTATCAAACTTCTTGGCCAAGGTCTGCTTCATAGATTCACTGGTTGGAGCGGTTGGCCCATGCCATACATTGTGATGCCTGTCCCAGCAGCAAAGTCAAACCAAGTTTTGCTTCTACCTGTTAACAGACAACAGACAGACGTAGCCTCATTTTCGCTTTGTTGCAAACACCTTTCAACAAGTGATGGCAGGGAAAAAAAATTCACCACTGAAAGAGAAGTGTATTTGGCCTCTGGGGAGGAAACAAAATGACCTCAGACTTACTTCAGATAAGTTGGTATGTGTCGAGAGAAAAGATTAGATTCTGCAGATGAATAACAAAACAATCTAACAAGTTATTCATCACCACTGCCTGGGGTAGCTACAAAGTCTGTAGGAACATTTGTTACTTTTTACAAAGATCAAAAGAAATATGAAAGAAGAAAATATTTATAGAAGTATCCAATCTTGCAAATGCTTAATTATTCTGTCATTTTATATTACATATACATTATATATAAAATATATTTTATATTATCAGTGACATCCCAAGACTGATCATATGTATATAAGTTTGAAGACTGTGATCAAAGTCTAAATATTTTTCACAATACTCATTCACTGCCAACAGAAGAAAAAAATGTTTGGGTCAGTGAATAAAAAAAATAAAAAACAGTACCATAGAATGTGTGGTAACACATGATGGGATCAGGTTCCCTAGTGTCAAAACCTCTTGAGTGGATTCAGGTGGAAGCAAATCCACTTAAGTAAAACCAGAAATTTCCTCCAGATGTAGCAGGGGTAGGGAGCAGAATTAGGCCACAGAATTTGCATGAAAGTGCAGTTGTACATAATCTCAGGGGACTGGGGTGGGCGGTAGGGTCTGGGCTGGGCAGAAGGTGAGCATTAGGGGCTGGGCTGGGCAGAAGGTGAGCAGTAGGGTTTGGGCTAGGCAGAAGGTCGCAGTAGAGTCCTGTCCCCGCAGCCACACCATCCTCCCCAGCGCCACACCCCTGCCTGGTCCCCCACCTTGCAGAGCAGCCCCGCTCCCCAGCACCCCCTCTGCACGTGGGCACAGCCCGGGCTCCTCGTTCTCCCAACGAGAGCTCCGGCCCAGCGGGGTGCAGCGTTCGGTATTGGCACAGAGCCGCGCCCGGCCTCGCCCCAGCACGGCCCGAGCACCCGGCACCAGCCGGGGCCGCCCGCAGGAGGGCGGAGGCCGGGACCGGCCCTGGCGGGCGCGGCGCTAGGTAACAGTCGCCGCAGGAAGTCTTGCCGAGGGAAGGGCTCGCCCGCTCCCGCCTCCCCCTCCCGTCAGTAAATCCTCAGCCCCAGACGGTACGGTTCTCCCTCCCTCGGGAGGTACCGCGTTCCCAAGCATCCGTACACGACGGTAAACCGCTGCGTCAGTGAACACCGTCCCGCTGACCCCACCACCCCGCCGGGGATGACTCACAGGCCCCGCCCGCAGGCAGGACCCTGCCCGGCCCCGCTCCCCCGACACGGGCGGGGCGGCGGCGGCGGCGGGCGATTGGCTGTGGGGCCGGCGGGCGGCCGGCGGGGATTGGCTGCCGCGCTGCCTTTGTTCGGCTGTAGCCACTGCCGCGGGGCAACGGAAGTTTGAGCGCGGCGGCAGCGGCGGCTGTCAGCGCGTGTCAGCGCAACTCGGCGTCGCCGGCCGGGAGCCGCCCCTCACCTCCCCTCACCTCCCCTCACCGCCACTCCGGAGCCCGGCGGCAGCATGGACCTGGAGAGTAAAGTGAAAAAGGTAAGCGGGGGGCTGCCCGCCGAGTTACCTGCCGCGCCGGCTGGCGGCCGCCTCCCCGGGGAGTGGCGGCCGCCCGCCCTCCTCGCTGCTGGGGTCGGCGGCGGAGCGGTGCCCCCTCCCGGCGCCCTGCCCCTCCTGCTCGGGCTCCACCGCCCCATCTCCGCGGTGTGGGGAGGCGAGGGAGCTGCCCGCGAAGTACCCTCCGGCTGCCGCCGCCTCGCCCTCAGGCGGGGCAGAAACCTTCCTCTGTGCTCCCGGCGCTGCTTACGGCGCTGCAGTTTGTTCCTCAGGGAGCCAAGGGGGTGCCCCGGTCCTAATGCGGGAGTAAAAACGCGGATCCACCCCAAAAACCCCGCCGCGATCTCATAGTGGTGTTCAGGTGTGTGCTCTGTGTGTGGGGGCTTGTGTGAAACCGAAATTGCTTGCAGCCAGCGTGCTGTTCGTGGGTGTGCTGGAGATGAATTCCTGGCCTTGGATTTGGCTAGCTCAGTACAAACGTGTTGTCAGCAGTTTTATGGATTGCTCTCCTGAGACGGAAACCTGGGGCTGGTCTGGCTGTTTTAAAGTTGTATTGACTAGTTAGTTTGGAGTCAAACTGGCAAGAAGGAAGTATGAGTAACAGAAGGTGATAGGTAATGCAATTGTATTAGATTTCTTTTGAAAAATCACTACTTGATATGTAGAACTGACTTCATATGGGACACACCTCTAAATCTTTGCTTTTAGTGCTTTTGCAAATTAAATGTAGCACTTAAGTGCTGGCTTACAGAGAACTTCTTTATAGTATCTGTCATGACACTATTTGACAAAGACAGGAGGAGCTTTGTATATAAACAAGAGTTAAATCTGTACCTAACCCTCATTGGTATATGAGAACCAGACTTTTGAAATGCATGTTGTGTGGACATGTGTGGTTTGGACTCCCGGATTGTTATTCTTAAGGGTAGTAACTTATTTTAAATTATACATATGCACTTTTGTAGACCTGAATGCTTTCGCAACTTGCAGGCTAGAAACTAGCTTGGGTATGGAAGTAGTTGTGCAGTGTGGGAGGTGACCTGTTCAGTCAAGGCTGAATCCTACTAGTGAAGCAGGTTAGCCTTGAGTTACAGTTTCTCCAAGTGATGTCACCATGTGATAATGTCACCTGGATGAGGGTCCTAGTTTGGAGAAACTGCATATCTCATCCTCTAGTCAGCATTAGGCCATCAGTGTATAGATGGGTGTAGCTAAGTATTATCACTGTGTTCAGAAGCTAGTTGTGTGCACAGGGTTGTCCCACTGTGTGACTGCTTGTGTGTATTGAAAACAAGCTTCTTGAGTAGATTTATTCATATTTTCTAAGCACAAATTAAAACAGCGTAATGGACCTTGTTCACTGAAAGTTTTTTGAACTCCATCTTTTCCTCTTCTCCTTCATCAACTTCAAAGATTCCTGAAGACTTTTCTGATCCTGCTCAGACACCGAAACTACTACCACAAAAGAAACCAGCCAAGTCTTGTGTGTAGAAAGTAATTTGTATTTTCTCTTCTGTTTAGCTTTAGTATTAATACTGCTAAGAGGTGTTTATGATGTGAAGAACTATACATATGTTAAGAAAACTACTTCTGTTCTTCCTGTCGCCCCTCCCTTGTTCACATCTCCTTATCACGTTATTTCTCTTTATAACTTGGGTGAAGCTTGCTTCCCAAGAAACCAGACAAGGATCTGTGACAAGTCAATGCAGAGAGAACTGGGAAGTTCTTTGTTTTAGTGTGTCCAGTACTAAATCCTTTCCTTCTTTTTTGGCTACCAATATTTACTTGATCAAAACTTCTTCAGATTTTGTACACTTGAATGAACAAATAACAGTTCATGACCACTCTGCAATAGCTCCATGTCTTCAATCTCCAATCTTTAGTTCCTATTCTCAACCTGTTTGTTTCCTTATCTTTTACTTCTTTTTTTTTTTGCCAACTTCTTTCTTGAAAGGTGGAAGAAATTCTGGGAAGCTTCCAGTCAAGTTTATCAAAAACAGTAAACTACTTGGCCTTTAAGAGAAACTTGTCTTGAGGTGGAGATGCACCCGTTAGATTTCTTGTCCACCAGCAGTAATGGGTTACTTGACCACATGTTGTGATTCTCATCCCTGTCTTTGTCTTGCACCCTGGTCTGAAGTAACTTGAGTCCTTTTACAAAATCTGCTTGCTGCCTTATCGTAACTTTTTATTTTGTAGTGACTTGTACCTGTTTACTGCCTGCCAAATGGAGGTAAATGTTAAGGACTAATTAATGAGTGGCTGATCTGCCTGTTGGGTAGGAAGTTCCAAGAACACTGGGTAGAAGAATGCAGGAGTTGCCACATTGTCCTCAAATAAGTTGCCATTCCCTTGCTCTTCTGAACTCTGAAGTCTGAGTTTAGACGTTGGCTGTTCCATAACCCTGGTGTTCAGCAGAGCAGAGGGAAATGAATGCCCAGCGGAGCAGCGTGTAGTGTGGAGGCTCAGACACTCAGCTGATACTGTAGAAAGAAACCTTCCCGTGCCCACAATTGCTAATGTGTAACTGCACAGGGTAATATAACCGGATGTTTTCTGCTGCTAGAACACTCAAGAGATGAAGCTTCCAAGGTGACATTTCTATGATTTCTCAAAGTGTCAGTAGTCCATGAGTCCATTTTTCAGTTCTAAACTTCTGCATTGTCTCCTTGGAAATCTGCTGTTGGGTTTTGGGAGCTGGTACTGTACTGGAGAAAAACATGCACATGTATGTAAGTAGTCCATTTATATGTGTGGGTTCGTACAAAGAGAAAATGCACTTCTGAACTGGCTCAGGAAAGTCTGTTTTCATTGTTGATGTCAGGTTTAGGGGTTTGTTTGTTTGGGGTTTTTTTTTTCACCAAATTTAACAGTTCTAGCACAGTTTATCTGTCAGGAATTGTTTCCCCTCCAGTACAAGACCACTAGAGCTCAAAGAACCTACCTGTCCTTCAGCAGGAAGAGCTACTGCCCCACCTGCTGCATTTTCTAACCCATCCTTGTAGCAGTGAATAGCTTATATGCTTGCTGTCTTGTGAGAGAAAAGCAGCAGTCCTGTGTTACGTACTCTTCTTAAGTGTTTGGCTGTGAGGAATCTAAGGACACAATTACTTTAGCTCAGACTTGTCATTTAACTTTATCTGGTTTCTCTTATGTGCTATAAAACTCATCTTGCTGTCTTCACAAGTGGCCGGAGGAAGCAAGTTCTACTGTTTAGCCAAGTGTCTCTTTTGGTCTAAATCCTGGCTTCTGGAAAACCACAGTCTGCAGAAAACACAAATTTCAGAATGAATTTTCAGCACAGAGAATGTATGCAAAACTACTCCTTTTGTAGTCTGGTCACTATGCTTCTTGGAGACATAAAATGACTGGCAAACATTTAGGCAGCAAATAGTGTGGGAAAATACAGTTGCAATGCAGTCTTTTTAGCTACTGTGTGAATACAAAGTCTGATACCTTACTGTCTTATAATTTCCCTTTAAAGGGGATGGGTGTTTAAGGCTGGCTATACAGTTTTCTTCTTTTTCTTGGGAGGAACTGGATTTGCTCTTGCATTTGAGGATCATGAAGATAGCTTTGTATATAAAAAGAGATTGCACAACAGAGCTGAAGCCTAAAATCAGTAGCTCCAGCTTGAAAAGTACTTATGCAACAAACAGACCACTATTTCTCCCAAATACAATATACACTGTGTTCTCAGACCTTGCTTTGAGAGTACAGGGAAAATGAAGATTTAATGCTTTTTGTTGAAGATTCTGTTAGAACAAAGTTCTGCTAGTCTGGATTCCTGCCCTGTCTGTCACCTCTGTGAACTTTGTAAAATGAACCAGTAGGTCATGGTCATGCTTTGCAGTCCTGCTGGCAGCATGGTCTTGTGCTTCACTAGAAAAAAATAAGAATCTGGCAGCGAGTCTGTTCTGCATAAGCTTCCTCAATATAGTACTTGCTTTATAAAAGGAGCTTTGATTGCAATGGAGGAGGGGCAGAGGAGTCTGGGGAGAAGATGCAGAATCCAACCTCCAATGCAGAATGTCTGCGTGGTTCTCTTTCTATGGTGTGAGACTTGGTTTGTTCCGTTATGGTGGAAAACCAAAAAGAGTGCTTTAGACATTGCTAAGTCAACAACTGTAATGCTCTTTGATAAATGAATGGTGAATGAAGTATGTATAGGAGCAAAGTAAACTTTTTTGTGTTTTGCAAAGCATGATTTAGTAATATCTGCTGGACTGCGCTTCCTGTTGAGGTCACTGTTTGTTTTGGTGTTACTGCCATAGAAACTCATGATAGTAGAGCTTGTTTGCTGTTCCTCATGTGTGATAAGATCAAGGAAATGCAATTTACTCATGGCTGAGTTGTACCTGCAAGGAAAAGTATGAAAACAAGTGTGGAGATGTGAGAGGAACTACTTCAGTTTTGTTAACAAGGAAACTGAGTAACTGCTTCCTGCATGTGGTTGGTAGGCCTTTTTTTTTCTTTTTTTCCCCCCTTCAAACTTAAAAAAAAAAAAAAAATGAATTGCTTTCTGGAACATCTATCTGAATGAGCACCTCTAGTTACTTTTTGTCTGGCATGTCTGGATATCAGCTTGGCAAACACAGCAAGGCTAAATTAAACTTTAAACACAGGAGAAAAAAAAGAAAGTCAAAAGCACTCCCCAGGTGTTTGACCATAAAATATTAAATGCCTGCATAGCAAGCCAAGAAACTCTCTGAATAGGGGACTGCATGACTTCTAAGATCAGATGAAACTTTCTTTGATATGACATAATTATAAGTCAAATATTAAACAGTGAGATGGAAAATTAACTAAATTTAAGTTACAATATTCTGTCATTAAAGGCACAAAGATCTCTTTCAGTAAGTGGTCCTGGGAAAAATAAATGTTTTTCTTTTCCTCTAAGTAAAATAGTAAAATAATAATAAAGATAAATAGCAATTGTGAATTAAATTCTATTGGTAAAAGTTGCTTGAAAGCACATTTATTTTACTTCAGAGTATACTGAACATGTCTCACAAATTAATGGCTTCTTCCTAGCAAATACAAAGTTTACAGAGGTAATGGGGTAGATGTAAATATATATACTGAGCCTTATTTTGAAATTATATTTTACAATCTATTTTAAATAGATATGCATGTTTAGTTTATATATATAACTAATATACATGTGTATGGGATGTGTGTATGTATGTTTTATATAGAGTGTATATGTAAAAAAAAAACAAAAAAAAAAAACCCTAATACAGACTTTATACTACCATGCAGAGTTGGAGAGATTGTTCCAAGTGCTGGAGACCTATGGGAAGAGGAGGACAGTGAAGACAAAAAAGCTTGTCACACCTGTTGTCTAGAGTCTTAGACTTGGTCAAATTAATTGGTTAAGTGTCAAGGGAGTAGAGAGGCTTCTGTCATAAGTCCAGATTACACCAGATATAACATTTCCTTTGTGCCTTGTTTTCAGCCTGAGGTTGTCTTGCTGCAGCTTCAAAAAGCAGTGGCTGAAAAAAGGCACGCACTCTCTTCTGCATGACTGAAGATCCTGATAAGTGAGTACGTAGGTTTCCTGGTCTGCTTCGGAAAGCCTAGTACTAGAACATGCAACGAGGCAAGAGCACTGATAGCAGAACGAGATACGCCAAGTGTTGTGAAACTCCTCTGCAGCCTTGGGTGATGGATAGTGCTGTGGTGGAGGTTTGTAGGCAGTGTCTTAGTGCTTGTCAGCTGCTAGACTTTGTGTATAAACCCCACTTGTTTTCTATCCAGCTGAGATATCTTTAAGAGTTGTTAGCCTTTCAACAGTAGACTGTGTAGCAGTGTCTTAAATATTTATATTCTGAACTGTTTGATATTTAGTTGAAGACATCACAATAAAATAAACTTGCATATTATCATAGGCTGCTGGACCTCCTTGATTTATCCTTCTGCCTGTCCTGCCTGGATCGTCTTTCAAATATTTTTCTTGGATGCAACTTCTTTCTGTGCAAATGGACTTCCTTACCCAAGCTTCTACATTTTAATTACAGTCAACTTTGCCCTAAATTGAAATGCATATTTAAAAATAAGCTAGGACAGACTTGCCATCAATTTTAATAGACATGTTAAATAATAACAAATGCAGAGTGGTTCGTGGGATACTGCACTTCACTACAGATTAAACTTTTTTCTCTCTTCTCATACAGTGCCTGTAGAAGTCTTATAAGAGCATCATGGACAAATAAACATGTATTTTGTGAGGTTTTTTAATTCCTTCTGGAATAAAAACAAATAACATAGCTCTTCTGTCTTTAAAGTTTAAATGCTGTAACCTATTTTAGTTTCCAGTTTCTTGTGTTGCCCTACTAGAGAAGATTTCCACTGGTACAGAATATAGTGATAAAATATCAGGTCTCGGCAATAAAGCATGCACAGCACATGAGATTTCTAATGTGTCTTGTTTTCATGATCTCTCTCTCTCTCTCTCTCTTGCATACTTGGCTTTACCTTCACTGGAAATGGGAAACATTATCACTTGATGTGACCCCTCAAACATCCAAATTGATCAATAGTTGGGTAAACTTCAAACTAGAAGCTTCCTGGGGCTTTAGCATAAATCCAAGAATAGCTTTAGCATGGATCTCTTCGCTTTTGCCCTTTGCAGCACTCAAGGGCACAGAAAAGATCTGTGAAAAGGACACTGAAGAGAATTTAAGTCTCTTCTGGGGCTTGCTGTTAATTATGACAGTCTGTTAATGACAACTTCTGTGCTGCATAGCCCCAACCTTTCAAATTTTGGAGAGGTCTCAAACAGTGGAAGGGCTTGCAATCTTCTGCGGAGGCTAAGCACTGGTGTTGTGCCTTACAGTCTGTGGCATGGTGGAAGATTAATGCAGCTCACTTGCCTGGTGACAGGTACAGGAGTCCCCCTGGGAGGAGGAAGGAAAAGCAGACTTCCTCTTTTACCTTCTTAAAGCTGCATCCTTTGTGAAGGGACAGGAAGGTCAGAGCAACTAGCTTTGAGGGCTATGTTTGTGATGGGTGTCATGACTATTAAATGGTGACTATTAAAATAATCAAAGACTTCCAGTGGAACTCTGTCAGGATACTCTTCTTATTGTTTGTGCTCAGCTGCTTAATGGGAGGGAACAGAAGAGGCAAAATCACACTCTAGTCACTGGTCAGTGACGGATTGAGAGACAGTGGGCAGAAGCTGCAATGTGAGAAATTCTGATTAAACATACAGATTTTTCTTTCCTCTCTGTGGTCCAACATCATAATAGGCTGTTGAATCTGCATCTGGACAAGGCCCTAGGCAAATAATATTTTGTTGCAGCTGCTCTTTGTGGGCAATTGGGTGATCTTCAGAAAGCCCTTTCAACTTAAAATAATTTATGCTTATTAAAAGTAACTGTAGGCAAGCTTTAAAAACTACTGCTCTGTCTTATGTTTTAATTAATCTTTAATGAAGATTAATTAATCTTTAATTAAGATTTCTTAGGGCTTATCTTTGTTTTTCCTGTAACTGTCAACAATAATCTTGAGTACTGTGACATTACACTTTTTAACTGTTAAAAAACTATTCTGCCATTCATCACAACTTTATTTTTTCACAAGTACTGTGAGCTGTGGCAGTTTGTTCCATGTAGGAACAAACTTTTTAACAAACTTACCTGTATTTTACCATGTAAGAAGAACAATAGCTGACAAAATATAATTGTATTTGTATCAACCTGCAGACTAAACTGTCCATCTACCTCTACATGCGTAATCTATTTGCATCCATGATTTATTTTTTTCATATCATCCCATGTGGGGAGATGTCTTGTTGTCTTAGGGTCTCTGAAATCTGCTGTGTTTACGGGAATAAAAGTTCTGAAATTGGTATTCTAATATTGCAACAAAGCAAGACTTCAGCATCTGTTGGTAGGTTTAAATTGATAGGAGGGAGAAAAAGGATTTGTTGGACTTTCATTCTCAGTCATGTTCAATAAACTTAATAATAAACCCTTCTGATAAGCCAGATTTAAACTATTTCATAGCAACTTCTGTGTTTGTTACACATCTGAACAAACTATTAGACACTTGAAAAGGACTGTTTGAGTTTTTAAGATGACAGTAAGCTTTACACATGGCTCCGTAATATAAATACAGCCAACTTTTGCCACTGGATTCCAGTCTGAACTGAAATGGGGCAATCTTTCACTAATTTCCACTTAGCTGCAACCATTTAAAATTCTTTGCCCTTAAGGACTACTTAATCTTGAAAGCAGCATGCAACAGATAGTCTTGTATCATCTCCTGTACTGAGAATTTGGGTATTGGGTATGGGTATGTTAGTAATATCAGATAGGCTTGAATAGCTTTTGCTGTAAAATGAATATTGATGGCAATAGACAGATAAGAACCTTCTTTGGGCAGTATTTCAGCTGACTGATGGGTTCCCTCCTGGTCTTAGGTGTGCATTCCCTCTCCAGTGGGTGCTCAGCCTGTTTTGTATCTCTGGGTGCTCCAGCACGTCCTTCAGAAGGCATGGGAAATAGGTGCAGGCAGCAGCAGTGAAGAAGCACACTGCAGCTTTAGTCACTCTGAATTTCTCTAATTACAGCAGAATTGGCTGCTGAAGAAGAAACAGTCACTTCTGAGGCTGATGCTTCCTTACCACTGAAGGAGGTCCTGTTACAGGACTGGAGGACTATTTGATGCGCACTGACTCGAGACAGAGTCAAACTCAAAAGTGCTGTGTGCTGTTGTTATTTTACATCTTTATTTTTGGCAGGTGGCCACATAGTTTCTCTGTCAGAACACAGGCAGAGGCTGTGCATGCATCTGGAATTGTCTAACTCTCTTCTCAATGTGCCCCTTAGTTTCAAGCTAAACCTTTTCCATATAGTGACCAGAAAGGTCATCCCCTTTTTTCTCTGTCACAGCAAACTGAGAAATACGTTTCAGAACAAGTCTGTCTTGTTTGCTGATTCAGTTTATTTGTCTTGAGCCGCATAAGCATTTATTTAATGATATGCTCTTTATTCCCAGAGTGAGGATGTAGAATCTATGATTACTGAAGAAATCTGTGCTGAGACTACGGGTTGTGAAGATGCGGGTAGGCTGGCTGGTTGTTGTCAGCTTAGTCTGGAGTGGCAGTTTGTTTTGGGTAGAGCATTTATACAGCACACATTTCCTCTCCTTAATTTGCTTCTGGAGAGGTATTTTTAGCCTAAAAACCCCTTAAATATTAGGAGGCTTGGAAACAATATATTAAAAAATTGCAAAAACTATTTTCACTTTCTTCTTTGCATTTCAGATTCTGTTTTGGGAATTCTTGACATGTTAAGGCTGTTTCTCTATGTACAGTACAGTAGTGCTCTATCCATACATGATCCGCGGGTTCTAAGCCTTCTAATTATAACACTAATGAAATTATCATTATTCTCCTTTCTTCTCCTTCCACTCTTAAACAAAAGGAGAGCCCAACAATAAAGAAGTAATGGCATTTTGTAGCTGAGGTAGCAGCTAGAGAGAACGGGTTAATGTTGGCTTTGCTCTCTTTTGTGTTTTGGTTTGGGGTTTTGGGGGTTTTTTTTGGAAAGGGGAATGTTTTGGGTTCTGTTTAGGGCACTGCAAGCACATTGTAAGTTTAACAGCTCTTTTTAGGGAGGATGATTTTAAAAAGCAGCCAAAAAAACCCCAAACATCCAAAGCCAAATAAAAAACAACCTGTCCTGAAAAAAAATAATTGTTTTGTGTTCCTTTCTCTTTAGAGAACATCTTGGCCAATGTTTTGTTCTGGTCATGTGTGATTTGACAAGAGCGCTTAGTTACTGTTTTCTGATATGCAGTGTGTGTGCATGAGGTACAATGTGCGTATGGTGGGACTCTGGATTCCAGATGAGAAGATCCTTGTAAACACCCATCTTAAGTGGAAATGAACTTCTATTAACCTGCTAGTTTTATATATCCAGCACAGATAAAAATGTAGTTGATGAAAGAGAACTTAATCTTTAAAGTTATGTTTATTTTAGATGTCTACTGGTCTGGCTTCGGGTTAATGCCTATAGCATGTGAACTACTTGAGCCCTTAGGTTGATAAAGATGTCACCACACTCACAGCAGGCTTCTATTTCTTCCAGATAAGAAAGGAAGAAATAATTTCATGTCCCGCTGTCTGTACCCGTGGTTGCAAGCAGTAGCTTAATAGCTTTCAAAGTATCTCTTCTCCCTAAATAGACCATAATCTGCAAGAAAGTTTTGTAATTTCCTCAGGGATGTCTAATGACTGTGGATACAGTGCTCCTTCAAATTATAAGATGACTGAAAACACCATCTTCCTTGTATCCTATCATGTGTTCTGTGTTGAGCAAATGGCTTGTAAATAATCTGTTCCTTCATTTTGGACAGAAACAAATTGAAAGTTGAGCTGTTTGTGTCCTTGTACGTACAACAGCAGTAGTATGATTTCTCAGAGTAAACTGCAAACTTCTTAATAATAAAACTGTATCACCACACCCCATTAACCCTAGCATTGTATTATTGTTACCAGAACTAAGATTAGTACCAAAACTTGTCAGCTATAGCTTACTTTCCATTCATGGTAAAAGCCAAGCTGGAGATGAGCTGTCTTCTTCATTGTTACCATCTCTCCCATTGTGTCTACCCACAGCCAACTGGGAGTGCTCCTCGTGCTGCTGGAGTGATGGGTGGGAGCATGGGCATGGGTTTCCCTCTGCTTGTGGGACATGAACCTCTATACCCATCCATGGCCACAGATCCGCAGTCCTTCATCTATCTGATTTAAGAGCAACATTCCCCAAAGGTTTAAAGAGCTGGAATGATGGATTTTAAATTAAGTGTGTTACATGAATGCAGAAGTTATGATGCTTGGTGTCTGTTTTTCACCTGTAACTTCCAATGGCTGTTACTCAGTTAAATATGCTGATGTGTGATTTATTGTGTGACTACCTGACACTTACTCTGCACTATTTTTATTTATAGTCTTGTATTTGCTCTTCATTATGTATTGGTTGTCTGCCCTTTTAATCTTTTTACAGTGAAACCCTTTGCATATCATTTATGGTCATTGCTTTCACTAACTGAACTGTTCTCTTTGTCCTTGGAGAGTAAACTGATATTAGTCTACTTGAAATGTAATTGCAAGGAGTGTGTTTTACTCTCGGTCACTATCGAAGTAGTTTCAAATATACTTGTGAATATTGGACTAATCACTTACATGTTTTCTTTATTCCTATCGGATGCCCAGGTTAGTGCATATAAATGTGGGGTCTGTTTATTTCTTGATCGCCTGTATTTTGCCAAGCCATATACTGCAGGTCACTTTGTCCTGACAGCTGGATTAAATGTCCTTTGACTTGAGGTTTTATGGCCTCACTCGCTGTGTTTTCACAGCCACAGACCAGGGATGAAAAGAACCTGCTTCCTCTCTTGTGTGAAGCTTGCAGAGTGTACTGGGCTGGGGAGACAAGTCACCATAAAAATACTTGGTTTTGGCTAAGACTAGCACTGTCACTTGTGTAGGTACAATAGAAAGGTGAAGAGACCCTAAAATGCCATCCTGATGTCAGCTTAGTCAAATGCTTCATCTTTTGCTTTAGTTGTGGATTGTAGCTGACTTCTTGAAGCTGACTGTAGTTCTTACTCTGTACACAGATGGGCTTGGGCCATGAGCAAGGATTTGGTGCCCCCTGCTTAAAATGCAAGGATAAGTGTGAAGGATTTGAGCTTCATTTCTGGAGGTAAGTGACACCAGATGTCTCAAGCTGTGACTCAGCACGGAGGTCTTGGCACTGGTATGCAAATGTGTAAGTAACTCCTTTTGTTCTCTCTTTCAGTTAAACTATTCGGATGCTTTAATGAAGCCGAGTCTAGGTTCAGGGCCAGGGCTTTTCAGCTGCATTACAAGGGAGTGTTTAAGTCTGTAATCATGCACATACATTTAAACTGAAGTCAGTGGTAATACTTCTACTGAAGCATTTGCTTTAGCTTCATAAACAGTTGTAATAGGTTTGTTTAAAAAAAAAACCAAAACAAAACAACACACCTCTGTGTCCCTACAGTAAGAGGGTTGACAAAGAGGAGATGTGCTTTATCTAAGTAATAAAATGCTTTCTAAGCTCCGGGCCAAATACATAAGCTTTGATCTGAGATTTTAGGTCAAATTATTTTACCTGTGTTGAAAAGATGTTGAAACTTTGTATACATCTGCAAATGACTTAGATGGGGAGGAGGTGTCATAATTCAAGTAAGTTAGATAGTACTTGACCTTGGATGATACACTGTTCCTAAACCAGTAAGAGCTGATGACAGTTGCAATAGATAGGCTATGCTGTAGTCTATACCATTACTTCTGCATAAATTTTATGTTCCATTAAGACAAGAAATCCATTAAGTCTTTTCTTGTCTTACTGAAAACTTAATGTATATGTCTAACTAGCTCAGTTTGCTGATTGTACTGAGTGTGCTTTAAGATATAGCTTAGTGATTCTAACTTTTTTTAAAAAAAGTAAAAAAAAATCCCTCTTAAAAGGATAATTGTTAGCAGCACTAGCACATGCTAGCAATTAAAGTGATTATATTTCACTAATGCTATTTAGCTACAGTCATAACTGTATCTGCAATAGGGTTTTATTTAATGAGGGTTTTTTTAAGATAGTCTTTACATCCCAGCCAGAGTGGCATCAGGTACAGATGAGGCCAAAGAGATTTCACATCTTTACCTAAGTGCTTGACTGCAGCTGAGATTCAATCTAGAAAATAATCAGAGAAACAGACCACAGGAAAAACTTGCTGTAAGTTGATGAGGGTATAGCTTCTTGGTTATGCATCTGTAATATATAACTATAGAAACAACTTACAGAT
Organism: Caprimulgus europaeus; assembly: GCA_907165065.1. The sequence continues at coordinate 22,008,653 of OU015528.1, read as the reverse complement.
AAGGACATGGAGCAAGAAATGGTAATACACTAATAAATACACATGATCACCTAAAGATAGAAAAAAATATTCATTTGTGGAAGGACTTTTTCAGTATGCACTCAGTCACAGAAAGAGCTCACGTAGAGATAACAGGAAAATGGAACACAGTTAACACGTAGGCAGTTCAATAAAACAGAATTAAAAAATTGCAGGAGTAAATAGCTGTTTATCAATGATGAGAAATCATATAACTTCCTGCTTGAGAGAAAGATTTCTGTTTAGAGCAAGTGTGATAAATGGGGAAATGGCAAGTGGGAAGTCCCATCAGGAGACCAATTCCCCAGCCAGTCTCCAAACGATGGCCTCTTTGGAAGTCAGAAACCCTTCCTTCTTCATCCTCTACCCTGTCTGATTGCTGAGAATGACATTTCATGGCCTGTGGCAAATTGGAGTCAGCTGTGCACCCTCCTAGCTTCTTGTCCACTCGCAGCTTGCCTGCTGAGGTGGGGCTAGAGTCCAAAGAAGAGAAAGCCTTGGCACTGTGCAAGCACTGCTCGGCAATAGCAAGTTCTGTCAACACTGTTTTAGCCACATATCCAAGACACAGCACCATATGGGCACTAAGGAGAAAGGTACCTGGATGCCAGCTGGACCCAGTACAGTGAGGCAGTGGTTGTGTTTGCAGCATGGGCAGGCTGTGCTCCTTGCTGTGGACTGTGCAAGGGTGACACTGCCCTCTCCTGGGTGGAGCTGAGGAGCTTCAGCAGATCACCTAGTTCTTTTTCCCTGGTCTGATACATGAAAGCTCTAGAGTACCTCCACAAGCTAGGTGTAACTTCTTTGTGTGTAATTTCTTTGTGTGTTTCTGCATAAAAGAGCCTCAGTTCTGCCTTCAGGGAGTCAGGTTGGAAAATGCACGAAGAAAATCCAAGTATTCCTATCTGATAGCAGGGTTTTACATGGAGTTGCTACACCATCTCTTCTATACTGGGAGCATTTGGAAAATACCTCTTCTGGGATGGCAAGTGCTCTTTAAGCACTTTGTGCTATAATTCTTGGCACAGTGTGTGGAATGCTTATATAGGTGCAAAAGCTGTTAACTTAGGCTAGTACAGAAATGGTGGTAAACAAAGCACTTAATAAAATTTATTCCTAGCAGCCAACATAGCTGTTCACCCATTTACCCCCACACCCAGGGAATAGGGGAGAGGATTAGGGGACATGGGTAAGGAGACTCATAGGTTGAGATAACAACAATTTAATAATAGAAATAAAAAAACTTAAAATAATACTAATATAAAAATAGTAGTGATAATGATAACAGTAACAAATTATGCAAATCAGTAATACACAGTGCAGTCGTTCACCATCCCCTGACCAAGTCTGGTCCATTCCCAGATAACTGTCCCAGAGGAGCAACAATCCCGAACCAAAACCACAATCCCAGAAAAGGGAGAGCCTGAGTGAGAGCCAGAGAGAGACAAAAAAGGAAGAGACCCTCACTAATATGCTGGACATAAAATCACAGAATGTTTTGGGTTGGAAGGGACCTTCAAAGGTCATCTAGTCCTACCCCCCTGCATTAAGCAGGGACATCTTTACTAGAGCAGGTTGCTCAGAGCCCCATCAAGCCTGACCTTGAATACCTCCAGGGATGGGGTTTCCACTGCCTCTCTGGGCAGTCTGTTCCAATAATCCACCACCCTCATATTGAAGAACTTTTTCCTAATATCCAACCAAAATCTACATGTTGTGATATGATATGGAATATCCCATTGGTGTATCTGAATCCCAGTTTAGCTTATTAATTTAAATAGTCCTTGCCCCTTTAGATCTTGTGCTTGTAGACTAACAAAACATGAAGTCCTTCACTCCCAGTGGCAAAAATTAAAACACTGGACTGAGATCAGTGTCTCATAACAAATCCAAGGATGAAAGCAAAACACAGCACTATTTTAGCTACTAAAAAGAAACCCAGCTCTGTTCCAGCTAAAAAAAAACCAAGACACACATCTACACATCTTTTAAATACCTCTGTGGGACAGGAGTCAGAAGCTGCTAAAAGCAAGAGGGAAGGTTCTGATTTATCTTGTTCATCTATATACCAGAAAATGGTAATTGTCTCTGGTGCAGCTTGCTAAGATGTTAAAAAGCTTCTGGAGACAAGTATCTTCAGCTTGGGAATAACCATTTACAGCATCTGGCTTCTCTGCACAGGTACAGTCCCTGGAAGGCAGAGAGAGCTTTAAGTTGGTTTTAACACTTCTGGGTGTTGGGCAAGTACTGAGGCACAGTTCAAAGCATTAGCAGTTACTAGAGGCGCATTAATAGCGAGAAAACATAAGAAAGAATCGTGGGGAAAGGTTAGCCTTTCTGAGTGAAGGACATAAGGCTTAAGACTTGCCAGAAATTTGTTGAGGGCCCCTCTTTGGTTGCAGCTGCTGCCTCCTGTCACTAGGAGCCACTGCAAAGCCAGTGTAGGAAGAGTCATGATCTGAATTATTCTTCCTCTCCATACACCAAAACATAGAAAAGTAGGAGAATTTGACATTTGGTTTTGGAGAAGGAACAGGATGTCTTTTATCCTTGCAGTCAGTAGACATCCAGGACACATGAATTTGCCAGCCTGGGAAGGAGGATGGAATCTGCTCTACCTTCTATCCACTCTTCTTCTTTCTACCCCCTTGAGACCTAGAAGCAAGACACTAATCTCCTAAATCTGTCTTTTACAGTGATATGTAACTTTCAGTTACATAAATTTTGAAACTTCATCCCTATCTTCAATGTTTTGAATGGGAAGAGCTTCCCAAACTGCTGAGATTTAACTGGAAGAATATTTCTCTCATTTGAAGTTAAGAGCTGTGAACGTGTAAGCCAAAGTCCCTAATACCCCTTTCAGTAGGGATCTTGTTGAATGCCCTGAAGTTAAGGGAAAACCTTTTCAACAATGTAGATTAAGAGAACAAGAAATTCTCACTGCCTGTCTTCTTGATAGAGCTGAAGGAGATAAAGTTAAGTCTGTACATCTATGTGTATGTGTATATATATCTGGTTTTCCTGGCACATGTGAGGTGTTTGCTTGAACACCAAAAATAAAAATTAAGCATTAGTTATCAGACAGACTTGGAAAGTTTGAAGTAATGGGACAGGGTCGCTTCCAGCAGCACAGGGGGACAGGGAATGGAGGTTGGGGTCAGGGTCAGTTCCTCACACATTGTTTCTGCTGCTCCTTCCTCCTCAGGGGGAGGACTCCTTTCCCCACACCAGTGTGGGATCCCTCTCACAGGAGACAGTCCTCCACGAACTTCTCCAACCTGAGTCCTTCCCATGACTGACAGTTCTTCATGAACTGCTTTAGCATGGGTCCATTCCATGGTGTGCAGTCCTTCAGGAAGGGACTGCTCCAGCGCGGGTTCCCCACGGGGTCACAAGTCCTGCCAGCAAACCTGCTCCGGCGTGGGCTCCTCTCTCCACGGGCTACACGTCCTGCCAGGAACCTGCTCCAGCGCGGGCTTCCCACGGGGTCACAGCCTCCTTCAGGGATCCACCTGCTCCGGTGTGGGGTCCTGCATGGGCTGCAGGGGGACAGCTTGCCTCACCATGGTCTTCACCACAAGTTACAGGGGAATCTCTGCTCTGGTACCTGCAGCACCTCCTCTCGCTCCTTCTTCACTGACTTTGGTGTCTGCAAGGGTTGTTTCTCTCACATCTTCTCACTCCTCTCTCTAGCTGTAAAGTGTGCAGCTTTTTTTTCTCTTACACTTTTTTTCTTAATTATGTTATCACAGAGGCGTTACTGATGGGCTCGGCCTTGGCCAGCAGCGGGTCTGTCTTGCAGCTGCCCTGCATTGGCTGTGTCAGACACGGGGGAAGCTTCTGGCAGCTTCTCACAGAAGCCACCCCCATGCTCCCCGCCGCCCCTGCTACCAAAACCTTGCCATGCAAACCCAATACAGATGGTCATGATGTAATATTAACTAAACCTACAAAAAGTAAGGTCTGATTCTGTCACCTAGCATTAGATGTCAAAGACAACAGGGTTGAGAGTTGGCAATAATGTATAATCATACGCACACCTTAAAAGATGAGCAAAATGAATATGAATTGCTTTATTAGTACACGAAATAGTTTATTACCTAGGTAAAGGACTCATGTACACCAATGCTGAAGATCTTGCAAGATTTTATGTTGGGAGTGCTTGGGATGCATAGTACAGCACTTGGGGCTAATGTGCCATGCTAGTTCATGCTTGAACATTTAGGTAAGCTAGGAGATTGCAAAGTGTTTAGAGTTTACTAGGTATTCAGATAAGTGTCAGTTCTGAAATTCTGTGCATCTTTCCTGTTGTGGGAATGAGTTGGAAGTCATACAAGCTGTCAGACAGCCTGCACTTATCCTTGATCTCTTTGGGTTTTATGTTGTAAAGCAGAGTTTGTTCTACTTAATATTCCTATTTCGCTTTTTATTTTCAGAGTGGAGCAGCTTATTTCTGCTGTGAAGTTAACTATTTTTATACGGAGTGGGCTTCATAATCTAGGTTACCATAACTTATGGTTGCTGTATAATCACATGACCAGAGCAGCATCCATCACACACTAGAATGATAGTACCCCACATCATACACTGGTGTGTATACGTAGCACGTATCTTTGGGGCTGGCTGTGCATTGATTCATGTGACCAGCTGCATGCAGGTCCTCCTTCTTCTTTCCTTTCCCATCACCTAATAGACCTGCTGTGGTCGCAGCACGTTATCACATACCTCTTAGGTGCCTTAAGAGAAGGTATGTATGTTGCCATCAAGACTTTGCAAAGCAAGATACAAAACAATATTAGAGGTCAATGGGTTTTGGCTAGTGGGACTGAGAAGCATTTTATAGGTAGCAGTTTTATGCTATGTGAAGAATAAATAATGGGGTAAAATATTACTCATTCCTCTTCAAACTCTAGACATCTAGAAGGTTGATCTGTTTTCATAAGCTGTGATAAGAACCTTTAGTTAACATCCAGCTTCACAAATTTCCATATCCTATAGCTGACTGCTTTGAGTTGAAGCTCTGGGGAAGCCATTAATGAGTAGTACACCAAATTACCTAATACAAGATTCTGTTTATTGTATGTGAATTGTTTAATTATGCCTAAGGTAATGAATTGCTATATAATATCCCTTAATCAAAGGAGTTGAAACATGTTGTATATGAAAGAATACCATTTATATCTAAGTAAGTAAGGCCTTCTACCTTTTAAGGGTGTTATCTGTGAAAATTCACTGTACAGCGTGTGCCAGAGTACCTCTGACTTAGTTCAGAACTGTTTGAAAGGCTTTGTCCATATAAGCCTTGCACTTTTCTTTCATCTTCTCTTTCAAATGCTGAACTTTGAACAGAACTGGGTACAATTACACTGTGTAGATGGCTGTATGCATTTTTTTTCCTTTCTAGGAAATATTTGTTTCACTTGATGGCAACCCTGTGATAACCAAATATAATGCCTACGGTGAAATGCCTATGAAGAAAATAGTATAGTGTGTGTAATTTTGAGTGTATAAAGACAGCTAAAAAAAATAAAAGCCCAAATAAATAAATGATTGCTGTGGGGATCATGTTAATGCATTTAAGTTAACTCATGGGTAACTACACATAATAAATCGGGTAGGTGGGCGATAATGGACGTGTGTGTGTGTGTGATCAGTACTGAGATATAAGGAATGATCTAGCATAATATTCAAAATGCATTAGTGTAGTTGACTGATATCTGATTACAATCTCTAGGAACAAAGAATGTAAATAATACAACAGGAGAAATAAAGAATATCCTCAAGAAGTGTTTGACATATTGCAGAGTAACTTGTATGTTCTCTAATCAATGCATTGAAAACGAGGTTGTGGGTTCCCAGTGATGTTGTTACTACATGTGCAGCTGGTTTGAGATGTAATTTTCAGCTGAGAGTGTAACTTTGTTGCTGTTTCCATAAACTTCAGAAAAATATGCCGCAACTGCAAATGTGGCCAGGAAGAGCATGATGTCCTCACAAGCAATGAGGAAGACCGGAAAGTGGGGAAACTCTTTGAAGATACCAAATACACGACCCTTATTGCAAAGCTGAAGAATGATGGCATTCCCATGTATAAACGCAATGTAATGATACTGACTAATCCCGTGCAAGCCAGGAAGAACATATCCATCAATACTGTGACTTATGAGTGGGCTCCTCCTGTTCAGAATCAGACACTTGTAAGTCCAGCTCACTTTCTCTTCATGTTCAAGGCGGGAGTTGACGGGAGATAGGGAAGTAGAGCTTACCGGAAGGGTAAATTTGCTTCTTGTAGTCTTCTTCCTCCTCAAAACTGAAAATATGATGCCTATTTAATGAGTCTTGCTTCTGTCATCTTGCAGATGTGGATGCTTGCCTATGGAACTTCCTGAGAACTGGGAAGATAAAGGTGTTTTTTAATAGATAGGATTAAGCGTTATCTGCCAGCTCCCTGGAGTCCAATTTCTTTAACCTGTCTTTTTCTAATAAGCTTGTAAAAATTGCATGGAGTGTGGTCTTAAAAGGAAAAAAAAAAAAAATTAAAAACCCCACCCCACAACAATCTTGTCATTGTTTAAAGTTAAGGAGAAGACTCGGTCTTGCATATAGCTTTTACTGTATATGGTAAGAATAAGGTCAGTGTTGACATCTAAAAGAGCAACTCTCTTCCAGTATGTTTTCAGCTGAAGTAGATGAGCTGGTAGATAGCCTTCTGAGGATTTTGCTTCACTTTTCAAACTTTGATTGCTAATTTACTGTGCTGCAGTGTTGTGTGATCCATGCTGGAATTGCGTTATCTCTGACCTACCTCTCAAAATATCATTTTTCAGTGAATTAATCAAACCTTGTGTATCTAAATCAAGTGTTACTTAGTTAGCACTTTGATTTTTAGACTTGTCCTTGCTTTATTAAAACTAGAGCTTTTTTCTTTATTTATCTAGAATTATTTCTGCAATGAGCTGTGTGCCTCAGGCAGACTATTTCAGCTTCTACTTTTTAAAGCTACACTGATGATCAATATTTTTAGATAGATTTGAGGAGATAAGGTCCTGTGTAAATGTTAATTATTGTTTACTCTGAGAAGGAATAATTCTACTTTGCGTGTTGTAAAAGGCTTAAAAGGAAGCCTGTCTTGCTCTGGGAAGAATTAATTAGAATTAATTAAGAAATTAATGCATCTACTGTTTTTTATCTCCTTCTCCTGTGCATTAGAGCTTAATGTTTATGGGAGGAACCCTGTTTTTGACAAATTCTACTGTCGCTAACAACAGTAGAGATTATTTTATTTGCATGTTTGCTTGAAAGGATGGGTCTGTAGTTGAAGTGGCATCTGATATCTAATTCCTCCTGGTTCAGGCTAGACAGTATATGCAGATGCTTCCAAAGGAGAAGCAGCCTGTTGCTGGCTCAGAAGGCGCGCAGTACAGGAAGAAGCAGTTGGCTAAGCAGCTGCCTGCTCACGATCAGGATCCTTCCAAATGCCACGAGCTCTCTCCCAATGAAGTTAAGCAGATGGAACAATTTGTGAAGAAGTACAAAAATGAGGCACTTGGTGTAGGAGATGTCAAATTCCCTGGTGAGGTGGAAACAAGAGCTACTGACAAGAACAACGTGAACAATGGTGACAGAGGCACCTCAGCTGCTGTAGGAGCAATGGAGAACAAGTCCCCAGATCAGAAGGCATCTCAGTATGTAAGTATAAGAAAGGATAGGTAAAACAAGAAGGTGTATTCAAATGCTCTCGTAGGTTGTTTTAACCTAATTAACTTCTTTGTTAACTTGGGATAGTGAAAATCTGGGTGAGGGAAAGAAAGAAGGGGAACTGGAAAACATTGTGAATGTCTGCACAGAGCCCTGGTTTCTGACCGTATTTAGTGCATTGCAGCACATAACTTCCTAGGTGACCTTTTCATCCTTCTTGCAAAAACACATTGGTTTGGAGATACAGTATAGCAGGATATCTTTTACAGAATAATAAACTTGTGTAGTTTTACAGACTAATTGCTACACTTTTTTCTTCTTAAAGAGTTTAGTTTAATTTTAGAAGCCTGTTTTCTCCTGTTTCTTGGAAGAGCACCAAAATTATCCACTTGACAAATTATGTTTAAAATTAAATGAAACTAAGAAATAATAAAGTAATGCCTCTCCTTCCCATGTCCAAAAAGCCAAGCTGTGTAATGGCTGTTTTGACTAGCCTTTTCTTATTCAGAATTTTTTAATTTGGTCAATTTTTTTCTTTGATATCTGATTTCTGCCTTGTAATAGCTCAAAAAAATTAAGGTATGTAAAAATTACCCAGTTTTCATTGATATTGCTAAAACTTTAGCCTTAATAAAGTATTTCTGGCATAAGTTGCTAGTTTCTACTGTACATGTCTCTGCTACCAATTATGAATAGAAAATAGGGGTAGGAGTACTGAAGTAGTAGTAGTTTAGTGAAGATAGACCTTTACTTCAGAGTGGCAAATGCTCCTGTAAGTTGATTTCCAGAAATGCTGCTATTATATGTATGAATCACAAAAAATATTTGTTTCCAGGTTACTTACAGAAAATGAATATGCATATTCTAGATGGAGATAAAAATTTAAGATGGCTGTAGATTATGGCTTTCAGTGTTATTGGGAAGTGTGGTATGCTTTTTTGGTGTTTTTTGTTGTTTGTTTTGGGGGTTTTTTTAACTGATACAGTATATTGCTTCTGGTGTGATTCATATGGAATATAAAATTAACACCCAAGGTCAAGCTTTGAAAATGCACACTTACCTTGATCAGTCATACATTATGCCATTTGGTTACCTGTAGCTACTTTCTAGAATTAATTATTCAGTTATTTTAGCCATTATGTTTTTATGAAGATTGTAAGATAACAGAAAGTTATTTTATTGTGGTTTGGTTAGGTTGCTGTCATTTTGTCTTAACTCAGCCTTTCCTGCTGGGTTACTCTAGTTCACCACAGCAATTCTTCACCTACATCCTCAAGAAAGACCTACAGAAATATCACACCTTGCATTGTACCCTGCTAGCCAGCTGGCTTGGACTGTATTAAGTCAAGGACAGGAGTAATTGTATCAGAAGTGCTTTGTTATTACATTATACCTATTTATCACTTCCAAAGTTTTACTTGAGCACCTGAGTATGCCTCCTGCTGTTCAGGTCAGGCATATGTCATCACTGTGCACGGTAATTTAGAAAGAGGCTTATAAGTGTTTCAATAGTGTAAGTGAATGCATGAGTTGCTTATCTGTTGTTAAGTACAGAGGTTACCCTGGGCTAAATAATCAGGATTTAGATATGTTATTTTTAAGAGGTCTTTTTTGTCCGATTTCTGCAGTGTGACTTTGCCTCAGCTATATGCTTGTGGTGGGTTGACCCTGGCTAGAGACCGGATGCCCACCAAAGCCCACTCTATCACTCCCCCTCCTCAAATGGGCAGGGGGAGAAAATTATAACGAAAAGCTCGTGGGTGGAGATAAGGACAGAGAGAGATCACTCAGCAATTACTGGCACGGGCAAAACAGACTCGACTTGGGGGAAAAAACAAATTTACTTTATTACCAATCAAAATCAGAGGAGAATGAGAAGTAAAACCAAAACTTAAAACACCTCCCCCATCCCTCCCTTCTTCCCGGGCTTAATCTCTTTCCCGATTTTCCACCTCCTCCCCCCAGCGGCACAGGGGGACAGGGAATGGGGTTGGGGTCAGTTCATCACACGGTGTTTCTGCCGCTGCTTCCTCCTCAGGGGGAGGTCTCCTTCCCCCGCACCAGCGTGGGGTCCCTCTCACGGGAGACAGTCCTCCACCAACTGCTCCAACGTGAGTCCTTCCCATGACCAACAGTTCCTCACGAACTGCTTTGGCATGGGTCCATTCCATGGGGTGCAGTCCTTCAGGAAGGGACTGCTCCAGCGCGGGTCCCCCACGGGGTCACAAGTCCTGCCAGCAAACCTGCTCCGGCGTGGGCTCCTCTCTCCACGGGCTACAGGTCCTGACAGGAACCTGCTCCAGCACGGGCTTCCCGCGGGGTCACAGCCTCCTTCGGCATCCACCTGCTCCGGCGTGGGGTCCTCCACGGGCTACAGGTGGTCATCTGCACCACCATGGACCTCCAGGGGCTGCAGGGGGACAGCCTGCTTCACCCTGGTCTTCACCAACAGGCTGCAGGGGAATTGCTGCTCCGGCGCCTGGAGCCCATCCTCCCCCCTCCTTCTTCACTGACCTTGGTGTCTGCGAAGTTGTTTTCTCTTACATCTTCTCACTCCTCTCTCCAGCTGCAAAGTGTGCAGCTTTTTTTTCTCCCTTCCTTTTTTTTTTCTTAATTATGTTATCACAGAGGCGTTACTGATTGGCTCGGCCTTGGCCAGCGGCGGGTCCCTTCTTGTAGCCGGCTGGCATTGGCTGTGTCGGGTCGGACATGGGGGAAGCTTCCGGCAGCTTCTCTCACAGAAGCCACCCCATGTCCCCTCCCCCACTGCTACCAAAAACCTTGCCATGCAAACCCAATACAATGCTGTAGCATTCTCTCAACCTTTTTTAACAGTTCAAAGTAAAACAATACAGAGAAGAGCCATCCTTGTCTACATGCTTTTCTATCCATTAGTTCTGCGTCTTTGCTCTCCACATTTTCTTGTACATTATCTTTCAGACTCAGTCTGAAAGATAATTTCTGTAGCTGTGATAAATAGAATATCTTGAAAAATATTTTTTCTTGTTATAGGAATGGATTGCAGTTCTTTTAAACCCAATTTAAAAACAAAACAAAACTAGATCTGCACTAGTAATGTCAATATACCTATAATAGTGCCTCTGTGTTTTATTAAAAGAAAAATCTATTTCACCATGATTAAAAGCTCAATAACAGAAAAATGGATATTCAGCATATTTTGATCTTCTAAGGAAGCAAATCTCTTTATGCACCTTTTAACCACCTAGGCTGGAGATGTTGCAAATGGTAGGTAAATTAATTGTCTTGCCCTCATCTGGCTCCATACAGCTACTAAACCTTCCAACTGACTACTCTTGGAGTATGAGGTCTAAAGTAGAAAGATGAGTCAAAAAGCTTTATATACATATATATTTACTGGTCACCTTTCATTCTGTTCTAAGCTGTTCTTCATCCCATTTTGTCTTTCTATGTATATTTTGAAATTGCTTGTCTGAAACAAGTGTGGGGATCTGATCAATATGCCTTACAGCCAAGACACTTTAAAAAAAAAATTAAAAAAATGTATATACATATATATGTACACACACAGTTGAAAACTGAGACCATTTGTGGCTGGGCTTGTAGGGGTTGTGAATCATAGAGAAAACCTTGCCAGGATGTTCATCCCTGTCACAGACGAACTGGAGTGTAGGAAATGCCAAACTAGTGATTAAAATGTAGATTATTTTTTTTTTTTGTTTCAGTATATGAACAACCTGGGGGTTTTTTGTTTGTTTGTGTTTTTAATTGATCACAAACCCTCTTTGTAAGCAGGTATGGGGCAGAAGACTGACTGAACTTTTTGGAACTACTTGTAGTGTAGCTGTGTTCATAAACCTTGTAGTCTCTTTTCCATAATCACTCTCATCATCCTAAGATCATTAATCACAGACTGTTGGACAACAGCCATAAGTGACTAGCATCCTTAGAACACAGCTTTAAACAGAATGAGTTTCAAATACTCACGGTATTTTATGTTTTTTTCATCAGTGATGCAGATACAGCTTGATCTTCTCACAACCTATAAGTACAGCCATTTTCTTGTCATGTGTTCTAGTCATAGGTTGGTTAGCTTTGATGGAGGCTCCTTATTCTTCTTCTCTCCTTATTCTTGAGTATGTAAAGACTCATAGAACATAACATGAATTTTAATTGCCTGTTGTTTTTTTAAGAACTGGACTGTAGTTGCAAGGCTGTGAATATGGCAAACCACAATAATCCATTTAAGCAGCACTAGTGCTATGTCAGTAGAACATACATCATCCTGAATGGCTTAGTTAAACCTGTACTGTGGCATTGTGTCACTCTGCTGCCTGATCATGGGAGTAAACTGATGCTTTAATTTCAGTCTGAGAAAGTGGGATTTATTAAATGTAAATATATAATTGGAAATATATAACTGCTATAAAGGTACCTCTTCAAAGACTTATTTAACTCGGTAATAATATCTTTCCAGTCGTGCTATCGCTGCAAATTGAACATGAAAGAAGGTGACCCAGCTGTCTATGCAGAACGTGCTGGATATGACAAATTGTGGCACCCAGCTTGTTTTGTCTGTTGCACCTGCAGTGAGCTTCTAGTAGACATGATCTATTTCTGGAAGAATGGTAACCTGTACTGTGGGAGACATTATTGTGATAGCGAAAAACCCCGCTGTGCTGGATGTGATGAGGTAAGTAAATATCCTAGTCCTTTGTTTTAGCACACAGGTTTGCTCCCCTGAGAAGTGAATATGATTTGTAGTAAAATGTTTCGGTGCAGGGACATCATGTGTCTTCACCAGTTTTAGATTATTTCAGTTGCAAGGAACTGAAACTGATATGGACACTTCACATTCAGAAAGATCCATAGTTTGCTTTGGATTTGGTGGGGATTTTGTGCAGTCTAGAGGGACATAGGGTGTAATACATGAGTGCAAATCTATGTAAAGTCCCAGTTACACTGTTGTTTCCTCATGAAGGGCACTAGGGGGAGTGCCCTACTAAATTACGCCTTGTGCAGCATATAGGGAACAGCCTGCCTGGTGTCTTGGGCATCTATTGGCTCTTAATAAACTAAATGGAGGCTTTTGGAAAACAGTCAAACAAGTGAACACATTTGTTCCTGTTGTTGAAATCATTTGAAACAGTGGAATCACCAGGAGTTCCTTGGAAATTACAAAACATCCCAAGGCTAACTTTCTTTTAAAAAATACTATTCAAATGTATATATTCATAGAATCATAGAATGGTATGGATCGTCTTGTTCCAACCCCCCTGCCATGAGCAGGAACACCTTCCACTAGTCCAGGTTGCTTAAAGATTTATCCAACCTGGCCTTGAACACTTCCAGGGAGGAGGCATCCACAACTTTTCTGGGCAACCTGTTCCAGTGTCTCACCACCCTCACAGGAAAGGAACTTCCTCCTAATACCTAATCTAAACCTACCCTCTTCCAGTTTAAAGCCATTTTCCCCTTCTTCTATCACTACCTGCCCTTGTAAAATGTCCTTCCCCAGCTTTCTTGTAGGCCCCTTCGGGTACTGGGAGGCCACTATTAACATATTAATATCTGTTTGTATCTTCCTCATAGCTAATATTCAGCAATGAATATACTCAAGCTGAAGGCCAAAACTGGCATCTGAAACACTTCTGCTGTTTTGACTGTGACTGCGTTTTGGCGGGGGAAATCTATGTAATGGTGAACGACAAGCCGGTCTGCAAACCTTGCTACGTGAAGAACCATGCTGCGGTAAGACCCTTACAGACCTGTTGCTTCTGTGAAGGAAAAGAACCTACATCTATGGAGCTTGAAACTCTTACTTCCTCTCAGTGTTGGGAGTATCTGAAGAGTATAAATTGAATGCAAGTTTAGGCTCAAGTCAATCACATTTTTTTCCCTTTGAAAAAAGCCTTAATTAGCAGACAAGTATTTTGTCAATTCATAAACTTGGGTGGGGCAGGGCAGGAAGGCCACTGGCAGGGTGGGAGGGTTTTCTCAAAATACCTTTAACTGCTGGTGGTGGAGCAGGATTTTGTAACGGAAAGAGTACAGTAGGTGAAGATGAGTAATGCTGCTAAACGTTTAGTTCATATCAATCATAGTTCATTGTGACCAGTGGGATCAGCTGGTGCTAAAAGCCTGTAGTGGCAACTGCACCCTAGGTACTTAGTTTCTTCGTATTTCTAACCACATGAGTTATAAAGACGAGAGACTGATGGGATAAAGCTGGAAATTTGAGAAAGGATGGTAGTTCTTGATTCCTGCTTATGCTAGGAACTCTAAGATGATGGTCCATTCATATCTACCAATTAACTAGCTATTAGTTGGGTTTTCAGGCTAATATGCATCTCAACTGTTTATATAATTAATGGAGGGGGAAAAGTTTTATCTCTAGCTGGCAGGTAATAAACTTCTGAGGTAGGTGTGAGGAATTATCTTTTGGAGAGGCTTTATTTTCTTTTGAAACATTAACTTCCTTGAGATCTAAATGATAATTTTTGACAAAGAGATTAAGATGAATTACACCCAAGACTTTCTAGGAACTTTTAGTTCTTCGGTGTTGCTTTACAGCTGCCAATGTACAGGAAGATTTGTAACTAATCTTTTCAAATGTACAGGTTGACATATGAAGAGATCTGTGCTATTTGGCATGACAACTTTTTATCATTATATGGGCATTGGGAAATCCTAACCATCATAACTGTTTAGGTTTAGTCCCAGCAGCAGCTAACTTGTGTACATTTTATTTTGTGTCCTCAGCTGCATTTTGGTTGAAAACCCTGCTTTAAAAATAAAGGAAAGTCAAAAGCTAGACACTTTTTCAAAGGCTTCTTTTAACACCTGTCTCACTTCTCCAGAAACTTTTAAGAATTCTAGCTTTTATGGTATTTGTAGGGAAGGTGTGTTTCAGTTAAGTATAATTTTGTTTCTAAACAGATCTGCCAAGGCTGTCATAATGCCATAGACCCAGAAGTTCAGCGTGTGACATACAACAATTTCAACTGGCATGCTACACAGGAATGCTTCTTGTGTTCCTGTTGCAGTAAGTGTCTGATTGGCCAGAAGTTCATGCCAGTGGAAGGGATGGTCTTTTGCTCAGTGGAATGTAAGAAAAAGATGACGTCTTAAGAGAAGATGTGCACAGAACCAGGCATTGCTGCGTTCCAAAGGCTCTTGCATTTCTACTGTAAAATATGTAGTATTGGGGCATTTAAAGTTATTGAAAGTATTAAATAGCATTTTCCCAAAGATTTTTTTTTTTAATGACTAAAACTTGCTATGTAATCTTCATTTCTTAGCCATAATACTACTTTATTTTTTGGAATGTTGCTCCCGAGTCTTACATCAAATGACTTTGTATCCCAGAAATGTAAGAAAAAAATGTATTATGAACCATATATGCTTCAAGGGAGCTCTTCACCGTGAAAGAACTTTTTCTTGTATCTTGTCTAACGGAAGAACAAAATGTGAAAATGCTCCAATTTTTCTTGTTTTTTTATGATAAATGTAGCTCTTCCACTTTTGGTTTCACTAATTTATCATTGTTTCCCTGCTTTCATCAAGCACTTTAAACAAAATGATCAGCTTTACCACCACATATAGTTTTGTTCACTAGACCTCAAGTATGCAGGGAGAATGAAGTGTAAAAAAAAAGTTTAAAAAAGAAAATCCACCAACATTAGTGGGTGTCACTTTTATCCTTTCAGAACTGTCTTCTGTTTTTTAAAAAATGTTCTTTTCTTTTCATAAATGGTGCCCTCCATCAGAGGGATGTAGCACACATTACTGTATGCATTTCCAAGAGTGTAATTCTGCAGAAGGATCGTACTTATGCATAAGGATCATACATACTTATTTGTAAGTTCTTAACCAAAGCACAAAGAAGTCTTTTTCCAGAAGACTTCCAGTATTTGAGTGAAAAAAATCACAGCTGTGTATTAGCTTTGCTTACTCAATAAACCAAATGTGTAGTTTGTTCGTTTTTTGTTTTTTGTTTTTTGGGTTTTTTTTAAGAATTACAGATCTACAGTGAAACTTATCTTTAAGGTCCTTTCCACCCAAGCTATTCTGATGATCTTTGTGCCAAACAGTGAATAAACAGTCTTTGGCAAAAAAAATAAAATAAAATAAAATAAAAAATAGACAAAAAGCTTTATGGTGGCTATGTTGTTAACACTTCCAAATAAAAATTAGTGGTGTTCACTTGAGTTCTCTTAGTTCTGTTCTTGTTGAATCCCCTTTAGGGGAAATGGTTCCATGCTTCTCTTTAGCTTTGACATTATTTAAAAAAAAAACTTAAGGCCTCTATTACTGTAAAGTGCTTTGTCTTGTGTAATATTGTTGATGTGCTTACAGGTGCAAAACAATGGGTCTTGTTCCAACAAATACACAGCTTAGAACTTAATTTGTATTTACTTTTTGTTCACATAAACTGTGGCCTTAATTATATTTTAAGTTTTAATATGGGAAGTTTTGAATTCACACAGGTGAGCCAATGTGCTGAGAAACTTGAGTACTGCAAAAATAAGACACTGGTGTGAGATATGTACAAAGTACGTTGTCTAAATTGATAAGTAAACTTTAGGTCCATGTCCTGGAAGCCTGTATGGCTTTTCTCAGGGATCCTCAGGATGTACAAAAAAGTGTACAGCTTTCAGCTCATACAAATGGGGCTTACCTGATTTCCAGTTTTGAACCAAGGAAAACTAGGATGCCTCACAAGGGAAAGGTATTCAATTTTTTCCATTTAAGTGCTCCTTAATCTGTAGCAGGACATGCTGTGAGAGTGCCATTCAAGGGGTGGGATGAGGTCTGTCTTAATTATTATCTGTGAGGATGGATTAATGCTGCCTGAGTTTTACTTGGCTTGAGTGCATCTGTCCTCACCTGCTGACTAACATCTAATCTAGAAGATGCAGCTGATGTTCATAAAGAACTCCTTGTGAAAAGCTGTTGTGCAACTTTTCCTGCCCCTCCCTTGGCACCCTGTGTAACAGCTCTATTTCTCTTTAATATGATTGCTTGTGCTGGTAACAGTCTTATTTTTTACTTTAAATCTTGTTCTGTGCAGTTTTGTTTATTAAACATGAGCAGACACTACCTCAGGACTTATTCCATCAAGATGGAATTGCTAAGGAAATTCATGTCAAACTAAACATCTCAATAGCTGATCATCTTCTGGGACTGTTTTGGTTTTTTCCATATCTCTTCTGAAGCTTGCTGTCTTAAGCTAGCTCTCTTCTTGAGAAGCTTAATCTTCACTTGCCTGCTTGATCCTTTCTGGCTCTCTTCCCTGGAGCCTCATGCATCTAGGTGTTTCTGCTATAGGGTAGCCAAAGTTTAATCTGTGTTCATGCAAAAATTGGAAAGGATCATGTCATAGAAAGGTCAAGTGTAATGTGCAGATGATACAGAGAGGAGACGAAGATACTGCTGTGTGACTACACAATAGATTAGGAGGTGATTAGGAGTACTAAACAGCTCTTGTAATGAGCTAGGAAGGAATTTATGTTCCTGAAGATAATGCTTTTGGTGTTAGCTGAAAGATACGTCAACATACTAGATCTTGAAAATAAGCGTTAAGGAGATCTCATTCTGTTACTGCCATAATAAAAATATTGGCAGTTAAATGTTGGGGGTTTTTTTCCTCTTGTATTTTTTGGCTGTTTTGTCATGGAGGTTCCTTTGGATCTATTTATCGTGTTAAGCTAAGAATAGAAGCTGGAAGCGTTTGCATACTTCAGTAATAACAGTACATACTTTGCAGATGAAATTTTGAACTCAAAGTATGAATTTACGTTCTATGCTTAAAAGTAGAACTTTGTAGGTAAGAAGGCCTTACAAACACTTGTTATAACAACATACTCTTCAGAAATAGTTAATTGGCTGCAAGAAACACCTTGAAGAGGTACTTAGCTATCCATCATGTCACTGCCAGAGTGACATACTTGATTTTATCTCCTCACATGTTAAGCAGCAAATGAAGACAAAGATTCACAGCAGAGACAAGTTTGGCCTTTGTCACTATCTGCAGCATGCAGGAGACAGAGAAACCTAAATTAACCTTTGAGATGTAACTTTCTTCATATCTTAGCTTTATGTTCTGTGTTGCATTTTGTGGGGCTAGTGTGATAATATAGGTTGTTATGACTCAAAGTTTGAGGTTTTTAAAGTAGAGTTTTGTTTTTAGCAACTGTGAAGAAGAGTTGGGTTATACAGCAGAACAACACCAAGGATTGAACAAAAGTGGAGTGCAGCAGAAGGCAACAAAGAAATCATCCTGTCACTGACCTGAGACATCTGAAAACTTGATATATTTCTTTTCCATGTGACAGTAGCCAGCCTTTTCAAAGCACCCCTAAAATTACCAGGTTCCTGTCTACTTAAGCTTCTAACATTCCATGAAATATTGAAATTTGCCTAGTGCCCAAAAATTACAGAAAAGGTACAATGCTGCTAAGATAATTGGTAAATCTTGGTCCACTTAAATTGTTGATAACATT
Organism: Caprimulgus europaeus; assembly: GCA_907165065.1. Next base: position 21,990,453 of record OU015528.1, on the reverse strand, counting down.
GGCTGAAGCATCTAGGTATTTACCTGTTGTTTGACTGCAGAGCTCAGGTGACCAAGAGGCCCATTACAGAAGTGTTGCAACACAGCCTCTTCCACAAGTGCAAAGAAGGTCTGTGGCACTCTGAGCGTGCATAACTTCTGCTGCTTTTCGGGAGATACACATGTTTATGCACCTGGCAGGCTTTTAGCACACTTATGTTTTTATCTTTTTTTAGCCACTTCATCTCGTAAAACTTACTGGTGTATGTCATTTCAAATATTAGTCTATTAATTGGAGTATTTACAGTCTGAATGAAAAAAAAGAGGTAATGCCATTATAGCTCTAATTCTACCCAGAACAAGGTGGGGGTTTTTTGTTTGGTTGATTGGGTTTTTTGTGACTTACTATTACAAAAACACATTTTATGTGAACTTCAGGCAAAATATTTCCTTTCTCTGGGAAGAGGTGAAATCAAGGCTGAGTCAGTTCTATATAGGACAGTATTTTGGAGGGCACCTTAGCGTAGAGACACAGTTCCTTTGTATTTCATGAGACTACTACTACCATTACATAGTCAGAATCCATATTGCCTTTTTTTTAAGGAAAAGTTATCCTGCGAGTCTGGAAAGTCCAGGCTGGCAAAGGCTTTGTGAAAGAAAGAAGCTAATTAAATACATCTTTGAATTAGTAACAGATGTTGATACATAGTAGAAATAACCTGTAAATTTTATTGAGGTTAGGATTGCATCTCAAACCTGTTAGGATTGCATCTCAAACCTGTTACAGTTATACCTACACTAGAAAGAAAAGAAAACCATACTTTAGGCAGCTTTTATATGCATGTTTTACCTCTGGAAATCTAATGTTTGTGTCTCTTAAAATACATGCCAATAAGCAATCATTACAGCAACTTCCCCTTTTCCTGCAAAATCCTGGGTATTGGGTGTTACAGAACACAGTTGATGGTGTGAAGCAAAATTATCTGGCTTTGTTGGAGTAACGACCGTTGGCGCAAAACTGATTACATTCAGGACTAAGTTGAGGTGCTTGGAAGCTCTAGACCAAGGGTCCTCAAACTATGGCCCATGGGCCGGATACGGCCCCCCAGGGTCCTCAGTCTGGCCCGCCGGTATTTGCAGAACTCCCCACCAGGGGTTGCGGGGGAAACCAAGCAGACACAAATTACTTCCTGCCACTTAATCCATGCGCCGGCCTCCGCAGCCCCCAAGCACCCGCCGGGACTGGGCTGGAACCAGCGCCTCGTCCTCGACCTGCCCCCCTGCAGTGGGCGAGAGGCGCGGGCATCTCCTCTGCTGGGCAAGCTCAGTCGGCAGCCTCTGGACTGCGAGGTCCAGCCAACCCGGGCGAATCGCCAGAGCCCCGGCGCAGCAAAGTTCCTTCAGCCCCTTCTGGCCACCCTTTCCGGACTGCGCAGCCGGGCTGAGGCGGGGGCAGCAGCACCAGTGAGGTGGGCGACTCCCCCGTCTCTCCCTCCCTCCCTCCAGCTCCCAGGCAGGACAAGTGAGCCAGCACCAGTGGGAAGCACGTGCACCATCATGTCAAAAAACCAAAAATTTACTCCAAGTGCAGGGTATTCCAAGAAAAGTGGACTTCTGATTATTTTTTCACGGAGTACAAAGAAAGAGCTGTTTGTCTGATATGCCAGAATTCAGTGTCTGTGTTCAAGGAACACAATTTGCGTCAACACTACGAAACTCAACGTAAAGATAAATATGACTCTTTGGTCGGGCAAGTGAGAAAAGATAAAATATTAAGACTGAAACATGGATTGACAACTCAGCAGAATACTTTTATGAAGCAAAAGCAGCTCAATATATCATCACTTCGAGCAAGCTATCAAGTTGCCAAGCTCATAGCGTGCACTGGCAGAGCATTCACAGAGGGAGAATTTGTTAAAGAATGCCTTCTTTCTGTTGCTAAAGAGATGTGTCCAGAGAAGGCAGACAGTTTATTTAGTACAGTCTTTCAGGACCTACAATTACATGAAGGATTGGAGAAATGGGGAAATTTGAATCTGCAGTTGCAAAACTCCTCAAAAAAACTTTGCTGTTTCTCATTGGCACTCGACAAAAGCAATGATGTTCGTGATTCTGCACAACTTCTGATTTTCATTCGTGGGACAAATGATTTTTTCGAAGTCACAGAGGAGCTTGCTGCACTGAAAAGCATCAAAGGAACAACTACAGGAGAGGATATCTATGAGAAAGTTTGCCAAACTATGAATGATTTGGAGCTGGACTGGGGTAAACTATTTAGTGTGACAACTGATGGTGCTCCTAGCATGGTGGGGTCCATGAAAGGAGAGGTTGCACGCATTAACAAAGAGATGGACAAACGCAACCGTTCACATCCAATAGCCATGCACTGCATCACCCACCAACAGCACTGTGTTGTAAATCACTGAAGCTGGACTCTGTCATGAAAATTGTCATTTCTTGTGTTAACATCATTAGAGCTCATGCACAAAACCACAGACAGTTTCAGGAATTTCTGTCTGAGCTAAATGTTGCCTATGAAGATATTCTGTACCACACAGAAGTCCTTTGGCTGAGTTGAGGGAGAGTTTTGAAATGATTTTATGACTTACTTCCACAGGTTTATGATTTTATGCTTTCTAAAAACAAAGAAGTACCAGAGCTCAAAGATGCAGAATGGAAATGGCACCTTGTGTTTCTGACAGATGTAACAGAGCTACTCAACAATTTCAATGTCCAACTTCAAGGAAAGGGGAAGCTCATCTGTGATATGTATTCACATGTGAAAGCATTTCAAGTCAAATGAGACCTGCTCATTAACCAAGTAAAGGAGGAAAACTTCTGCCATCTCCCCACAACTCAAAACCTGCCTGCAGAAAAACCAGCAAAACATGTATGGATGTACTAGAAAAGCTGCAAAAGGAGTTTCAAATTAGATTTAAAGAGCTTCGTCTCCATGACCAGGACACACAGCTTTTCTGGAACCCATTTTCTGTTGATATTGAAACTCTTGATCCGATTTACCAAATGGAATTGGCCGAACTACAGACTTGTGACTCGCTGAAAGAGGCATTCAAATCAAGCAGCCTTACTAATTTCTATGCATCTCTCCCCTCAGAGACATACCATGATCTCAGGAACCATGCACTCAAAATTGCAACCGTCTTTGGCAGCACCTCTGTCTGTGAGCAGACTTTTTCCCGAATGAAAACATCTGAAATCTCCAATCAGATACAGACTAACTGATGAACACTTGCACCACTTGCTATGACTGGCAGTGACAAATATGGAACCTAACACTGACCATCTCATTAGCCAAAAGCAGGCCCATAGTTCACATTGAAATATTATTTGTTTTTATTGATTACAATTGTTCTTCATTTTAAATATTGCATTCTTTTTCCTGTTTTTTGTGCACAACTACAAATAAAATATGTGCAGTGTGCATAGGAATTTGTTCATTTTTTTCCAAACTATAGTCCGGCCCCCGACAGTGTCTGAGGGACAGTGAACCGGCCCCCTGTTTAAAAAGTTTGAGGACCCCTGTTCTAGATCATCCATTCCCAGAAGAACTGGTGAGGCAGCGGGGGCAGGTTGGTAATGCTAACCTCTACCAAGTTTAGTATGGATTTGTGATGCTGGAGCTAGCAATGGGTGGCAAAGAGGAGACTGGCAGCCAAGGAAAGGGCCAATTCAACTAGCAGCAGGCTCTCCAAGGCAATAGAGGCACAATGGCTGTTCTGTAACGGGATGAAGTGGGCTAGTATGAGGATGCAGCAATTCAGGGACAGGTACTAGCTCCAAAAATTTGAGAACTCCTGTATGATGCCCTCATGTCCTGGTTGTCCTCTCCCACCATAGCAGAGTCCTGTACTCGGCAGCATCCCAGTGGAAAGCCATCATAAAAATCACGTCCACAGGAGCAATCCATTGGGTCACTGGAGCCAATGTGATCTGCTCCTTTCCCAACCCAAACAAAAGACAGTAAGAGAAGGTTCTAGTCTGATTCACATCAATGTATATGAATGTTTTGTGTGTGCTGGAAAAAGACGTGACAGACCAATAGGAAATCTTTTGCTAGGCCTCCATATCTCTTCATGCATCAGAACTGTGGAGTAGCAAGTCTGGATCCAAAGTTGTCCTCAAGCATTTCAGCTTCAAATTCTGACTCAAACCTTCTGTGAGAATGTCTCAACCATCGAGCTGTTGTGTCTCCTCCAGGCAAGCACTCTGCACACCAGCTGTTGGAGGTTAAGAATATCATAATCAACCTAAACTACATGAGGCAGCCAACACCTGGTTTTGAACATTAGCCAAAATAGGCTATTAAAATTGTATCACTGTCATTAGCAGTCAACAGTGAGTAGGATCAGAGCTAGATTTGGTGGTTTTTTTCCCACAAATAGCTGCTTGCCAATGGTATAAAGCTGGAGACTCTGTATACTTACAAAGGCTGTAATTGATCATCTGCTTTCACGTATCGCATCTACTATCCTATTGCTTCAAAGTGCTGAGACCAAAATATCCATAGCCCAGGGCCTTCCAGGTCTGTTTTTACTCATTCCTTCAGTAAATTAACAAATTGATTTTATTAATTTAAATATAAGACTTAAGAATGGTACTTAATAAAATTAAGTCTACTGTGAAAGATGTTCCAGAAGTAGGTGTTAAATGGCAAACAGATATCTAAAGTTCAGCAATAATCCAGGAGAAATGGAGAGAAAAAAATTCAATCAAAGAACGGAAAATAACATGTCAATTTTTTTCAGTGTCTGTATTAACAAAATGACGAATAAAGAAGCTTTAGGGACCAAAAGTCCAAAAACATCTGAGCCGAAACTAGGCTCAGATTATAGCTTGCCATCCTGTATTCACCCTGCTTAAATCACAAAACATGAGCCAGAGATTTTTTACCTTGCACTCTGACAAGCATCTAGGCAGTACCTGCTTTGGTGTGCCACTCCCAGAGCAGCAGTGCTAAGTTTTGTGGTTGCTATGAGCAATCAAAACAAAATGTAATAGATCAGTGTTTCCTCCATTGCTTCCCCCCAAAAAATAAAGTGAAAAATGACCCAAATAAGAGGATGTTTCTGCTACAGATTAAGCCCAGCATTGTTCAGATTTGGCTTCAAGCCTAGCATTGTTGTAGAAAACTTTTGCACCCAGTTTATGAGAAACTAGTCAAACTTCATATATTTGTTAACTTTTTATTTGTTAAAAAATGTAGTGTCACAATGAAATATGAAGAGTATTTATTGTTTGCCCTGGATGAGTTGTTTATATGACTCAAGTCTTGATTTTTGCACTTGCAGTAATTGAAATTCCCCAGCAGCCAGAGGATGTTCTCCGGTTACCCAGCAGATGCCGTCTGTGTTACGCTGAGCACACGTGCTGAACCCACAAGGCAAGACCCTGGGCAATACTCATCAGAAAAAAAATGGGTTTTGAACTGAAAGAGAAGAGATGTTCTGAAGGTTTTTAAGACTGGAATGAGCCGAGGAGGGGGCTACAAATTCAGGAGGCTGTGTGGGAGTAGAAAACAGCATAATATCATGAATTTGGATAGGAGGAGGCACAGGGGAGGTATTACAGGACTAATATGAATAGGGTGGGAAGGGGTTGGGGGAAAGGGAAATAAGACAGAGGAGATAATGGTGAATCAAGGAGGCACTCTGGAATAATTTTGACTCACTATGAAAAGGTAGAAAAGTTAAGGTGGCAAAGGGCTATTGCTCTAAACAAGGAAAGTTGATGAGCTTAGGGAACAGCCTGCAATAATCAAGGTTGTGTGATAAGGAGAAAAAGACATCAAGAGGACAGATGGTGAGGAAAGGTTCTCCAGTAATAATCTACACTCCTAATGCTGCATGCTTATGATATAGCTAAAATCTAATCAATTCTTCCTGTACACTGATTAATAGACACGCCCCATTTAAAAAAGCAAAAAGTTTTTTTGTATGATAAAGGACTGACATTCTATAATGAAACCAGCTGTGTGAGGTTAACTTTATGACACTTCTAGGAAGTGGATCTGATTCTGAAGAATCAAATCAGGAGTGAAATACAGGGACAGTGATAGAATCACACAGATTCACAGAATGGTTTGGGTTGGAAGGGACCTTTCAAGGCCACGTAGTCCAACCCCCCTGCAGTGAGCAGGGACATCTTCAACTATATCAGATTGCTCAGAGCCCTGTCCAGCCTGACCTTGAATGTTTCCAGGGTGGGGCATCTACCACCTCTCTGGACAACCTGTTCCAGTGTTTCACCACCCTCAGTGTAAAAAAATCCTTCCTTATATCTAGTCTAAATCTACCTTCTTTTGACCATTACCCCTTTTCCTATCGCTACAGGCCCTGTTAAAAAGTTTGTCCCCAATCAATCCCTGTGTTCCTAAACAAGCAGGATGCTAACATCTATTTAAATTTTCCAAAAGCTAAAGGCATCCAAGCCTAATTTTCATGGACTGGTAGCACTTTACTCCAGCAAAATAAAGGCAAGGCAATTACATTTCTTTTAACAGTGAATTCAGGGTTTGAGAGCTCATAAAGTCATGGAAAGATTTGAGTTGAAGTGACCTTTGGGGGTCATCTAGTCCAACCCCCTGCTGAATGCAGGGCAAACTTCATGGTTATACGGAGTTGCTGAGTGCCTTGTCCAGCCAAATTATAGTCACCAACCTGCTTATTCCAATGAGTGCAATTTAGTTCTTGGTGTCTCATGGCCTGCTCTGGTTTTTACTATTGCACATCCCAAAAAGGTACTCACCAGGTGCTATTTCTCCCTCCAGCTGAGATTATTGCTAAATTGTGTCTTCCCTAATTAAGCCCAGTAAAGAGAAGCAGCTCAATCCCAGGACTCCTGGGAACAATCATTCCCAAGCACTCAAACCAAAGCAGCTTAGCTCACAGTGGTTTTGTGATTAATTGACAATCTAATTGTATAGTATTAAGCTGCAGCAGGAGTTTATCCCTTACAGACTTCAGAGAGTCTAATTGGGAAACCATACTTATATATGTATGTATGACTCCTATCCTTGCCATCATTTTATTAGACAGCAGAGAATCCGTATGGGCGAGAACTGCAGTCTGAGGTTTTTCTGCTGTTTAATACATAAACTCTGACTAAAGCATTTCCCATGGTTAGGGAATTCATTAGATCTCATTTGTCCATGTGAAATTTCTCTTGTCTTTTACAGGCTGAAGCTCAGCAGAGGCTCAGCATTAACAGGCAAAACTTGTTTCACAGGTTTCCCAAAACTTGTAGGAACTTAATACGTGTTAGATCTCCATCCCACTGCCAAGTTTGGCTGAGGTTACAGGAGAAGAGACTCCTCTGTCTCTGTGTCTCTCGCTCTCTCACACACACATCCCATGGAAAATGCATCCACACATGACTCAGTCTGAAGAGTCTGTCCAGAAGTACCTTAAATAGCACTTTAGTGTGGTCTGCACCCATTTCTATCTGACACTAGTAAGCTTCAGAACTGTCTGAAAAATCCATGTTCAGCATTTTTAGCATTTCCTATTGGTATGTTTTGCTGGGCTGACTTTCTCTTCAGCATGCTGGTTATTTTAGCACTAATCTTTTCCACATTTCAAATTCTGGATGTGAAAATGTCACATTCTGACAGCTCAGTTTTGGGCACGTACACCTTCATGTGGTCTCCAGGTGCAAAGAAAAGAGTTAGATTGTGTAGGGATTTGATTTAATGGAAGCTATTTTGGCTTAACTTGTCTCAGCTGGACATATATCTCCATCTTTTGGGGCTGTTCAGCCTGGAAAAGAGAAGGCTTAGGGGAGACCTTATAGCAGCCTTCCAGTACCTGAAGGGGCTGCAAGAAAGCTGGGGAGGGACCTTATTACAAAGGCAGGTAGTGATAGAACAAGTGGTAATGGCTTTAAACTGAAAGTGGGTAGGTTTAGATGAGAGATTAGGAGGAAATTCTTTCCTGTGAGGGTGGTCAGACACTGGCACAGGTTGCCCAAGGAAGCTGTGGATGTCCCCTCCCTGGAAGTGTTCAAAGTCAGGTTGGATGAGGCTTTGAGCAACCTGGTCTATTGGGGGGTGTCCCTGCTCATAGCAGGGGGGTTGGAACTGGATGATCTTTAAGGTCCCTTCCAATCTAAACCATTCTATGATTCTATGATTAAAAAAGAAAATAAAGAAGAAAAAAACCAACTACATAACTTCTAAGTTTCGGTTTAAACAAGCTGGGAGGCATTTTTCATGAATAACTTTGAAAGTGTATTCAAGGCAGAAATCAGGAATAATCAGTAAGAATAAAATCAGTAAACACTTCATCAGTTCTTAGAAAACATTTTAATGACCTTCCAGAAAAGGAAGCCAAAACACTGTGGGCAGAATACAAACAGCATCTCTCTCATTCCAGAAATTCAATGCACATTTTTCAATTCAAAAACTCACAGTATAATATGCATTTACAAGCTTTTCAGACTGCTTTTGTGGACTTGCCTCTATTCCATTGCTCTTTTCTTTTCTTTTCTTTTCTTTTCTTTTCTTTTCTTTTCTTTTCTTTTCTTTTCTTTTCTTTTCTTTTCTTTTCTTTTCTTTTCTTTTCTTTTCTTTTCTTTTCTTTTCTTTTCTTTTCTTTTCTTTTCTTTTCTTTTCTTTTCTTTTCTTAATATTTTGAGGGAATTATCTCTAGTATCAAATATTCCTCTACAAATTTCTTATTTACAACAAACAAATGGGCTCTTGGCTCCTTCTAAGTTACTCATATTGTGTTAAGAGTATTAATATGAGCTCTTTTGAATCCTTTTTATGCAATACTTTCTTCCTGTCTAAAGGCATAAGGAGGCGGCATGGTTTCGTAGACTGCATACTATGACTGCAAAGCAGAAGCATCTGACATCTAATTGAAGTCCTCTACTGAATGTAACGGGACATTGTCTAAATTCCTTGGCCATTCTGTTCCTCATCTAACACCCTATGTACAATGGGTGTAATAACAACATCACAGTGATATTTTGAGGCTTGGTTCACTCTAACTGGTTAAGTTTATTAAAACTGTAAACTGTATGTAAACTTCAGCCGCTGTGATGCAAAAGGTCTTAACAGTCTCTTCTGAAATACTTTTTATTTTCTTCATTTTGGCATTCCCACATGAAACTGCCAAACAGAATCTGAGGTTTATATTTATGAAGCCTGTAATCATTCCATGAAGTTCAAGAAATCTGGCAGTGATCTGGACAACTTAGGAGGTAATAAAAGTTTACCAGCAGGAATGCAGAGCTGCCTTGTATGGTAGTGGAGAGTAGAGCCAGTGCATATTTTGATAATACAAGCGCAGCGCTTGTCTTTGGGATGGGCCTTGATTGTACAGCTCTGCCTGCATCTGAAATGCGTGGCAGTGTAAACATTCTTCTAAGAACACAGAGGTTCTCTTAAACATTTGCAAATAGTTCAGAAACTTTGAGAAACGGGGTGGAGCCTGGAGATCACTAAAGAAAGAGGCATTATTCTCACGCTTGTTGAACTGACTGTCCCAAGCCCAGTTCTGCTCTTAATGTAAACCGCTGCCACTTGCCTTCAGGCACAGTTGTACAACGTGCATCTGACCAGACTTGGAAGGCACACGCTGTTCCAGAGCAGGACGGGGCTGTGCTGCATCCAAACCTGACCCAAATTTGATACCCTCATTTGTTTCTACTTAGCAAGAAAAGGTGCAGTATTGGCTGTATTGTGAGAGGTTTTGAGGAAATACAATTTTTTTTCCTGGAAAATACTTATGATGGAAGATGTAAAGGGAAAAATAAAATTTTAGGATCAAATTCAGTAATGTTTTTGCCAGCTTTGACTATGTCAGAAAAGCAATTTTGTGGTAGAAAGTATGAAGTCCACAGAGGACAGGAAATTCTGAATTTCAAGCATGCTTACATTAGTTAATCAGTTCATTAATTAATTAGTTTCATTAGAATTACAGTAATGTACTTCTGGGGAAAGATAATAACACCACACTTACTTTCATCGGTAGTTACAAAATTAATGGTGTTCATGCAGAACCAGAACTCCTGAGGAACCATTCTGGGGCTGTTTTCTCTTCCTTTCACTGCCAACCACTTATAGAAAGCCATTACCTTTTCTAATTCTGTGGTCTGAATTTTTAAATGAGGATGACAGCACTAATGTTTCTGGAATTTTCTGGAGTCAATTAAAACAATTTGAAGGTGGAAGGTGGTAAGTGTTCTACCCCAGGTGATTGCCCATGTTCTCAACATTCCAGTTTCACTGAACCCAGTATGAAGGTTTTCTTGGCCAGCATTATCTGGCCATTGCACATGGGCCTTGAGGCTCTCTTTGTATCCTACCTCTCAGTTCCCATGCTCCGAATCTTGGCTCAAGGTGCAGTTTGTTGTATTTCAGAAATACCCTGGTGCTGTTACTGCAGGTGCCTTTCACTACTTAGTTTAGCCAATTGAACTTGTTCACTGAGTTAATTCCAGCTATTTATTTACTTACCATAAGACAATTTTAAAATAAATAAAAAAATAAATTAAATTAAATCAGATATTAGATTTAAAAAACCCCACAACATTCTTTAATCCAAAATAATCCAAACTGGTCTCATTAAGATTCTAAGTGCGGTTTGCTATGGCTGTTACTATTACTTCTAATAATTCAGAGAACGTCTATGGGGTGGGAGATCTCATTCGTGCAGGAAAAGGTTGTACCTGCAAGGTCTTCATCTTTCAAATTGATAAGAACAGATTCTCACTGACAGAAGTCTGTGGGAACAGAATAGGATGTGGAATTTAAGACTCTTATGCTGAAGGAGCCTGTCAGCATTCATCGTACGTGGTGGTACGCAGGTCTCAGTCCGGCTATCGGCGGTAATAGGAAAAGGAGCTCTGTGGGAAGGGTTCCCTAGAGACTCCTGTAAAAGTACAGGAATTAGAAGCCTCTAAGGAATGTTTAAAACCTCACCCCATTTGCTATCCCATATCCTTCACTTTACATTCATAGGGATAGGGCTGTCATCCATAAATGAAGCAACAGTAGTTCTGAGTAATCTAATCTAGCAAATTATTTTCTCCACTTCACATAAATTGAACAAGAAATATGAAGGTATAATTTCTGTTGAAGCACAGCTCTTTTACACCAAGCCAATGTCATCACCTCTGCTATTGCTAATACTGACCCCTACAAGGACAACTGTCAGAAGGAAAGACACAGAAATGAGACCTGGGCAGCTGTCCACATACATTGGATGGATGTACTCTTCTCTGGGTACAGAACTGGCTGGATTGCCAGGCCCAGAGAGTTGTGGTGAATGGAGTTAAATCCAGGTGGTGGACGGTCACTAGTGGTGTTCCCCAAGTATCTGTGTTAGGGCCAGTTCCATTTAATATCTTTATCAATGATCTGGATGAGGGGATTGAGTGCGCTCTCACTGAGTTTGCAGATGACACCAAGTTGGGAGACAGTGTTGATCTTCTTGAGGGTAGGAAAGCTCTGCAGAGGGATCTGGGCAGGCTGGATTGATGCACTGAGGCCAATGGCAAGAAGTTCAATAAGGCCAAGTGCTGGATCCCGTGCCTGGGTCACAACAACCCCACAGAACGCTACAGGCTTGGGGAAGAGTGGCTGGAAAGCTGCCTGGCAGAAAAGGACCTGGGTGTGTTGGTTGACAGCCGGCTGAACATGAGCCAGCAGTGTGCTCAGGTGGCCCAGAAGGCCAACAGCATCCTGGCCTGTATCAGAAACAGAGTGGCCAGCGGGAGTAGGGAAGTCATCCTCCCCCATACTCGGCACTGGCAAGGCCGCACCTCGAGTGCTGTGTTCAGTTTTGAGCCCCTTGCTGCAGTAAAGACATTGAGTTGCTGGAGCGTGTCCAGAGAAGGGCAACAAAGCTGGTGAAGGGCCTGGAGAACAAGCCTTATGAGGAACAGCTGAGGGATCTGGGGTTGTTCAGCCTAGAGAAAAGGAGGCTGAGGGGAGACCCTATCACTCTCTACAACTACCTGAAAGGAGATTGTAGAGAGGTGGGTTTCAGTCTCTTCTCCCAGGTAACAAGCAATAGAATGAGAGGAAATGGCCTAAAGTTGCACCAGGGGAGGTTTAGATTGGATATGAGGAAAAACTTCTTTGCTGAAAGGGTGGTCAAGCATTGGAACAGGCTGCCCAGGGAAGTAGTGGAGTCACCTTCCCTGGTGGTATTTAAAAGACAGGTTGATGAGGTGCTTAGGGTCATGGTTTAGAGGTGGAATTGGCATAGTTTGGTTTATGATTGGACTCAATGATCTTAAGGTCTTTTCCAACCACTACAATTCTATGATTCTAAGACGGCCAAAACAGAAGGAAAAAACTATTGAACAATGTGGATGGTGAGGACACAAGTGCTTTACTTCTGCCTCTGGCCTTTTTTATTTAGCAGCCTAGACATGACCTGACATTAAATTGACTTTATAGCTGCTCAGCAATGTCAGCACGATCACATATAGATGATGGACTAATGAAGAGGAAATGTCTGAACTTTTCTGCAAGTTTTTGAGGTCATACTTTAAATCATCTCTTCTGATATATAGGCATGGAAACAAACATCTAAAAATCTATGTTTCACTCTGATCCAAAGGCTCAGATTTACAGGATGCTGGAGTCTGATGGCTCTGGTATCAGAAGGGATGTGAAAATCCAAACCACTGAATTCTAGTTTTGAGACTGGACTGTAACCCTCCTACCAAGAATGTCTTCCTCTCTTGTACACCATCTTGTGCACCTCTGCAAGGCCAGAGCTGTATGCAGGGCTCGTTAGGAACAGTGTGTCACAAACAGATCCTCTTTGACATGTCCTTTATTTCATTTTTTCTGCTAATGCCATATCTAAGGTGGTGAAAATGTCTTGCAGGTAACTGCAGAGAGTCTCCTTTGCTCCTGCTCTCTCATTCAGAACAGTGGAGGTGGCTGTTTGTTAGACACCTGTTTGATTTTAGAGCTCAGCTCTCAATACCAGAGTGGTCTGTAAAACTGGCAAGTCTGAGAGTTACCAGAAATACTGACATCCACGTTTTACCTTAATAAGCATGTCAGGATAAAGCGTCTTCTTTAAACTAATAAACAATGTTTCACATCAACAAATAGATCAAGGTTGTAATTTCCCTTCCCCTTTGTGTAAGGAAGAGATACAAGTGTAGAAACTGGTCCATCCCACACGACATTTCTTTTTTGCTGGTGTAGTTGTCTAGCACAGTGGCCAGTCAGCATTTGCCAACTTAAGCAAATATTTCACTTTCCACCATGTGTGGGAGAGTAAAGATATAGGCCACTATCAGACAAGGCTTTCCTGAGACTGAAGCTATTTGTAGTGGAACCTCACAAAAAAATATGAGTCATCTTGGATGAGCAGCACTGCCAAACACCTATTGTGGCAACTGGAGTGGGAGAAGCAAATGCAAAGTCCTGTTTTATATAAGCTGTAAATAAGTCAGTACATAATAGTTTTCAAAATCTGAAATGTTTTCTTTGCTTTGTTTTGACTAAATTTGTAATAAGTCAAACAGTATAATGAAAGTCGGAGCAGAGCTGCTTAAGCCAATCCTCTCCTTAGCCTAAAACAACAGTAATGCAGGCGAGAGCGGTATTTTACTCTTTCAGGTCATTTTGGAAAGTAAACTGGGTGGCTAAGTGAGTCAAAAATCTATTTTTCTGGAAATTTGTCACAAATTCAATATGTTTGTTTTGGCAGGATGGTAACGTGCTATACTCACCACATTCAAAGCCAAGGCATAACATTGTTAAGTCACTTCTATTTTATCTTTGTGAAATGTACATAAATAGAGTTTAGCATCTCAAACTTCAGCATAGTTTATGCAGGCCACTTATCTATATTGCTGTAAAATAGTACTGCAAAATATGGTAAATACTGTGTGAAAAACACTTTTATGCTGCTTAGAGACAAGACTTCAGTGAAAGCAAGGTTTGCTTGCCAATTTACAGGGGAGTTAAATGGGCTCAAAAAGGTGCTCTGTGTTCTAGCAATATCTTATTTTTCCATGTGTACTTTATACCTTGCCAGGAAACAACCAGACATTAATGTTGCAATTAAATAGCAAAATGGGTAACACTGGAGGTTACGGGCAGCTAACTCTGATGGTCCCACTGGCCCTCTGAGTGCCTCTTCCCATGGACTGTAAAGGAAATCTGGATTCCTAAATGTGTATGTCCTGAATTGCACCTAGAGTAGGTACCTAAAGTAAGCTTAGTAGATCATTAAGTAAATTTAATAATTCTATGTGAAATCTATTCCCATTTCAGTGTCTGTGCTCTAAACATTCCTGCCTTTTTAAGAAGATCCCCAAGGAAAATAACTTTCAGATGCTCAGTGTTCAGCCAGATGTGAGGTGTGCCAGCTCTTTTTCTACACCTTCACTTCCCTCAGATAAGACAGCAGCACAGACAAGTGATAAACAAATCCTTCCAAGTCTGGCCTTCACATTTTGAAGCTGTAACTGCACATTAGAGCAATGATAATGATAGGAATTTCAAGTGCTAAACACCATTAAAGATACAGTGTTTGATCCTACAAACTGAGGAGCACTCTGGGCCAGTTCCAGCAAAACACTTAGAAAGATTTATGGCACTTGTCTTACATTTAAGTATCAGCTTGCTATTAAATGCTTTGCTGTCTTGGGTGGAAATAGATAATGGCAAGTTAAGGTTCATGTCACCTAATTTTAACCATTTAAAAGTAAGGTGCCAAACCAAAGCTAATAATCAAAGTTCAGCCTGTTACTAGTGAGAGGTAAGCATCTCCCAAGGGTGATTCCAGTTTAGACATTTATTTCTGAATGAACTGAATTCTACCCACATGTTCCTCTCCTTCTCACTTTCTCTTGATGGTAGCTCTTAAGCTTAGACTAGATATCTAACTTTAAGAAAGTCAAAGTAATTCAAGTCAATTGTCTATTCATTTCTGCAGAATTTGTACTGATTTTACATTTAATCCATATCTTTTACAGATCGTATTTAAAGCATTAAACCTTTGAGCTCAAAATGTTGATATAATTTAAATCCATAGTTAATATCTGAATCCCTCTGTTATCACATGAAAGCAGAAAGAGAAAATAAATATTATCAGCCTCCTATACTTTTTTTTTTTAATAATACACAAGAGGTAAAACTACTTGGCCATGGAATTGTCAGAGAGGAATAGTTTCTTTTCTTCCTATCTGTTACTGAATCTGCAGATTGCTGTCACAGCCACACTGCTAAAAAATAAGGTAAATTTATATCTAGTCCTCTGATGGAAATAATTCAGGCAGGGAGAGGTGGCTGCATGTTAGGAGTGGAGCTCTTATCCAGATGTGGAGTTTCTGCTAAAAATGAATTAATAACTTGTTGAGAGCGAAGAGCACAGCACTTCAGTTTTTACATATTAAAATGTTTTCACAACCAGTTGGTCATAACTAAAGCTAAAGATTCTCAAAAAGGCAGCCACCCAGCATTGTGAAAAACTCTGTATTTGACATTTGCCAAAGACCTGCTTGTGTGGTCCTGAGATACTCGGAATGCTAATAAAAATCCTAAAAAAAAAATATAATATCTAATGTATTTTTCTCTGGAAGTACACGTTGTACTGGAAGGAAGACACAGAAAGCCTAATCATAAGAAACTAGGATAAGTAAAACATGGATAGAAGAAGTAAAACTGCACTTGGTACATGGCTACATTTTAAATCTACATGTAGTATCAATAAAATACATTTATCACATCCTGGAGACAATATATTTTCTTTAATGTGGTGAAGTAGTGGCTAAGGCAGTTTAATGTTATGTTCTCACAAGCAGAAGTCAGCACATCTTAATTGCCTGTCAGTCACACCGCAGTGACTGGTTCTGCGCATGGTCCTAGCCTGTTGCAGACACCCAGTCAACACAGGCAGCTCAACCAATCTTCATGGGTGACTTTGTATAAGCCCATTTTACTTTGCATTTGCAACAGCCTAGGAGTGTGCTTGCAGGAGTCACTACCAGTTCATTGAAAACCAGTAACATCTTGCTTCAAGAAGGCAAGAGGAATTAGAAATGGGAACCTGAAGAACTACTAAGTCTTTCATCAGTGGATTTGGGGGGGGGAAAGGTAAGAATTTCCCATTTACTACATGTCTGTTTTTTAGCTGGCAACTAATTATATTACAGTGTAAGTTTGAGCCAAAGTTTGGTTAAATTGTGTGAATCCAAAAGTCAGTCTTGAGTAAAAAGGCTTCAGAAAAACAACTGATTTGCATCCTCTAACTTTTTTTTTAATCGTAGACTTCCCTCTGTTGAATCAAGACGGAAAAGTGAAGTGCCACCTACCTTTTTTTTCTGATATTTTCCCTAAATATGGCAATGTTTAAAATGAAGTTTTCATTTGTGGTAAAATTGTGATGATTTTTTTTTTCCACAAATTTGGACCATATTTCTACAAATCATTGAGAGTCACACATATTTCTTTTTAATATATGATTGCAGTGTGGTTTATTTTGCTTCCAAACTATTTACATCAGCTCCAGGTCATTATTTTAATCACAGAGAAAAGTATTGTTTGAAAGAAATCTACTTCTGTGCCTCTGTTTTCAAGAGATGTGTTTCTCATCTGATAATTTAGATATTTGGTTTGAACTTTCATGGATAATTAACACTTTTTCATTTAAGACCTTTTGTACATTTTAATTAATTCCTGGATGTCCATTTAAATTTAATTTTCTCTTTGGGAAGAAGTGATAAAAATGAAGTATAACCATCAAAAAAACATACTGTACTAATTATAAAAGGTAATGCACCCTCTGCAGTATGGTTAGCCTGTATGGACCCAAAAAGGTCGATGGGGTTCCTTGTGAATGCAGGAGTCAGTGTGGGATGTAGGGCTGGGGCATAACTACCTATTTGCTTTACTTAGGAAATGGATTTACAATATTCCTGGGAGGGCTTTCGGGCTCTACCCAGATGAATGTGTTCCATCCTGAAGATGGATAATACTGATAACACACAGATGTTGTTTATTTGTAGAAACCTATTTCTTAGATTTTAGAACTATCAAGGGTATACTGAGGAGAAAAAAAATTCCAGTTTGGTGCAGCCTACCCCTGCTAATGAGGTATTTGACTCCTTGCATAAACTGCAATCCCACCAAGTGACTCACAGGCAGTCTAAAGTGGCTCGAACCATGCAGAATTGCTTTATCTGTAGGGCCAAGAGATGCTGGGAAAAGATGTCTCTGGGAATTACTTGGTAGCCACAAAAAATATGTAACATCTAAGAGAACTTCCAACAGCTGATGCATTAGATCTTCAGCTGCTGTAAAAAAGTGTCCCTCATAACATTATAGCCTTGGGGCAGTTGTAGTAGGTCACAGCAAAAAACAGTTTAGACCAAATATCCTGTCTCCAGAAGCTACCACAAGTCAATGTCTAAGGAAGAGTGTGAGAACAAGGAAAACAGAAGCTAGTTCACTGAAATACACTCTTACTTGTGTGTCATTTTCAGATAAAGTTAAATGAATTGTCCTGAGATCAATATGGGAGGATTGTTGGGTTCAATTTCATTTTGTTTTGTTTTTATTTGTTCATATTAACTGATTTCATACCCCTGGGCTTTTCCAGCTTCCCCATAATGCTGTGTAAAGTTTTAGCATTCACAGCATCTTGTGGGTAGCAGTTCCCAAGATGAACTATTTTATGAAGAACAATAATTGTGCTCTGCTTTGTTTCACACCTACCTCCCTTAACCTGGAGACAAGAATATGGACAAGCATGGCAGCTCATTGAGATTTTTAACAGTGACTCTCATTAAGAAAGTACTAAGCTTTGCAGCTGCTTCAGCTTTTTCACTGGTGAATGCTGCTTCATTCACACCTGATGCCACGTGTCTTCCTTCCCGAGGAGCAGCCAGGGTCATGTCCCAGTTCTCCCACAGGCTTCCTCTGCACTCGCTTGGGCACTGACCTTATCTGCATAACCGAGTGTTGAAAGTACTGGCAGTTTAATCTCTTTATGCTTAATTTCCACGTTCTAAACAATAGTTAACTTCCCCCACCCTTTTCTTATCTTCTATGTGTAGACAGGATGGTTTGTCTGGCAGAGGATCTGCTTTTTTGTTAGTATTGGTAGCCCACAAATCCAGAGCAAGAACAAATAAACTTTGAGGTTGACTTTAAAATTGTGACCCTTAAGAAATGAAAAAGAAAAAAAAAATCTGTCTTCTTTCTATTCTGTGTCTGGTGCTGAACTCCTAAGGTTTTCCTGCACAGTTATGTGAATTAGATTTTTTTTAATTAATCAGTAGATAAGACTCTCACAGGGCACAAGAAAATTGGAAAAAAGGCTTGAAGAACATCAGAAATCTTGAAAGCCATAATAAAACCATTAATATTACTGACTTCAATCGTTGTATCTTTACACAGTGCCTATCACAACCGGCAATACTACGTATTATTTTTACTCTTACATTGTTGACAGCTGCTGGTCTCAGAAGCGTTATGCTTCTGAGGAAAAGAAAATGGAAGAACAAAGTGCACTTGTGTATCTCACAAGTAATTTTCTCCTCAGTCTAGTTGTATTCTTGACCAGCAAGAGGTTGTCTCATGGCCCACACTATGAAATTCAGTAACAACTGCTTTGCAAGTGTTCAGGTGAAGCCACGCAAGAATTTTGATCACAGTGGTGTGTCACTGTATTATCAGGGTCAGAGTAAAGAATTTGGGAACGTGCTTTAAGTACATTCTTCAAGATAAGCACTTCTTTAAGTCTTCTTTTAAGTCCAAAACCACTTTGGCTTTGAGCATGAATTGTGCCCTATTCAGAGATCTCCCACTGGCTTCAAAAGAATCAATCTTCTTTCAGATCAAATTACGTATCTCTGAACTCAGACCCACTGACAAGTTTTCCATAATTTTATCTTTCCTTTAACAGATAAAAATATAAGGATGAAAGAGACCTCAAGAGATCGCTAACTCACCTTCCACTGAAACTATTCCCCATAGATGATTGTACATCTTGTCCTTATAGATCCCAGTGAAGAATAATCTGCAGTATGCCTTGATCATTTGATGTGCACTGACTATACAGTGCTAAGCAAAACACACTCTTTGCTGGAAAACACTCTCAATTTGGTAATTTAGTCTAAGTAAGATCTGGTTGTATTCTGGTTTCACTAGGATAGAGCTAATTTTCTTCTTAGTAGCTGCAGTAGTGCTGTATTTTGGCTTCAGTATGGGACTTGTTATGAAAAGAACATTGATAACATACTAATGTTTTCAATTGTCACTGGAAGGTGAAGGACTTTTCAGCCTCCCCGTGTTTTGCTAGTCTGCAGGTGCAAAGGACTGGGCAGGGAAGCGTAGTCATTAGCAAACCCAAATTGGCATTTGGATATGCCAATGGGCTATTCCATATCATATAATGTCATGTTCAGTATATGGATGAGGGTCGGTCAGTAAGCTGGGGGCATTCTTTCGGATCGCTCAGGCTCACTCTTCCAGGATTGTGGTTTCAGGATTGTCTCTGCTCTGGGATGACTAGCTGGGGACAGGCTAGGCATCAGTCTGCAGGTTGTAAGCAATTGCATTGCACACCATTAATTTGAATATTCTATTATTACTGTTATCATTATTATTATATTTTAATTATTAATTCTTTTTTGTCTCAACCCACAAGTTTTCTCATTTTTACCCTTCTGATTCTCTCCTGGTTGCCAGCCAGGCTAAACCCACCACAACTTAATAAAGAAATAATTAATGGCAGCTTTCATTGTAATGCCCCCATACCTGCCAAACTGATTAGGCCGTCATGCCTAACACAGATTTTTCCCCATCTCAGAGTTGAAGTTTTTTAATATCCTAGAAAGTGCTGATTTAAAAGAAGCATGGATTACTCTGCAACATACCTTTTGAAGTGTGTAGCTTGAAGGACTATTTTTTATAATTTTTCTTAAAAAACTATATTCTTCCTCGACCAAGGCTCTTGGTCAACCAGCATATTTCTGACCTTCACAGTGTGGCAGCACAGAAATGCAGTGAGGAGGGCAAGAAGCCCTCCCGCCCTGGGTGCCGCGTTCAGAGTCCCGGGGAGGGCCCAGGGAGGCCAGTGGACCCCCCATGGCAGGGGCACACTGCAGACAGACAGCCCGCCTGGCCAGGGCACGGGACCTTGCTAGAGTTTACAACAGGGAACACTAACCAAAATTTATTGAAAAAAAGTTGAACAAAATCCTCTTTTTTAGTTCACTATTGGTGATGTTTCATTCCACCTAGTTCAGTTTAGCTTAGGTTCACTGAGCACCAAAGGTTTTTACTGCATTTGAAACTTTTCTCTATCTGAATACAGAAGGGAAAAACGTTTAGAAATAACCAGCTTTGAAAACTATGCAACAAATGCAGCTGTAGAGATGAATCATGCTTGTTGGCATTCCCTGAACATATTGCAGATCATTTACAGGTCTCAGCAAAATGCCTACAGAGTGCCAGGACCAGGGAGTGAGTAAGCGTGCTACATGCTGGTGAAACCATTTTTTTTAAACAAGATACAAAGTTTAGGAACTGCATGAACTTTTCAAATGGCATTTTATCCTTATCTGGATAAGAAACAGTAACCAACTGATTTCTGGTTAGTTAGTATTAACTTTTTATAATTTCTTTCAGCTCCACTGTCATTGAGAAATCTCTGTATGTATTTTAGGTCTGTTATCCAGATTTCTGTCCTTCAGTTGCCTACCACAGTCCATGCTTGCCATCTGACTTTTTTTCCTGTGATTTCCATGAGATACGTCTGTAATCTAGCAGGATGTGCTCTGTCCAATAGCCAGGCATGTTACAAAACTCTCTTATTATTTTTGTCCAGCTTAGCAAAATTATTCAAGGAACTTCCAGTGCCTTATGCTGGGAAGGGAGTAATTTTTCCTGACTGATTCTAAAGAGTATGGGTTCTACTTTATTTGTAATAAACTATTTATTTCTGCTCATGTAAAATAATTCATCAGACCAACTGTAATAATAATTTGACATGCAGCTACAGTCCTAGCAGCCAGCCAACCAGTGTATGATCCTTTATCATAGTTTTGCATTGTTCTGCTAACTGCACGATGCCAAAAAATAATAATAATAAAGAAAAGTCCTTTGTTCCCTTTCACTAACCTAGAAGGTCACAAAACAGACAGTTCCTTCTTGATTACACTAAATAAATAAAAGTCTGATTCACAGAGGGGAAACAATCATCTGCCAACTGCCAAACCCTATAAAGGGCAAATCTGCTTTTACTTTGTGAGCCAGATTGATGAGTCACCAAGGCTATGACCAATACCAGCAAGAATTAAAATGTACCTCCCTTTGTCCTGCAGAAAGGTTACTCAACAACAGACCCCAGTCCAACAGGTGCTGCTGAAGAGCAGGGACCACCCCGGCATCTGCCCTCCAGAACCACAGGCCCTCTCTATCACAGCTACTGATACAGATTTACTGTATTCACAAACAAAAATTCAGTGTGGGAGTTGAATAATTGCAGTTTTTGTTTGGGAAATTAGCCACTATGGAAATAAACACCCTCTTCTCCTCCCTCCCCCTGCTCTGGGTGAGCTGCCTTCAGAACATGCCGTAACCAGAGGTTCCTCCCAAAGCCCTGGTGCTGTGCACTTGGACAACAACAGGAGGCTTTTCAACAGGAAAACCTGAGGAGGCTGATTCACAGAAAGCCAGGGATTTTGATAAAAAGATTAGTGTCTGAATATGGCTCTTCTTGGGAAAAGTACATTCCAAGAGGCTCATGGAAACTGGATGAAATTAAATGGTCACTTCACTTAGTATTTGGAACATTATGTAAGAAAAATGTGCTACAATACAAAAAAACCCCAAACAAACAAACAAACAAACAAAACCCACTGACAAAATGCTAGTGATGGTAGCTGGGCCAGGTTTTCACCAAATGTGCTCATTTCCTAATTGCATATTTTAGTAACTCATCAAAACCTATCTAATGCTTTTTTTTTATCTAGACTTTTTTTTTAAGTACAGCTCTTACCAACCAGACACATCACAACCCAACAGAAATTATCTTCAGAGAGATGTGAAAGATCTTTGTAATCCCTTATTATAGCTATGCTATCTTTAATTTCTAGAATTAACTCTCCTGCATCATCAGGCAAACATGCTCAGGGTCCTCAGACAATACTCAAAAATTACACAGAAGAAAAGTCATCTAAAATGAACTGAAAATGAAACAAGGGAAAAATGACAGCTGCCTATGGATGAAAGTAGTTGTCAACCACAGACAAGCATCTATGTTGTCAGCCTGGCAGGTACCTCACTGCATTTGGGACCCTCTGCAACAAGACCTAGCATGAAGCTGAGCCCCCCTAAATTTGGGGTTTATTTATTAAAAATAAAAACTAGAACATCACCATAGATTAGGTTAATTCTCCAGTCACGTGATTAGAAATAATTTTGGTGAGGATGTCCCAGTCAGAAAAAGAAAGAAAGAGAATGACACTGTACTCAAACACTTGATCATGAACAGAGAACAATGTGAATACCTGCAGACCTTTTCGGACCCTACATAGTTCTAAAAAGCAGAACAACTTTGATCTGATTTGGCCTGAAACAGTTACAATTGCTACTTAGAACTGGTTGGAGAAGGTACTTCTGTGTTCCCTACTGCACTGTAATTGAATGCTGTAAACTTTGGAGAGTAAGGCTACCAGCGCTAAACTGGAAAACAGGACCCTATTTTTAATTGAATTTTATTTTCTTTTATTTAAAATGCTATAAATTATTAAATTTTGTGATCAAGCAAAGTTTTTACTTTAATTCAAATGTTTTAAATTAATTTTATTTTTCATTACCATTTAAAGAATGAATATGTTAAGGATAGTGGGTTTTTTAAATTAAATTTTGTAATCCACCCTTTGAACAAAAAATATATTTGCACAGATCCATATATTTGCTAAGTTTGTCTTGAGTCACATTTCTAGAGAACTCAGAAACTCCATATTAAAACCACTTTATATTTTTTAATGTTTTGTTCTGTAGTGAAATGGAAAACCACAGAGTTACAAAGTAGGCCATTCCACTTTTTTATTAGAATTGCAACCTTTCACATTCAACTCTTGTAACAACAATGACAACTGGATATGTAATGAAATATAAAGAAATACGCAGAGAAGCACAGGAAGATATTTGGCTTGTAGAGTCACAAAAAGACAGTGGAAGTTCAGATACCAAAACCACCTGTCTTCCCAACATTAGTTTGGATATAAATATCTACTCTTTTTTTTTTTTCTAGTGATTTCATCAGAATAAATTAGTATATGTCTCCCTTGGGAGAATAGGGTTATAAACTGCAGTCATATCACTGTCTATGAAACCTCTGAATAATACATGTAATTTGTGACTCATATGCCGAGAATCCAAATTCAATGTCTGTCAGCAGTACTAAATGTACTTTTTTTTTTTTTTAAATAAATGAATGAAATGCTTTTAATCAGTCATTTCACAGTTATAAAACTCTCAAAAGCACAAAAGCATATATATAAAAAACCTGTACAAATGGGGGAAGAAATCCAGTGAACTGGGACTGAGTCTCTACTTGAAACTCCTTACCTGACCTTGAGCAAGTAGCTAATTTTTCTGCACATCAATTTTCCAGTTACAATAAGTTCATATTAATTTTCTACCTTGCAGAAGTGTTGTGAAGACAAACCTATAATTATTTGAGAGATTTACATATACAATGGTGAAGGGAGCCATAAAAGTAAGTGGGAAGATAAAGGTGATTCACTGGCTGAAATAAAAATTATGCTAGTTAAATTAATTGCAAATTTCTGTATATAGAGCCTTATGGCATGGGAAATAAACCATGGGTTTACTGCTGAGGAGCTGACCTGAAGAGAAATAACTGAAATCTTCTTCTAATTTCCATTATTTTGTTCTTCTTTCTTTCTAGATTTCAACCTCTTGGGCTCTATTTTTCTGTGTCTCTTTGGAAATATCAAAATTGTTTCGACCCCATCCCCCTCTCCCACAGTAAATGTCTGGACACACACGTGTGCTCGGGCTGCTCAGGCGACCCTGTTGACCGAGCAGGCTGGAGCGTGACAAGGTTGTGAGCCTTTGAAGGGGTGGGGCTGTGCCCCGAACTCAGACAATGGAGACAGGTCTGGGAGAGCTGGAGAGACCCCGGGCCTGGCAGAAGGATAAGTTTGCAGAGGAAAGATGACAGACACTTAGAGGAGTCTGACTTGAACTTAGAAAAGACCTAGGAGTGTGAAGAGACAGAACCTGAAATGCCAGTAACAGAGAAGGTCATGTCCAGTCTTGCAACTTTGTGTGAATGGTGACATATTTTTATGTTATCCAGAGTAAGGAATGAAGTATAGGTTTTAGAAATTTTTAGGCCACTATTTGTTTAAGCTATCATAAGCCTCTAAAGAGGTGCACTGTAAACCCAAATAACACACAAGGCTGGAGGGCTTCAAGCCATATGTGTGAATTTGGCACCTTATTAATACTGGGTTTCTGTAGTTGAGAAGCCTCCAGCTTCCACCAAGAAGAAGCAAACACAAAGCAATGCATGCAACCAGTGTCTAAATGAAAAGAGCAGGAAGGCGCTATGGATCAAGGAAAGCTGAAGAGGCAGCTCAGTTTATGATGCCCAAAGACAAGCAGCCTAAAGGTTAGTACAAGCAACCTAATGGTTTCTTTCCAGCAAGCTGAAGAAGGTCACTACAACAGATATAAAAGAAAAAAAAAAATTAAAAAAACTATAATTCTGACAAACAAAAACTTAGCTATAATACAGTCTTCTTTCTGCAGACCTGTAAATTACATCTCTGTGTATGTGATGTAGCAAGGCCCCAGAAACCTTAATAAAACTTATTGATCAGAGAGGTGAGTTTGGAGTAACATTCACAACAGAAGTGGTAAAAGTATAAAATCTACTGCTAGCAGTGAAATGATTGCTTGATGGTGCATGGTTTTCTCCAAGCCAAGAGAGGTTGTAAAGGTGACAAGCTTTTATTTTCTTCAAGCTTTATGCAGTGCTGGTGTAGAGACTTTGAGAACTACCTTCAAGACATGCTCTTTGAGAGAGGGCAAGGTGCAGGGAGGCAGCAACTGTACTGCAATTGTGGATGTAACAGCCTCAGTCGGAGAGTAAAGTGCTGTCTTAGTGTTGTGTGATTATCTCCCACTAAGTTACCAGTTGTCCCTACAGTCTGGCCTCACTTAGGAGAAGGATAAAGCCAGCATAAAGCCTTGAAGTTTCTTACTTTTGGTGTTTTCTTTCCTCACTTGCCTTTGAGCAGTTTGTCAAGACAAACTGGTTCTTTTGGGATGCTTGGCAAACAAAAATAGGATAGAAAGGGAAAAATACAGTGTGGCATATCAGATTCATGGCTTGAGTAAATGAAGTGGAAACAGGGTAACATTAGATTTCTGAATAGAAAGGTAACAAAATAAAGAATTGTCACATCTTAGCTGCAGGCTTTGGCAGGAGGGAAAAGCCTTGTGTTCTTAAGGTGTTCTTAAAAAAATCAACTACAGAGAATGTTTTGTCAGAAAAACAGGTTTTTACAAATGTGGTGAAGAACCTAGAGATCAACATGATGCCAAACTGAATCAAGCTACTGATTTATGCAACCATCATATGTGCTTAATTTTTTTGTACCATAACAGTAGTAGGATGAGAGTTGAAGTGCATTTGGAGTAAGAATAGAGCTGTAGATGTAGATAAAGCCAGTGGAAAAGAATACAAAGAATTCAAAGGAAAGTCTACACATGAGAAAACAGGAAAACGGGAAACACATCTCAGGTTCATTTGAAAGGACACCACCAAAGACCTAATGCTGAAAAAGCAAAGGAGAGAACTGACAACACTGAAAAAAAAAAAAAAAACCCACCCCAAAAAACCAACCAAACAAAAAAACCACCAGCAGGGGTTTATGAGTTGAAATTTCCAAGTCCAATACTGTTGTATTCTATGGCAGGAAAAAAGAATGATTATTAATTAAGTTTCATTAGGACCTAGTGCAGGGAGAAAGCAGTGGCACAGAAAGAAAAAGGAAATCATAAGGCAAACAGAAAGAATGTCAAAAGCAGACATGAAGTACCACCAGTTTGCTTTAAGCAATACGCAAGAGAAGAGGATAAATGGCAGCTAATTAAAGCCAACTTTGAATATTATGATGATAATGACAATTACTAATAGAATAAGATAATGTTATGTATTACAGTTGTTATTGCTATTTATTATTGAGCTGATTCCTGCCAAATAACTTTTCTTCTTGATATTGTTTTCCTGCAGATTTGATCCCTAGTATAATTTTCAAGCCTAAGTGTCCACCTACAGATTATAACAGCATGGAAAAAAGAGCTGCTTTACTTATCCAACAATATTTTTGTTGTACTATCTGACTATATTGATCAGATCCCGAGCATATTTCCGCTTTTCACTCTGAGAAGCACCTTTCAGAATGAAAACAAACTTACACCAAACACAAACTACTGCTGAGGGAAGAGGCTTTGTTATGTTTCCACTGGCCAAACATTGGCATCAGCTGCTGGAGCCACGAATGTTCAAAAGCCATATCAATACAGTAGAACTAGTTAGGATCAGAAAGGCAGACAAGTGATGAGAGTGTGGCTTGGAGGAAAAGGCCAGAAGAGGCTTCTTTTAGCTGCTCTGTGTAAAAGAGAAAAGTGGCCCCTCTTGTTCCTACTGACTTCAGGATGACAGGATTGTTCATACATTCTTTGAAGCCAAACTGGATTGCCATTGGGAAGTAACTGACTTTCCAAAGGTAATAACCCAGGAAGATCTCTAAGTACTTGTGTCAACTTTGGAGCAATATAACTTATTGGTCCAAATTCTGCGTGTGTAAAACATTGTATAAGCAAATGAGAAGACCATCTACTTGTAATTTATGCTCTGCAAGGTAAAGGAACATCTTTTGGCTGCATAGTGTGTCCAGTTTTAACAGCATCATGTCAGTCTTGAAGACGAATGTACAGTTCATAAATTCTGTTACCAGTACACAGTCTCTGCTCATTATAAACCATGTTCATGTACCAAAATCAGGGAAATAATCTAGAGTTCCTAAAGAACAAGAATCATGTTTCAATAATTTTGTTTCATTCGTGTAAGCCACTGGTATGTGTGTGTGTAACTGCCCCCAAATAACAGGATGTGAGTCTGGAAAAAATATGAATTTACCAGCTCTTCAGCATAAGGGATAAAGACTTCAGTGTTTTAGCAGAAAAAGCCATGGGCTTATTTGCTGATGTTATACAAGATAAGATTCATACAGGCCTGTCTGAAAGTGCATGTTTTCTTTGCAGAGGAGAAAGATAAATCATTGGAGATGGATTATATGTGAAATGCAGGAGCCTTCACCCTGTTATGAAGCATATTCTGAGGAGTGAGACTTGCCACAAGTGCTTCACAGAAATCCTACCCAGCAGAAGAATGATACTGACAGTCTTCTGCAGCTCTGAAGAACTTTGTTCTTTATGTGCTTTATTTCAATAACCTCTAAATGGGTAGAAAACTGTGGACAGACAGCCTGAGGCATACAATCAGGTCCCCATCCCTGCATACTGTGTGGGGAAGAGCAGAAGGAGGTGCTGATCAAACAGAGGCAATATGGACAGTGGAAGAAAATATTCTGCCAGGAAAGGGCACTGCAGTGCAGGAATCCCAGTAATAGTTTTTTGTCTTTCCCTTCACCTTCAAGTTAGTATTTGATTTTTGATGCAGGAAGACTTTCCCCAATCTCACCATGTGCTTGCCCAAGTCATTTCTGTTTCAGAACAACAGAGACTCAAACCCTGATGAATAAGCATAGAAAAGGAAAGTGCAACAGTTGAGACTACAGTGAAAACTTTTATTCAATTACAAGAAATAAAATAGGCCACGTGAGCTCAACTTCTTTGCCATTTGTTGTAAAACTCAAGCCCGTGTTTTTCCCACTAGTCCAGCTGGCAGCCTTCATTGACCATTTCTACACCTTGACTCAGCTGGCAAGCATGAGCCAGGGACTCAAAGAGCAGGAACACAGCCACAGCGCGGAGCTGAGCGCTTACCGCTGTAGCCAGGATGGAGCTGAAACCAGGCAGAAAAAACCAGCTGTTCACCTAATGTCATCGTCTCATTTCATCTAATTTAAACATCCCCATGGGAAAAACTCAGCCTGTGAGCCAGTAGAAGACCTTAACCACAGTTCACTGGAGAAGCCCTATTTATCTAATAACTGAAAAATACATATAGATATTAGGGGAAAAAAAAAACCAAACAACAAAAATAAACCAAAAAAACCCCAAACCAAACCAGATTCGTTTATGTATTTAAGAAGAATGATGGTGGGAATGATGTGGTCAGGGACCACAAGAAGGACAGAAAAAGGAAGAACGGCTCAGTTCTCCTACCCAATGTATGGTTCACAAGCCAGCAGCAGGCAGAGCCAGCAGCAGGCAGAGCCAGCCTCGGCATTCGTGAGGGCCTGAGCTGGTGTTGGGACTGTGTCACAAGCTGTACTCTTCTGCTCTCTGGCCAGCAGGACAATCAGAAAGAAAATTCCTTTCAGCTCTATCTCAGCTGTCACAAAATGAGCTCAGAGCTGATGACCAGTATTCCCTGCAGTCGTCTCTGACTGGTTATTTGGCAAATTGTCTATTAGTCAGATCAGATCCTCAGGAAGAGCCAGATGCTGCAGTTTCACTGCTGCTACTTGCACCAGCTCAGGACATAGTACTCATTTGCAAGGTACCAGTACATGCAGGATTTTTAATTATCATCCCAGAAGGAGTTTTGATAAAGTTATAAAATTTCCATGAGATGATGGAAATTATCTCAAGAGACAGGTGTTAATAGATATTTTTTAACGAGTGTTATATTGTTTCTCTCCAGGTGCCATAGCATACTGTGAAGTATATGTATTCCAATCATAGTGTAGTTCATGGCAGAGAAAAACAATTAAAAGGGAAAGTTAGTAACAACTGAATTATTAAGTCCCTAATTGCAGGTATCAGGAAAAAGTTTAAGAGCTGAAATATCCAAGCAGTTAGTGATAGACAACCTGTGTACCCTGGCAACTGGTTTGATTATTTCCATTTTTCCTTTCTTTACTGATCTAGCTGTCCCTGATTAATGCATTTTAATGTCCCCAACCTTTCTCAACCCTACGCAGCAATTTGTTCTGTCAGTGCTAATGTATGTTATTAAATGCACATAATGCTGTAACTCTGCTGTGAAAACAGTCACAAGACAATCACATTACCTTTTAATCTTTTGGATTTGCTTTCATTTGGCAGAGAAACAGATCAGATTCTCCAAATTATTTCCTTGCACTCTACCTGAAATTGCAGGTGTAGATTTTCCCTGTGCTGTCTCCTCATTTTCCATTCCACCAACCCTCTCCATCACACAAGAATGAATGATTTCAGGGTCTTTTTTTTGCATTCTGCACATCCTTACTCTCTTCCCTGACTTATTCCAGCCGCACTGCAGTCGCACTGCAAGCCCTCCATCAGTTTCCCAGGTGGGTTTCCTTGAAGTTCATGCACAGCAGAGTATTTACAAGCACCATTTCTCCCCAATAGGGTCCACAGGCCCTGAACACCTTTCATTTTCTAATGCTTCAGTCCTTGGCAGTCTTAACTACCAGTACTTTCCAAGTAGGAAAGACATCTCACACATCTCCTCTTTGCCTCAGTTCCATCAGCACCTTCGTCAGTCCATGTTGGAGAGGGGCACCCAGCCCGGCCAGCTGAGGTTTCACTTAAATAGAAGAAAGCTTCTTTAGTTCTCCCACAGACAGATTCCTCTTCTAGTAAGTCACTGGCATCTCTGGAAAGCCTTTCCACTTCCTGGGCCCATCCCTTGAGGTCAGGCCCCTTTCTTTTTCCGGGCATGGCTTGCAGGGCTCCAATTATGAGCTCGGGTTTCCATCAACCCCTTCAGCTCACTGTGATCAGGACAAAAGACCCGAAGACCTCCTGACCAAGCCTTCCCTGAACACAGTGTGGTGCCTTCCCGGCTAAGTATTACCAATACTCAGGTCTTGTTCCCAAAGAGGGCTGCTGGTGCACCTCCCAACCAAGACCCACCTCGACCATCCTGGATGGAGATGGGGAGGGCAAGGGGACTGCATCTGGCCTCAGCAGGGCTATAAATACTGATCACCCCAGAGGAGACACTGTTTCTACTTTTCTCTCAAAGGGAATTGGCTTTTTGAGTGCTAAACATTTTCTAAACCTGTGAAAGGGCAAATCCTGCAACATTTTAATGTTCCCATTTTTCATTAAATCTCCTCCCCTTTCTGACCACACCTCAAATGGAGAGAAACAAAAGGATATTAACAAACAATATTTTTTTTACCAAAATGCAATTTATCCTCTTGTCGAAATGAAAAATTATCTGTGTAACTTCAGGAGGTTTAAAGCTATTCTATCAGAAAAGGTCTTTTTGTTGCATTAGCTAATTCAAGAGATCCTTTAAATAGTCCTCCAGAGACTCCAGTTCCTTTTTATTACAGTTCATCTGTCTTTTATGGCTTTACCCTCATGAAAGATTAACAGCTGCAAAGGTCAAGGGCCACTGTGATCATTTAATCTGACCTGCATAGCATAGGCCACCAAATTTTACCCAGTAATTCTTGCATCGAACCCCATAAATTGCTGACAAAAGATTATATATCTTTTAGCAAGAAATGCTTTCTTGATTTAAAGGCAACAAATGATGAGAAGCTTGCCCCAGAAATTTGTTCCATGGTTTATTTATCCTCACCTTTTGTGAATTTTCACTAGGGCTGATTGGGATTTTTTCAATTAAATATTTTGCACTGAAGAAAGGTGGGTATCATCAAAGGAGTGTGTTCCTTGAGCTTTACCTCACTATTTTACTTCCAGAAAAGAAAAAAAGTAAAATAAAGTAGCATATACTTCAAAGCATTAGACTTTCTGTTCTCATTTGCTTTGTGGATATCCCTCTTACCTTGAATATCAGGACAATTGGGGAACTAGCTTCCTAATGGTGAATAAGTAAAGCTAGGCAGTGGCAATGCCTCTCATGGTGCTTCAGCCAGATCAGATGTTCTCAGACACACTGAGCTGGGAACCTCATCCTCATCAGGTACATAAGCCCAAATACTGGCAAAACCCTGTGCTTTCTGTCAGGCCTGTGGTCCTACTTAAAGGTGCCATAAAGCTCGTTTGTGCCTCCTGGGCTTGGAAAAATGCGTTGGCCCCAGGAAACAGAGCCACTGCTTTCAAATAAACTACACAAAATAAATTAATCTAACAAAAGCTTATAGGCTCATAGAGGTAAATCATTAACTTTCTGGAGAAGTGTTTGATAGTCATCTGCCAACAGACAGATGGCCAGCAAGAGAGGCCTTGGTGATGTACAGCCCGAGCTACGTGGATTAGTTTGACCCTGCAAAACAGCGTAACGTACAGACACTGAAGTGATGGCAGTAGAGTTGTGAGTTTGGATTCCTTTGCATCCTCTCCCAACAGATTGTATTTCCCATAGATTGAAACTGAGGTACAGTAGCATGAATTTATCAGAGTGGCTCTGACATGGTTTTCTAACAACTAACTTCATCCCTGTCTACAGCATAAACCATAATCTTCTAGATAGAACAGGCTGAAAGTATTCAAAGGAACCCTTTCCAAGAGATAATTTAGTTTCTATAAGCTAACATATTTCAAAAAATATTTTTGCATTAAATAATTTTTTAAAAAGGGAAAAAATTCAGCTGAGTCTAATATCCTCTTTCAAAATAGAATATTTGGTTTGCATATTTTGAGGACTTATTGCTTTGTAAATAATTTTTTTATACTTAGTAAAAAATAAAAAAGATTTTTCAAAATGATATGCTTTGATCCAAAGCATTCTTTTGCAGAAGATTTTAATAATTTTTAGTTTATGCAGCAATATCCAATTTCCCAATATTAAAATCCTCTGAGAATAATAATTTCTGACCTCATTATGACTACATTTATCTATTGGTAACAGAAATTTTGACAACATAAGTCTCACAAACTCTATCACATCCATTTTATGGTAGAGGACAATGGAAGTAACTTCTTCAGACTCTTGCTCAGAGATAGGCGTGATGTCTCAAGCACACTCTTCACGTCTCTGCATTGTACAAGGATCCCAGGCCAAGAGTACTCCTAAACTTGCCATCTCTTCTCGGTGGCTAGCAGAAGAAGGATGAGTCTGGGTCCAGGTACCCATGGTAACACAGGATGTAATAGCAGAATGAGATACAGAACCTGTGAATCTAGGAATACAGACTCCAAACTAGAAAATTAACTTTTAAGAATGCCAAATAAATTTTATTAAATGAAAATACTATTTTTTTTTTTTTTTAATAAGGGCCAGGGAGGGGGGGGGGGGGGTTTTGCAGCTTTATACAATAGTTATTCTTTTTCTTTCTGAGGTAGTAAAACATCAAGAAACTGAAGATTTTTCAAAGTGCTGTGAAAGCACAGTAAGTAAAAGTAGTGTGCCAAAAGCATTCACAGTTTAAACACACAGAGAGCAAGCAGATTGCAAACAATGACAGTGAGACTGTAGCAGTGCTCAGCTTAAGCCAATAAATGCACTTTGGTTACAGCCACAAACATTCCGGACTCGTTTATCCTTTCAACTGCATTGGTCTCTCTCAAATGATTTTGAAAGGGCATATTCTTGTATGACACAGGTGCAAGTAACAAGAAAACTATGTTAACTGGTTTTTAGGCCAGAAGATAGGAGGTGATTTTTGCAGATGTCAAGCAGCGATGATCAAAACTGAACACTGAAATTAATTCTGTCATGTGCTGAAAATTATTAGGATCCATCTCTTATTCAGGAGCAGATTTTCCTTTCTGTATCTGATACTCCTAATAACTATTATACTGAGCATGTCATTCTTACAGAGTATTGTTAAATTTGAATAGTAGTTACAAATTCCAGCATTTTTAAGAACTTTCTGGATTTTGGAAGTTCAATTTTTTACTTTTGTAAAATACCTTTTGTGAATTTTTTTATGGTGTACATTGTCTCAACACTTTAACGTCATATTTTAAAATGGTAAATGGTTAGAGTTCATGCCCCATTCTAAAAGCTTGCAGTTCATGTATGTGTGCTGTGGGACCCTGAATCTGTGATATCTGGCTGACAGCAAAAGCCTGCTTACTTGCAGATGTGTTTATTGGGAAGTCAGAGCTTGACTGATGCAGAGAAATGCCCCTTCTGATTCTCAAAGTATCAGTTAGAAGACAACTTCACTCCAGAAGTACGGTGCTTCAGCACAGGGTCCTGGAGCTGGTTTAGTGATGACACTGACACTGTGATAAAGCTACAGCACCTTCTCTGAGCATCACATCTTACGGACACATGGTGATTTCCACAAATACTGCCAGAGTAGCCCTGGCACAAAGCTGCAAAGCACAGCTAGAGCAGGGACATCGCAGCAAAGCCTGCTGCTGTCACCACTCTCATTTATTCAGTTTGACTTTGAGGACTTCTCACATAATTTCCTACAAGCCTGGCACCCTGGATTGAAGCACTTGATGCTGGGAGGTGAAAGTGCTGTTGAAACACATGGTTTATCCATGAAAATCACTGCTCTAGTCAGTAACACTACAATTACCATTGATTTTCACAAAATAAAACTGACTGTTTGACATACATATTTTACCAGATTATCATAATTTTTTGGCTGATAAGTATTCCTTGTTGCTGAATTTTGTTGGAATCAGTTTCTAACCTCTGGATTTGTATTACACTTGTCTTGTGTCAGGTACCATTTTTGTAAGTGCCGGGGCAACAAATTATAATCAAATCATAATTTTCTCAGCCTTTCTTCTGCAATACTTAGCCTATCCGTAGGGTTTATACTTGTACTGCTGCATTTTACAGTGCTAAACAGCAGGTCTGGCTTAAACCTCTCTGTGCTGTGACACAGACTGTTTCTATTTGTTATGTGACATCCTCATTGTAATTGCCAATATAAATATTATTTGAAAATAATTTCACTCATTTTAGTTGACTTTTAACACCTTTGCATATCTGCAGGATTACTTGACTCTGGGTTGTTACACACCTACACGCAGAATAACAAGCTCTGTGCAGCATTCAAATTGAAAATGTTGGTTGAATCATAGAAATAGTATGAAAAACCTGTTTACTTAAACACAACAGATTTTGTAAAATTATAATTCACCAGAATAAAGACTGAAGCCTTTTCTAATATTTAATAAAGACATCCATAAGGAGAAAAGCCATGCTTCTCCTTAAGCCTCTCTGGATATCCCCTTACATTTTTTCAGTGAGCAATTGCATTTATTTGTGAGGACCTTGTGTTTTGGAAACACCACCCAGCATAGCCTGTGTCAGAGCAGCCCAACTTAACAGCTTCCTATCTGCCTCAGGTGCTTCTTTGACCCAGCTGAATACCTTCAAGCAGTCTGGCAAAACTCAAACCGACATCTGAGAAGGAGGAGGCTGAAGGGAGCCTGCATGGGAACTGGTGGAGCAGGACCTCCTTAGCCTGCCTCCAGCAGCCTTCCACTGCCATGCCATCCTTCTGCTCTTGGTATATCTCAGAGAATCACAGAATCGTAGAGGTTGGGAGGGACCTCAGGAGATCATCTAGTCCAACCCCGCTGCCAAAGCAGGTTCCCTACAACAGGTTACACAGAAAAGTGTCCAGGCGGGTTTTGAACATCTCCAGTGATGGAGACTCCACAACCTCTCTGGGCAGCCTGTTCCAGTGCTCTGTCACCCTCACAGTAAAGAAGTTTCTCCTTAAGTTTGTCTGGAACTTCTGGTGTTCCAGTTTTTGCCCATTGCCCCTTGTCCTGTCACAGGGTACTACTGAATAAAGCCCAGCCCCATCCATTTGGGCCCTGCACTTCAAGTATTTATAGACATTGATAAGATCCCCTCTCAGTCTTCTCCAGGGCTGGAGAGTCCAAACACTCTCAGCCTTTCCTCATACAGGAGATGCTCCAGGCCCCTGATCATCTTTGTGTCCCTCCACTGGACTCTCTCCGGAAGATCTCTGTCCCTCTTGAACTGAGGAACCCAGAACTGGACACAGTATCCCAGATGTGGCCTCACCAGGGCAGAGTAGATGGGCTGGAGAACCTACCTCAGCCTGCTGGCCATGCTCTTTTTAATGCACCCCAGGATACTGTTGGCCTTCCTGGCCACAAGGGCACACTGCTGGCTCATGGCCAGCCCGCTGCCCACCAGCACACCCAGGTCCTTTTCCACAGAGCTCCTCTACAGCAGGTCAGCCCTAACCTGTACTGGTGCATGCAGTTATTCCTCCCCAGGTGAAGGACTCAACACTTGCTTTTGTTGAGCCTCATCAGATTCCTTTCCACCTAACTCTCCAGCATGTCTCACAACCAAACAGTTTGGTCAACTGATCTCTGTATCTTCAAGAAGGAATTTGATCTGTTTTGCCCTATTCCTAAATTTTCAATCTATGATGACACAAGTTCTGAACAATACAGCCCCTGATGTAAATGACAACTATTCACATCTTCTGTGACATAATGGTTTAGGGCTGAATTTTTTCTAGCTGAAAGTGACAGGCAGATGTGGGTCCCATGGGTAATTCATACACATGACACTGAAGGCTCCTCATAACAGGTTAGTTCAGTCCTATACAAAATTACTTTTTTTCTATTTTTTTTTCCACTGAGAAAAACACCAGCCTTGAAAAATCAGTGTGTTTGTCACAAGTGAACATAAACATCTTACTGAAAGACATTGTCAGGTACTAAGAGGCCAAACATAACAAAAACCACCAGCAGGACAGAAAAATTCAAACAAAAATGTAACTTTTCTTTTAAATAGGATAAATAATTATTTAAATAAATCATCACATAAACTGGTAGATTATCAGTTTGCTCACATCTGTAATCAGATGCCTTTTTGGAATACGGACTTCAACCAAAGGCAAGTTGTTGGATCAGTTGCAAAATGACAAGATGAAACATTTTGGCCTGTTACAGAGGACAGGTAGGGTAATCTCAGGGTCTCTTCTCTCACCCTGAAAAAACATGTGAGTGTATTTTTTTTAAAACTTCTTTATTCTTTTACTTTCATATTTTGAATTTTTAAACAAAAAGTTGCTTATCCAAAACTTTGGGTACCGCCATCACTTATAAACAATATTGCACAAGAAATAAATAAAACACTCCACTTAAACATAACCAAATAAAACTATAAACTAATGTCTCATCTTTTTTGGCTTTATTAATCGAGTTGTTTATTTGCTTCATACTTATGACTCTTGGGATTGGTAATACAGCAAGTATATGTGGTATAAGTGTTTTTCTTATCCCCTAACTTTCACACACTTTTTCCTCTGCTGACTGGCTTTTGCTTGTTGTAGTAAGTGGCAATTATCTCTTTCCACTTGACTTCTGCGTGTTGCAACTTCACATAGAAAGGTTCCTATCCCTTGGCTGCAGGAGTGGCAGTACAGATGTAGTGTTTTCTTCTCCATCACAGCTTGCCACTGGGAAAGTAAATCCAAACTGACTCCTCAGAAACTGGAAATGGGTGGATTGCTCCTGACATCAGTGCTTCAATTATGACTTCTTTTTTTTTTTTTTTTTAATATTTGTTGATATCTGGATAGTCCTAGCTTCCAGAACTACACAGTTTGTCCAGAAAACTCTGAATTCACTTTAAATAGAATTCCCAGCCACTAGAGAGGTCTGACAATTTGACCTAAAGCCTGAAAATGCCAGGCAGCAAATAAAAAACATTGCTTCAGTTTTAAGGTAGTCTGATGCTCTTTGCTGCATAACTCACATTTTTCTAACCCCAAGCATGGACAATACCATACATTGTGTTTTCTCATGGGGTCCTGGTTTAGGACGATTGCTGATTTTGCTTTGGGCTCTTCTCCTCAGTGTTGTTTTGGCTGCAGAGATTCTGAGTGCTCTTTGAGTGGGGAAAAAATGTAACAGTTCTGCTCTCTGTGGGCAAAAGGTAGATTGAAGCAATGATGGGCAAAGGGTAAATTCTTGCCCTTATATGTCCAGGCCGTTTATGCAGAAGCAAATAGAAAAGCTGAGGCACGCAGCAGGAGCCAAGCCCATCCTGGCTGGAGCAGTGCATGCCGCAGCTGGCTCCTCACAAAGCGTGGGGCACATCACTCCTCTCTGCAGAGGTGGCTGCAGTGCAGGGGACAAAGCAGCCCCGTGCCACCCCTTCCAGGACAAGCCTAGCAGAAGCAGGCAGCCATGGGCAAGCTGCCCCAGCTCCTCGCTGGACACAAGCACACGCGGGCAGCCACAGAAACAGCCTCCCAAATCCTGCTTCCTAGAGGTGATGGGCAGGCAGGGGCAGGCACGTTTGGCCAGCTGATAATTGCCTGTGCAGATACAGTGTGATTTTATAAACAAGGCATATATTTGTTAGGCTACTCATGGCAGTGAGACATTTCCTATTCCACCCTTCACTGAGCAGAGAGATTTTGGGGGTTTTCGTATCTGTTACTAACTGGATAGCGATACAGTAAATAAATACCAGCCTGTGAGTCAAGCTGTGCTTGGCCCCCTCATAGGAGCCCTGAGCATCTAAACGTCTATCACTCCTCCAAGAGTCTGGACAGCTTCTTAGTCACAGTGACTAATGGTATCTTTGACCATAGGATTATTATTTTCTAGTGCATCCGAGCTGTTTATCCCAGGCTAAAACCACCCTGGATCTGCCGAGTGCTACAGCCACACGTTGCTAATCCCCCAAGGGGAAGAATCTCCACAAGTGTTTAAGATTATTCCTCTTGCTAATATCTAACACCAGCGACAGAGGTGATTTTAGGGAGCTTTACAATTCCCTCCCCTGGGATATAGCAGGGACAGCCTGTGCAGGATGAATCAATGCCATATGTCAAGAATTGTTTGTATATGTTTCACTGTATCCAGGCAAAGTCTTTTAACTTTCCATCCTAGAGCCCAAGCAGTACTTTCCTGAATGTCAGCCAGGAAAATTTTGTAGATTTGGCAGCAGGACTGTGGGAAGCCTGGTTGAAGACCAGCCCAGAGTGCTGGAGCAGAGGCTTTATGTAAAGACGGAGTATCCAAACACCTTCCTTTGTTTCATGCTACAAACGAATACAAATGGAGCCCTGAGATTGTAATCAGGCTCTATTGTATAAGCACAGGCCTTTCCATTACTCCATTACAGCTTTTTGGCATGTAGAACTTCATTATTTTTCAGCTGGAAAACTAATTAAAATGAATTCTCTTTTATTTATCAGAGTGTTAATGCTTCAGTTCTCAAGTCCTCCACTGGCTTCCAGCCATTTAATTTTGGTCCCTAGGGCAAAGCCTGACAAATTAAGATAAAGCCATTACTTAACGTTCCCCTCTTGAGAGAAAACAAGAAGTATTTCCTGTTCTTATTAATTGTACAAAGTCAATTTCCAGGGTAAAATTTCAGCTTGATCAGAGTCTCTGCACCAGCATCTCTCCCTGCTGGTACTCTCCACTCTGCTGCAGCAGCAGGGGCAGGGAAATCACAGGGTAAACAGAGGCTTTGCTCAAGTGCTTGACCTTTGCTGTTCGGGAGTCACCCTCTCCAGCACCTCAAGATATTTTCACTTTGGGAGCTGTAATATGTAGTTCTGTGCTTTACCTCAAAGGAGAAGCCCGGGGATCCTAGCCATGCCGAGCAGGTTA
The DNA here is from genome assembly GCA_907165065.1 of Caprimulgus europaeus. Next base: position 21,951,792 of record OU015528.1, on the reverse strand, counting down.
GTCAGAGCTGTGGTATGGGCACTGCCCAGCTCAAGCACATTCACAGCAGCCAAAATCTGCCTTTTATTTTTTTCCCCCAAAGTGTAGATCACGAAAGTTCACGCACTTGCTGAGCAGTGTGTTGATTTAACTGATACCGTTTCTCCATCCTCCCCAGCTGTGGAGTCTGGTGCAATAGGTAACAAACAGCCCTTTCCATGGCAACAGGATTTAATGCCCTCGCACTAAGGGAATGGGAGGGCTCCAGCGAGCAAAGCGGCCAGTTAAGCCACAGCTCGGGCAAGCAGCCAGGATAATGCAAAAAGTTTAGAGGGGAAGCAGCAAAACAAACAGAAAGGAAACACAGCAACATGCCTGCAGTTGTGAGGGGACAGACAGACAGCAGCCTCACTGTGCTTCCCTCCCTGCTTGGTGTCCCTGATACAAACCTCTCACCCGTTGGCCACCAGAGCTCTGCCCAGCATTCTTCACTCTTCAATGCTCCCTTTATAATATTCTTTCATTTCATCAAAGCTGACTCCATTGAAACCCAGCTCAATAGTCGAAGTTCCCCCAAATATTTTCCTAGAGCTGGCTTGTTTAGGGAAAGACTTGGCTAAACAAGAAGACAGCGTGCCAAGTGCTGTTGAACTCTGTTATCTAAGATTTCTTGCCATGTTTGGGACTGAGAGCAGATATTGCAAAATGCCTGTTGACTTCCCGGTAGTGGCACACCAGCAGATGCTGTGCCAGTGCCCCGGGGGGATGAATTTGCTCTGCAACCCTCTCCAGGCTTGGGACACCCTATTTCACTGGCCACACTGGTGCAACCCCTCGCTAGGAGCCAGGAGCAGTCTGCACAAGTGCCAGCACACCTCCACCATGCTGACATGGGCCAGGGCCAGCATCTTTGTCCCCTGCAGTGCCAGGCTGTGCCATACAGCCTCCTCCTCAGCTGTGCATCCCAGTCGGAGTCAGCTCCTGCACCCTGGCAGGGGCTGAGCCCTGTCTCACTGCTGCAGGGAAACACAGTCCCCAGGTGACCCCAGCCAGGGCCACCCCATGGCTTGTCCATGACACCACCGAAAGCATTGTACCCCTTGATGCTGCAAGCAGGAGGGGAAGCTGAGGAGGAGAGAGCTGTTCCCCAGCAGCTCAGACTCAGCTGAGGAGGGAGTTAGAAGGTCCCTGCTCCTGCGTTACTGGGGCAGGCACAAACAACAACATCCTCGAGGGCAGATGCTTGGGAAGGAAGCAAAGCACACAGCTCCACTTCTGTTAGGCTACGCCAGACAAGGAAGCAGCTGAGAGAGGTGTATGGAGAGGCCAATTCACCAAAGACCTTCACACTGCCTGAATGAACAGCCGTGTACCCTTGTTTACCCTGCCACCCAAAGTTAGTTTTTATTTGCTGATATTCTTTTGAAGAGTATTTTTCATTAAAAAATAGATGTAGGATTTGAAGACTATTCTTTTAAAACTCCAGCATTTTGTGAGGAAATTATTATTTTGTATTTCTAGCCTTGTACAGACTTTCATTGCATACCCTCAGTTTTTCTAATCTCAGCACAAATTTGTGATGGGTCATCTTGTCCTGCCACCTACCACTGAATTCCATACAGCTGAACTGTACTGGGTGCATGTGTTGTTAAAGCAGCCAGCAAGGTTATGAAAATAGCAAAAATGTATCCTGATACTATTTGGGATGATTCATTGGATTAAAATGCAGAAGTGAGAAACAGGGTGGCTCTGGAACACATTTCCTACTAAAGCACTTCAGGTAGGCTGTTACCATTATGGAAAAAGTCATGATGGCCAGTACTATGTGACAAACATTACCTAAATCAACATGATTCAAGCACTATTCATCCTGAGAATTACCTTAAAAAGTGTTATCTTCTTGAAAAGTTTTTCAGGAAGATGTGAATAGCCAGTTTTTCCAATAGCTTAAGCAGATGCAGATTCTGTGCATTTTTAGGCCAATAGGGAATTGAATCCCTTTTTATTTTTTCACATGCAAGCTTTAAAAAACCCAGCTGTGGCTGTTGTCCCAGATAGGGTCAAGGGAAAATACATGTTCTCCCTATGTTGAATTTTTTTAAGGCATTTGTATTGGGAAGTTATTCTGCTTGCTTAGTATGAAGGACGGACTTGAATTTAGTAGAATGGTATAATGTAGGATGTACTTTTTGCAGTTCTTAAGAAAATCACTAATTCACTGTGTTACAAACCCCTGAGAAATCCCATTCCCCATGGAAAATAGAGTTTTATTGGAACTTGGTCTGTAGTTTCTTCATTGACTCTTCACCTGTCAAGGCTCTCCACACGACTCTACCATAAAGGAACCACTCTTACAGGTCTGAATGTGAAAGCTGTGTGCTTTCTGAGACCTCACTGCTTAAACACTTGGGATGTGAAGACAAGGTGGAATCAGTGACCTGACCATGGAGAGCCGATAAGTGAAAGAGAAGTAATAAGAATTGCAGTGGGCAGTAGGTAGGAGGAATATGGGAAAATAAATGAGGAAGAAGGGAAAATAGGGGGTTGGACTAGATGACCTTTAAAGGTCCTTTCCAATCCAAACTATTCCATGATTCTATGAGCTGTCAGCAAGACAACTTGCGAGCCTATTGACCAGGGAAATCATCTGGAGTGAAGGAAATAGGAAAGACCTGATTTCTGGTCCTTATGGTTTGTCACATGCCATGTTGCACAGATTCTTCCTTCTTCCCCCGCTCCCTGCTGTGCAGTAACACAATTTCAAGAAGAAAGGAACAAATGCACTCCTGCCTTCTCTCCCCATGCCCTCATCTCAAATAACAGGTGGATCGGCAGTGAAGATACTCCCCTGGAAGTACTCAGAGTAGATATACCACTAGGTACTTCTCTATGTGTTATTACTAATTACTCAGTCGTGAGACAGATCCCAATCTGTTTGCATTTGCACAGAAAGCTCTTGGGTGTGGTGGGTTTGTGTGTGTGAAGGGCGGGGGCATTTTTTGGTAGTGGGGGAAGGGCCACCTTGTGAGAGAGAAAAGCTCCCCGGCTCCAAGGCAGAGACCCCACAGCTCAGGCTGAGCTAACGAGCGCTAGAGAAATGTATCTGCAAATCCATATTTGTGAGGGGAAGGGCAGTCCTGAGAAGAAGTAGGTGTGAACCTGGAGGAGAGGCCATTGACCTAACAATAGATGACCATCGGCCAAAACAAAGGACAGAGAGACACAGAGAGAGCTTCGATGCCAGAGGGAAAGACAGAGACCCACACCCAGTTGTACCATATGGAGTAGGAGAAGACAAAGTCCCCTGCAGCCCATGGAGATTCAGTGTCAGAGCAGAGACCCACATGTAGGCCATGGAGGACTCCACACTGGAGCAGAGAAGTTGAGCTTGAGAGCAAGTGTGACTGAATTTGGGACCCCGAGAGTCACTCACTGCCAGACTGGGGGTGGACCCCCAGAGTGGGGGGTGAGTCTGCAGCCCATGGATGTCCCCATGCCAGAGCCGGGAGCTGAGCCTGAAGGGGTCCATGACTCCATGGGAAGCTTGCTCTGGAATATCTTCTTCCTGGACTTCCGTGCCGGGAAGAGCAGCAGAGGTGAATTGACTGTAACCCCGATTCCCTGTCCCCCTGTGCTGCTGCTGGGGAGGAAGGTAGAGAAATCAGGAGCAAAGTGATTTGAGCCCAGGATGAAGGGAGGGGTAGGGGAAGGTGTTGTAAGATGTGGTTGTTATGTCTACTCAGATGATTTGCAATGAATTAAATTGATTTTTCTTCTCCAAGTTGAGTCTGTTTTGCCCATGACCATAGCTGGTGAGCGAGCCGCCCCTGTCCTTCATTCCCAATCCCGTGCCCCTTTGTTGAGACTCCCATCTCATCTCACTGAGCAGGAGGAGTGAATGCGGGACCTCATGGTCCCACTGTGGTTTAAATTACCACACTGGGGAACTTAGAAGTAAAAAAAAATTGCACTCAGTGGTGTTTGGGCATCCAGAGTTTAGGCAGCTGAGCAGCAGAATTTAAAATCTGGTTTCCAATTTACAGATCTACAGTCCACATTAGAGCTTTCCTGTAACCTTTCCAAACTTCAGAGTGCTTTGCTTTGCACTGCTAGCTAATATTTCCTTAGCTTAGGTATTTATACAATATTTCTAGGAAACCATGTCATTTTAAGCCATATTGGTTAAAGATGTATTACTAATATTGACATTATTTTGCTTCTATTTACAGTTTCAATAAGAGAAGAAGGAAGTCATGTTGAACTTCTAAAAAGATGTCAGCTTTTCTAGCATCAAAATGCCACTATTAAATGTATTTCCATAGGTTTTCTACTTTATGTGAAGACTAGCAAAACAAAGGATTAGCGATTTTGCTGAGTACATCCAAAGACACAGGGGAATAGAAGAGAGACAGTGCCTCTGTTTTGCAATCCCAGGAAACCTTATAGCCCTGAGGGACACAATCTTCAATAGGATCCAGAATTTTATCTTAGGATCAGGTGTTCAAATGAATCACTCCATCCAAATTGCTGCTGGCTATAAGGATTAGGAGAATAAAATAGACTAAGGGTACGTTTACACTTCAGGAAGAAGGAATGAGGGAGACATGTCCCAGCTTGATCCAGTTTTCATGGGTAACAATAGCAGGAAAGATATAGCAGCCTGGGATGCTGGAAAGTTGTTTAAACATGTTAGTATCCACACAGTCTTGTATTCTCTGCTGCGGTCAACTTCTTTTGCTTGGAAAGCACAGATAAAAGCTTTTCCACTGAGCCTCTATTTCCTCCTTGGTGGGGAAAGGTAAGTTCCTAATATGAACACATATGGTGTTAAAAGTAGAAAACCACACTGTAAATTGCACTACAGGTAAAAAAACCCAACCAACCAACCAACCAACCAACCAACAACAACAAAAATAGACAAAAAAAACAACCCAGATAAAAAGAATAGGCAGGTATGAGGTGCAGTATTTATGCAAAGAGGTTAACTTGCAGAAAAATACATCTAAGGTCAAGATGTATGATTTATTGCTGAATAGTTTGTGGTCTAGAGAAAAATGCACAGGCAAAAAGATAAAGACATAAAATATAATAATGTCAAACTCACTTTCTGAATTCATTCTACTGTAGTACTTATTCACCACAGGTTACAAGTGAATGGTTTTGTGAGTGGTTTAGAAAATTTAGAAATTATCTGACTACACAAACTCAAGTTTCAAAGAATTTTCTCAAATACTCAGTGTTTTCTCTCATGACACTTCTTTCTTTATGTATCAGATGTTTATTTCTTTTTACTTTATTGTGGGGCACTTAGCACTCAGCAGGATCTGCACCGGTGACCGTGCAGTATGATGACTTCTCTTCACCCACAGAACAACTGTACTGTGGGAGGAGGATGGGGTTAAACTCCTTGCTGGAGCTGCCAGTTTGCTTTGTGAGCAGCAAAGGGTGGTCGCCCCCTCACAGAGCCCATGTACTCAGGTGATGGTAATGCTCTGTGTGTCTCCTGTATAAAACCATACAGTGCCCGCTTCTTGAAGTATGCCCAGACCAGATTTCCTAATCTTAAAAGGTATAGGATATCTAGAAATCATGCAGAGAAATGCTATCTGTATGGTCCCAGCTGTAGGGAACAGCTTCCACATCAGGAATGTGGAATGGACAAGAACAAGTCATCCTGAGAACAAAGAATGTTGGTGGAGATTTGATAAAAGTTGCTAAACTCACCAACGATGGAGAGGATGAATGAGGAAATGACTCCTGGAGCTATGAAAATGCTACTGCAGCTACAAGATTACAGGGATTTAGAAAGCCACTAGATGGATCACTGGAAGAAAGGCCACCAAGGGCTCTGGCATACAAAGATGCTGCCTACAGCTATGGAAAACCCTGCTATCACAATAAGCTGGAAAGAGGGAAAACATGCTGAGCAAGTACTGTCACACATTTGCCTTGCCCTTACATCCTTCCCTTGCCTTCCACTTTGAGCCAGTGGCACAGTACTGGGCTAGGCAGACCTTTCATCAAGCCCAGCAGAGTGTGTCTTATGTTCTTACATCCACTTTCTGGAATGGGTTGAGTGGGCTTTCTATATAGCACCTGGATAGCTGACAACAACAGTGTAATGACCTAAGCTACATTTTAAACAACAGTTTTTGGAAAGAAGCTGTTCCACAGATGGGATAAGCAGTCCTGCTTGGCACCTTCTGTACCACTCCTGTGTCCTTTGTGCCACTCTTGTAGCTCCTCAGGATAGAGTATCCTTCCCTGCCCCAGACCCTGCTGCAGGCTGGGGGTGCTGGCCAGTTTGAAGGGCAAAAAGACTTATGTCAGAGATGGTTCTGCCATCTGAACATTCTGGACAACACTGATGAGTCCATCAAATGGGTGGCTGGAGTACAAGATCAAAAAACTGTTTCCTAGTGCCCAGGGAAAAGTACAACAGTGAGACTGACTTGTGATCTCTTTGCTAAATCAAACTTTGTTTTTTGTTTTGGTTTGGGTTTTTTGGGGGTTTTTGTTGTTGTTGTTCTTGTTTTTGTTGTTGTTTGGTTTTGTTTTTTAATTGGAATTAAGTGGTTAAATTCCTACTTACTCCAAGCTGAAAAAAAAAAGGGGACAAAAATGTTGTTAGTATTATGTCTAGTTTAACAATCATCTCAGAAATAACCCTAACGTCAAAAGGAAGTAAGCAAAGTTGGGCTACTTAAAATAATTTTCAGCAAGAGCCTGCAATGATATCTTGGAAATGTAAATCTTGGTATGCTGGAAATGTAAGTATACAGAAATAAGTTGCCCCTTTGAAAGAACATTTACTTACTAATCCTATGGATTTTAGAACTTTCTGATAAAGGACTTGCAACAACACATGGAGAATATTCAAATAAGATGAAAAGAGATGTGTGGGCTCTTAGTATCTTTAGAAACAAACCTTTTACAAATATTTGAGTAATGGAATGCTTCAAACTGAGAGAGAAACTGGGGAAAGTATGACTTAAAGCATTTTAGCACCAGAAAACACAATCAGTACACCCTGACTTCACATGAAATTCTCAAAATAGAGCCCCGAACAGACTGAATCAAACCAACACATTCGATGGACCCCAAACTTCCAAGCTATCAAAATTCAGATGTGATGCATCTATAAGCTATTGTAGACATCGATACTCAGTCTGAATATACAAATCCAGCAGAAATACTTACCAGGTAAGAACTCTTGACCAACAAAATCATTACTTCCTAACAGTGCTTCATTATGAAAAACAATCCTTATTTTAGGCCTAAATTCAGTTCCAGTTAAAGACACACAGCCACCTCCCAGGAAATGTTTGTTTTTACTACATTTAATAAAATGGAGATCCATAAAGTTAAGTCATTCTCCTGAACAATTTCCTTGGTTATTTTTCAGCCCAGTGTTGAAGAACTTATTTGTGAATAAACCTTTTTTCTCTTTAACTTTGACTCATCAGCAATCAGATGTAGACATGCATAATACTTCTCCAATAAATCATTTTAAAGCCTTGTTTTTGCCTTGTCAGCCAGTGACTAATATGATTAGAAAGAACTCTGCAGTGTTTGCTCACTTTCATTCAGGAGTGGCACTTTCATTAGAGTGTATTTGGGTGCTTTTAGTAATTAACTCAGGACTAGATTATGATCATGCATGGCACTGATGTGACAGGATGCTCTGGACTCCTGAGATGGGCAGGGAGGTTGGGTGGGATCTGTAATGTTGTTATAGGTAGTACTTCAGCAAGCTTGGAAGATACACTATGTGCAATGTGTCTCATAAAGCACATTCATGTGTAAAGCAATGCCATTTTAATCACCCTGTCCTAAATTTTTTTCTCCATCTACTGAGAGTCTGTCAGCACAACCTCCAAATCTCAGGCAGGGATTACTCTGGTGCGTGCATTGCCAGCAGCCTTAGGGCAGACCCTTCACAATGACATCTGCATTTCAGAGTCCAGCCTGAACTCATAACTATTTTGGGAATTTCAAGCACTCCAGAGTATCATTTCTCTATATAAGGGCATAAGAAGCCTTATATGCCATATTTTTTCAACATGCAAGACAGATTTTTTTCCTGCTCGTTGTATCTTGCAAAGCAAGCCCAGCAGAAAGGTGTGAAGACAATATCCTTTTGTTTTACTAACTGCAAGAAGGGCAACGTGTTGCCTATAGGAGCTGGAGCAAACATCCAAAGCAATTGAGAGGGCAGGAACTGACAAAAGCTGGAAGCATCTGGGCTCTCTCCACCTTCTAAACCCAAGGCTGTACCTGAAGCTGCAGGATCTAAATACTTTTGTGGTGAATACTTCTTTGTGCAAAATACCCATTACATAAATGGAAACTACTATATAGACACATGCAGAGGTACATACCAGTAGAGGAATGACAAGTACTCATATCTCTATTTGAAAATACTCCTTCTTACATTTTTTCCAGATGCAGAGAGCATCAGGAAGCCAGGGCAATCATTTTTTCCCAGAACAAACCATTTGACAGTTTCCACTGTGTGTTGCAGTGGTGTGCGTGCTGCTATTATCATTGAACCTGGGTGTTTCCTCAGGACTGATGTTTACTGTAATGCCTGTAGCAAGTATCTCTGCTTATAAAGAATCCTGGAAAAATCACAGTAAAAAGTGAGTAGTCTTTTTCTGTGCATGCTCTACAACATCTTGTTGTGCATTTAAGCTAAATCAGGCCAGTTAATAAAATCATAGAGTGCTGATGAGAAGAAAACCAGACTGTTATAATTTGAATATTATGAAGAAAATAAATGACCATAGGAAAACAAGAAATTTAAAAGGGGTCTTTAACCTTAACTGAAATGCCAGGAAGTTGCAGAGAATAGCTGTAGTAACTCTATTCCTCAAGTTCACCCTAATGCTGTTTTCTCAATGGCGATTTAGATATCCACATAAACAAACAGTACTGTATGATTATTGAATTAAGAATGAGCACACTCGGCAAGAGTTTTCCACCCCCAAAAATGACATATTAGGCTGGTTTTTTTAAAAAAAACCACATAATAGTGGATCCTCTGTTAAGCTTATAATTAATGAGTTATATTCATGGATCACCCAGGTGCTATAAAATCACTCAAAGCTAGTCTCTGTAAAGTGTAACCCCATGATGTTCTGGCACAAGCCATTTTCTCTCCAAACCAACCCAATGTTTGCTTGAAAACCTCCTCTTCCCCAGGTTCCCTGAAGAGCTGTGTGCAGGCAGGGGCTACCCAGGACACCAGCTTTCTAGGGAAAGCTCCAGCTAAATGCTTTCTGCAAAACTAAGGCAGTTTTAAAAGGAAACTGGGAGGTCCCTTGAAGGGTGATTCCTACCAGCAGCTGCTCTCAACCCACCAAGGTGACTTCAATGAAACTCAGACATTGCCCTCACCCCTCCAACAGCACTGGGAGTCCTGACATCACCCCCACCACCATGCAGCAGAGACCTGAGCAGCAAAATGTAATTACAAATTACCATACATACTTAAAAGGTAGGAAAAGTACAAAATATAAGAGAAAGTACCTTGAAGATTAATGTTTCCCTGTGATGGGCAAAATGATTGCAATGTATGAAGCCTATGAATCATTTTGAGATCTTTAGTCAGATGGATGAAATATTATTTTTATTCCATGTAAGTTATTATTACATTGCATTTGAAATGGCTTTGTAATTTCCTGTCTAATGCTACCCTTAGGTCTCTTCTATATAACTGCTTTCCAGCTATTTTTCTTCTTCTTCTTGAATATATATGTTTTGAATTATTTTTTCATCCAATATATCAGCTCACAGTTCCTCAGATTAAATCTTATTTTGTTATTTCCTGTCCACATTTCTACAATTAAGAGTTTATTGCTTTGTAAAGCTAAAAAAAAAAAAAAAAAAAAAAGAAAAAAAAGGGGGGCGGACAAAGAAAACCTAGAAAAATACAAAATATCATGTAAGAATATTTATGCCATGTATTTGTATTTATGTGCAAAAACACATGGCTGTTGCTACAAGTACTTTCTAAAACATCTTGGGGAGATGTCCCAAATTCACTAACATGCACATAGTCTATCCACTCAGATTAAAAAAAAAAAAACAAAAAACCAACCAACCAAAAAAAGCCCTCTAGAATTATAATATATATTGCTATCTAATGACTAGTTAAATTGCAAGGCATACTCATGCCAAATGGAGATGTGTAAAAACCCAGTTTTGCCAGGTTAAGAGATGGAGAATTTCCAGGTCAGTGGTGCTCCAGGAAAATTCCCCAGCATTGTTGTTTACTCCTTGAAAAATGAAATCACCCCATCTCAGAGCACCACCATGAAGGTACAGAGACATGAACCCCTCCAAAACCCAGAAGACAAGGGTGAGAAACTCCTCAGGAGGAAGGTCAGACAAAGCATCCTGGCATGGAACAGGCAGGCAGCACCAGAAAGGGGATCGAGGGAGCCCCTTGGCCACCATTTCTCCACAGTATCACAAGCAGAACTGTCCCTGAGTGACCGCACAGCCTGACCTGTGCTGAAGGCTGCAGATTCAGAGCACTGGAGATTTCACTCATTGAGCTTCCCTTAAATGGAGGATACATGACATTTATCACATAGAAAAACCAGAAACTTCTTCACTGCTTGACACATTTAGCATTATCATCATCCTGTGCTCCTTTCTTTCAGTTGTTTTGCAGTCTGAGCTACACTCTTCATCTCAGCAGAAATTTAGTCTTTAAAGAAATCTTTTCCATTTAACTGGTAATGACAGAGGGTACAGTCCTAACTTGAACTTTTAAAAACATTTCTATTAGTGAAGAAGACAAAACAACCCTAAAAAAGAAAATACTAAAGTCCCCAGAAATAAGATTTTTTCTATTTTTGTTGCAGGATGTATTTTCACTTGGTTGTTTTTTAAAAATTAAAACCAAAATCTGTTATAACTTTTATAGGGCTTTAAAAATCTATAATTAGCTTTTCTAAAATGGATGCCATTTGCAGGCAGATAGGTAAATAGTATTTAAAAGCAGAAATTTGATTAAAACTCTTCAGGGTTTATAAAACTGATTGTCACACTCCTGTCTGTGCAAGAGATGACAAGGGCTACACAGTGAATTGCTTTCATTCCTGCTTCTCAGTCACTTTAAGTGAACTAAGGGTGGGATGGGCTATTTGCCTTTCTCTGGTTTCTATTTTCTTTGTTTTCATCAATCTAATGACTGATGTATATTCTTCCATTTTCAAAGTCACAGGTTCCATAACGAAGTGTACGAATTTAGTAGCATCAGAAAGAAGATGATGTTCTAAAATCTCCTACTGGCTGTCCCAGGAATCACTGCAGCAGTTTAATAAGCCTCGTTTTTTTCTTACTAATCTAAAATAAGACTTGGCACATGATATTTGCCAGCTGTTGTACATTTACTGGCTTAACTACATTTTTTAATGTCGATGAAGCACCATGAAGGACCCACTCGCAGCCTTATTTGGATTAAACTTTACACCATGCCATGTCAGATCTCATTTTTATTTGCAAGTCTGTTTGCTTTGTTCACTTATTTTTATTGGATCCAGATATCAGCAGTGTCCTGTATTCCTTTAATTAGTACAAATCATTATATGCCTGCAAAGATAAGATTTAGTTCTCCTATGGTGGGAGACACTTTAGAGTACTTGCAAGTCAAAATGCTGACGTGAGATTCTCTCTCCACCCCAAAGACATTGTAAATCCTGTTTGTAATTAATTGTCATATCCCACAATCTGTAAAGCCTGCCACACACTGCAGCTCCAGGATTTCCAAAATGGACATTATTTGGCTTTGCATGGGAAACTTGCAGCTGCGTACCAGTTGCATTTTAGCTGCAAACAGTTCAACTGCTCAGCTTTACACTAAGTTAAATCTTCACCCCTTTCAGTGAATGTATATAACGAGACTCTGCACATTTTCTCTCCCTGAATTTCCTCACTGAAGAAGGACAGTGGCCATCAATCCACAGCAGCAGCAGCACGGGGAGAAGCTTCCTCCCTGTGGGAGGGCTGGGTGCCTGCTCACTCCCCAGCTGCAACATCCCCGGACTGCAGCCATCGGTTGATGCTGATGTTCTGCTTCTGCCAGGAGAAGAGAGACTTCAGGCCTTGATCATGTCACTTGCCCTGATGTTCATCTCCAGAGAGATGTGCAGGAGGAACTCAGGGCTACAGCATGGTGCTGGCTGTGTCCCTGCCATGTCCCCTGGGATGACTTCTTCCCTGCCAGCGGTTCCCCGCTGCTGCACGGCTCCTGCTGGCATGGTGCAAGGGGATCCTGGTGTCCATCAGAAGCAAAGCCACTGCATTCGTGTCCTTCATCACTTTTGTTAGAAATGCCTAGACAGTAAACCCTTAGTGCCCTGTAAGCAGAAACATACTGATTTCGTGCTGTAGAGCAGGAAGAACAGGCTGATGTTATATTGTTTGTAGGCTCATAAACACAATGATCACACAGGTCTAACCAGAAGTATCAAAGCCCACCAAAACTGCAGTTTTTGAGATTCCAGGTTTGGAATTTTGAATAAGATTCTCTCTGTTGGCAATGACATGAGAAGAAAAATGAATGTGGTCTAGCCCAGTGCAGATCCCAAACTATCATACCTGTTCAAAGAGCAAAGGACCTGGGAGAAGTATAGGATTCAGAGAACATCCTTTGACGTAGCTGTGTTTACAAAAGTAATGTTTAATAAAAACAGACAAGAAAGTAATTGAAATAGTGCTTGGCAAAACTCACCATGGTGTATTCTTCATTTTCACTCTACGAACTTAAAATTTCATAGACAAGACTCTCACATGAATACAACTGCAAATATGTGGGTGAAAGTAGTTAACATCTCCAGGTCACTGATCAATATTCATTCACAGTGCAAGATCTGATAAGAAGAACATTGCGCCTTTTCTAGGAAGATCACACCAGTCAGGATAAGTGTATCATCCAAACAGTTTGATAGTGAGACTCAGCTGACCATCTTTTTCTCTTGTGGATACTACAGAAAATGAACAATGTCCATATTTATTCCATACTTTTATTACTGCTCTCAGAGCACAGCAGGAAAAAAATCTGTGAGCTGCTGTAGCATTGTGGCCTGGAGACAAAGACAAGATGATCTCATCAAAGACAGACTCCTTTTCATTCCCGTACTTTTGCCTGGCAAAACACAGACAGAAGCTATTAACCTGCTGGTGATCAAGACAAGCCTTGAACAAAATCCTGAGCTTGCTTACCATTAGCTTTGTGGTGACAGTCACACAGGAAATTCCCAGTCAGTGGATAGCTGAGGCCATCATGATGAAAAATAGTTCCTTTCACCAGAGACCAATTCCGGTCCCCTTGTTCATATCTTCCCAAGATATAAATAATAGCAATTTAGGAATTGTAAATTCTCATCTTCCCTCCTCTGCTGACCAGTAATAGTAGTTCTGTACCTTTGGTAACCTTTATGAGCAAGTAGGTAATTCACCTGTGAGAAATTATGCTGGATTGAAGTAGAAACTGCACTTCAAATAAGGCAGATCCAAATCTCAGACACTACTTGCCCCTGTGCAAAAGGATTTGCCACTTCCACCTGTACCATCAGTGTGATAGAATCATTCCAGCCAAAGTAATTCATTCTTTCAAAGTATTATGCAGCCGTCCCAAGACACTTCTTTGCCTTGTATCCCCTACTTCCAGTTAACATAGCCCAAACAATCAGGAAATAGGCATTTGTTCTGTATTTGAAAAATAGTCCAAAAACTCCAATTACTGCCTGTCAAGTGATCAGAAATCCCCCAACCTTAGCTTGCTTGCCTGCTTCACACTCTCATTTCTGTTTGCTGGTTTGATGTCACAGAGACATAGAATCATAGAACGGTTTGGGTTGGAAGGCACCTTTAAAGGTCATCTAGTCCACCCCCCCTGCCCTGAGCAAGGACATCTTCAACTAGATCAGCTTGCTCAGAGCCCTGTCCAGCCTGACCTTGAACACTTCCAGGGAGGGAGAGGCTTTTACCACCTCTCTGAGCAACTTCTTCCAGTGTTTCACTACCCTCAGTTGTGAAAACTTTATTTCTTATATCTGGTCTAAATCTCCCCTCATTTAGTTTAAAACCATTACCCCTTGTTCTATCGCTACAGGTCCTGCCAAAAAGTCTGTCCCCATCTTTCTTACAGGCACTCTTTAAGCATTGAAAGGCTTCAATAAGGTCTCCCCAGAGCCTTCTATTCTCCAGGCTGAACAACCCCAACTGTCAACCTTTCTTCACAGGGGAAGTGTTCCATCCCTCTGACCATTTTCGTGGCCCTCCTCTGCACCCAATCGAACAATTCCATGTCTTTCCTGTGCTGAGAACTCCAGAGCTGGATGCAGTACTCCAGAGCTGGATGCAGTACTCCAGGTGGGGTCTCACCAGAGCAGAATACAGGGGCAGAATCACCTCCCTCGACCTGCAGGCCACGCTTCTCTTGATGCAATCCAGGATATGGTTGGCCTTCTGGCCTGCAAGTGCACATTGCTGGCTCACATCTGATTTTTCATCCACCAGTATCCTCAAGTCCTTCTCCACCAGGCTTCTCTCAATGCCTCCATTCCCCAGGCTGTAATGATATCAGGGATTGTCCTGACCCAGGTGCAGGACATTGCATTATGTCCTTGACCTCACAACAAAATTGAGGATAGGACTTTTAAAAAGAGTAAGAAAATGTGAGAAATGCAAGCCAAATTTAATCTATGTTCAAACTGGGCTGTAAAGCTTTACTACAAGAAGTGTGTTGCATTTGAGATTTTCACATGTATTTGCTATGGGCCATTTTAATTGTGCTGTTCTCTGTGTACAGGCTCTGTGAAGAACAAGGTATATGGCGTGTTCAAGTGACATTTTAGATTATTTGGCAAAAACATTTGGTGCACCTGCCAACACACAGAGTGCTGCTGATCATAGAGTCAGGTGTCAGACTTACACACTACTGATGTAGCAATAGGAAAAATATTTTCTTCCATTCAAACTGCCATTAACATTTTTCTTTTGTTTTAACCTTAGAGCATTTTCTTTTCAAGATCATTTTGAATTCTTGCATTATAAGTCCAGAGTCTTCTAGTGGTTACAGATTATCTGGAAGACATACTCTATAGCATCATAATTAGTGAAGAATCACTCAGTCATGTGTACAAATATTGATAGATAATAATATTCTCAAGTTATTTTATTTTATACTGACTTATTTCTAAGGTGAAAGCAGGGATCTGAGTCAATGAGGGAATTTGGGACTATTTACTGTATTTTCTTGTAGACTGGATTACACAGCAACTATATAGAAAATAAAATGGCTGAAAATCTCCCCAGATCTAGACTGCAATGTCAGTAGGAGCCAGCTGCTAGTTATAAAAGTCCAAACTTCAATACATCAGTCATTTTGTTTACACAGCCTGGGAACTGTAGTGCAAAGGAAGGTTAAAAGAGTTTTAAAAGCTTTTAATGGAAGATGCATTTGAGAGATGTCTTCTAAACAGAGAGACTGACAGAGACAAGCTGTGTAGAGGGAATTTGGTCCTCTGGATCAAGGAAAGGTAGTGCAGAGGAGAAGATATGTAGCTACTACTGCTAAAACACCATCTACTCTTTTAAGAATTTTTTTTTTTTTCCCCAAATAGGACAAAGGTTATGGGAAGAGAGAATATCTTTAATAGTTTGTTTATTAATTGCTTTTACATAACACCTAAGCTTTTTTCTACTAAAAGGTATTTACATGTTTCTTCTATCCTTGGAACATCATGTCTATAGCAACTCTGTAATAAATACTTTAAAGGCAAAAGAGTTTTGCAGGGTTCTTGGTTGCACACCTGTGTCATCCCATATCTAAGAGGAGCTGGCTTAAGTAAAGAAGAGAATATGGCCTCTGTGATTTACATGTAACTTGTTTGGAAATTCTTAGTTAAAAATACTTTCTTTGCTACAACTAAAGCATATGTTGTGCCTGCGTAATTGAAAACAGCACTTAATACATTGTAGTTCATTAGAAAAAGCCATTAAAAATAAAAGTTATTTCAACCATCAACATTGGATACAGATGAAACAACAGAGTTTGTGGTCTGGGGTGGTGTCACAGGTTAGGTCAAACACACGCGTGTTAGTGTTTACATCTGTCCCGCAACACTCGGTCACACTCCCATGATCAGGACCTGCAGGAGGGATTTCTTGACGAGTGAGTGCTCAGGCAGGGCTCTCCAACTGTCACTAAAAGGAGCATCATTAGCAGCCCTGCTAGCAGTTGTTTTACCTGATCCCCTTGCTATCAGGTCCCATGACATCTGAGAAGTGTGATGATCGAGCAGGTGGGAAGTCCATATGGCAGCCCACCAGTCAGTTGTTATTATTGCCAAGTCTCCTTGAAGTTGCCTTCAGGGAGTTCAAATGGGAGGCTGCAGAATCTGAAAAATCTCTAAATGACAATTTTCTGAATCAAGGCCTGGAAAAGCATTGACCTTTAGCACTGCTTATTCTTGGATGTGTTTTCCTCCTCCCTCCATGAGTGGTCTATGTGGGTACATGAGAGACCCATGGGAGATACATTCGGGAAGGCAAGATAGGAGTCTCTAGAAAGCAGGCTGTGAGAGCGAGGGATGTGACTGATGAAGTCTCATGTGTGAGAATCAAGTGATTCTTTAAAATTGTCTCTTTCTAACACCAGCTATGACCTAAATGTGAAAAATGCAGATTAGAAACTTTGTCATGTTGCCGAAGGCTGTCTGACGGCTAGAATTTTAAAAGTCCACCAATGTCTCTTCCTTAAAATGCTCTAGCCTGGGATCCAAGCCCAAGGGCCCAATATGGTCCACTTCTGGAGAGTTATACTGTGCAAACACTTCAAACTGATCCCATTCCTGAGGATGAGTAATCTTGGATGGTTTAGGCAGTCTATAAACTAGTTGTCAGACAGCTCATCCTTTATCAGCCGATAAAACGTCCCTTGACGGAGCCTTGCTTTATCCTTGTCTCTCTTTCCTCTTCCTTTACTTAGCAATGACAGAATTCAAAGTGCAATCCTCAGTCCTTACAGGCAGGACTGCTCTAGGCTGGCTCTGATCTGCCTTTAGAAAAAAGTAGGTGGAACTGCTTTGCAGATTTACTGTTGCAGAAAGAGAGTAATGAGGAAATCAGTAGATCTGCACTCATTTAGCATACACAGCACTCACCAGTTGCAAGGAGATGACCTCCTAATCATCTAGCAAGCACTCAAGTCACATCCCCCAAGTCACAGAAGACAAAGGCAGGAACTGGGAGAATGAAGAGCCACCCACTGTAGGAGATCAGGTTCAAGACCATCTGAGGAACCTGAACATGCACAAGTCCATGGGACCTGATGAGGTGCCTCTGTGGGACCCTAGAGAACTGGCTGATGAAGTTGCCAAACCACTATCCATCATATTTGAGAAGTCCTGGCAGTCTGGTGAAGTTCCCACAGACTGGAAAAGGGGTAATAGAATCCTCTTTTTTAAAAAGGGGAACAAGAAAAATCCAGGGAACTACAGACCAGTCAGTCTCACCTCAGTGCCAGGCAAGATCATGGAGCAGATACTCCTGGAAACTAAGCTAAGGCAAATGGGAAGTGAGGAGGGGATTGCTTCACCAAGGGCAAATCGTGCCTCACCAGTCTGGTGGTCTCCTATTTACAGCTTTGGTCGATAGGGGAAGAGCAACTGATGTCATCTACCTGGACTTATACAAGGCATCTGACACTGTCCCGCACGATATCTTTGTCTCTAAGTTGCAGAGACATGGTCTGGATGGATGGAATACTCAGTGGATAAGGAACTGGCTGGATGGTTGCTCTCAAAGAGTTGCAGTCAATGGTTCACAATGTCCAAGTGGAGACTGGTGACAAATGGCGTCCCTCAAGGTTCGGTATTGGGACCGGTGCTGTTTAACATCCTTGTCAGAGACATGGACAGTGGGATCGAGTGTACCCTCAGCAAGTTTGCTGACATCACCAAGCTGAGTGGTGTGGTTGACATGCTGGAGGGACAGGATGCCATCCAGAGGGACCTTGACAGGCTTGAGAGGTGGGCCTGTGCTAACCTCATGAAGTTCAACAAGGCCAAGTGCAACATCCTGCTCCTGGGTCAGGGCAACCACAAGCACAAATACAGGCTGGGCAGAGAATGACTCACTAGCATCCCTGAGGAGAAGGACTTGGGGGTACTGGCAGACGAGAAGCTCAACATGAGCCAGCAGTGCATGAACGTCCAAACTGATGCTTAAGAGTGAGTGTGGGGCAACAGAGGGATGGCGCATGTGCAGCCATGTCAGCACTGTGCATGGCAGCATGGTCAGGTCAACACCACCAGCTCATGTGGAACTGGACCAGTTACCAGGGTATGCTGAAAACACAGGGGTGTAGCCCACTCAAGTTCCTGTTTCCTGTATAAGATGTATTGAAGCAAAAAGGAGAGCAAAACAACAAATATAGACCAAATTTTCCAGATCTGAAGACTTTTCTTAATTTACTGTACACATGTGTTTATAATCCACAATTTGGCTGACTTTATATGCCTTTACTAATAATAGAAAATTTTTGTATCCTTAAAAAAGTACTTGTTTAAGAAAATACATGTTCTCATACTCCTGTTCGCAAAACAAGTAAGTGAAGATTAACAATGTATGAAAAATATACACCTTTAATACACCATTAAAGGGCATCTACTGTATGTTCTACCCTTCTTTGTGGTACATTTTTCAGAAAGTAGATTTAAAGATGGACAGTTTAAGGTGTGTAATAGCATTCCCTCCGCCACTGAGTTGTGCTTGATACATGTAGTATAGTATTCGCAAACACACATGAAACCAACACTTGAGGTTCTCCATCATCTGCAGTCTGGCTCTAATTTTTTCCATGCTTCCTCAATTCTGAGAAGGAAAGTGGAAAATCTCTGATCTGCTCCGTCTGTTTGCTTCATATGATGCCACATGCTGATCCCTGAAGAGCACAGGCCACAACACATCAATAAAACTGCCTTGAAGGAGTTTGAGTGATTTTTGTTGTAAAAGACAAGATAAGCCCTTTTAATTTTTCATTTATCTTCCAATACTCTAATAAAACTGGACAGGCTTTTTGTGATTTCAGTAATGCAGCACAAAAAGAACTTTAATTTACTTGCAACTCATTTTGGCAGCTAACAGTCATGAAAACCCAGACTGACATGAAGCTTGGACAGTAAAGTAGCCTTCCTTTTTATTTGTTCACATGGCAATTCACAGCCCTAAGGATTGCTTATTATTTGTAGTGTACCCCAAAGAATACAGAATTTCAGCTGGAGCAGTGTCTTCCTTTAATTCCTGGTAGCACCGAACAAGCACGTGTTTTCACCCATGCTGATAAAGGGAGCTAAAGCAAAACTCAACGGTGTCACCAGACCCAACTCGTCCCTGTAGCATCTTGGGAAATTCCTGAGGCCAGTGGCATGGGGAGACAGTTTGCCCATCAGACCTCAGCCCGCCTGGGGAAGGCTTTTTCCAAACCCTCCTGGTCTGCAGCTGAGATATCTGCTGTGCCTCGCCTGTGCCAGGGTCAGACAGGTAGAGTGCTCAGGAGAAGCATTTTCAGCATTATTAAGAGTGCAAGCAAACCAAAGTAATGCAAGAAACTTTCTGGGAACTTTAAATAGAAAAATATACATTAGACCTGCTCTGATGCTACAGATTGAAGATTTTTGGTTTTATTTGCTTTTTCTGTCCTACCATTGCAGATTTGAAGGAGTGAGACATGTAGACCTCTGTGCTTTGAAATAGACAGATGTTGCTATTTCTGATAACACCACTTGGAGTCTTTGATGTCTCTATTTTTTTATATAAGTAAACAGAATAGTAATTCTGAGCTCTTTAAGGGAAAAAAAAATAAATAAAAATAAATCATTGTACTCCCATCTGCGGCCACAGGAGTGTTTACAAGTGTGTGGTTAAAGTGAAGAGTGGTGTCCAGGTGCATTGCTCCTACTGACAAAGCCTCCAACCACTAGGACAAATTGTACCTGTCATGGTGTAAACACATGTATATGCATTTAGCAAAGGCAAAGACATTACTCTTGTGTAATAGTGTGCTTTGAGCAGACATGTGTCACAGACATCACTAATTTTAAAGAAGGAGGAAGGAATTCTGTCCATATATTTCTTAAAATTAAAACAAAGCATCTGAGTTCACAGATACACATAGAAAAGGGTACACACGCAAGTGATGAAATGCAGTTTATTCTTCCCTTACTCATTACTGGACTAAATAACACTGATATACTTGTTCCACAGTCAGAAAATTCTCATCCATTATCTTAACTTATTCATAATCACTTATTAAACTTATTTAATGAAATACAACATTGCTTCTTCCTTATTTGGAAGACACTTAGAGTTGGTAGAGAGCAAACAGCCATATATAATAGATTTTTACTTTATTTTGAGAGAAAACTGTAATTTTACAACAATCAATACATAAAATGAAATCATATTACCTATTTTTCACCGGTTAGTTTGCAAGATTCTATTCTGCCTTCCGGTAAATGTTTATTCTTTCTGGAAGTTCATTGTGCAATCTGGATGCTAACAGCTGTTCTTCAGCTGGGAAATCTCTTTTCTCTGTGCCAAATCCTTTACATGATACTATTTCTGCTGATTCCTTTTCATTCTAAGTTCATTGCTGACAGAGCACCTGAAATAAACTTCCCAAGGACTCCATCAAGAGAAAGCTTAAGAATCGGGCGCTGTGCACAGAGGGCAGCAGCTGGAGAGGTGTGAAGCAGCTGCCCATTGTGCATGGGCTCTGCAGTGACACTGGAGGAGCAAGCTGCTGTCACCACCTTCCCAGTGGAATTTTCTGAGGAATTCTCCTTTTCAAGTAGTTTGCTAGTCACTGCTGCTGAGGAAAGAAAGCTGAAAGTCAGCACTTATAGCATCTCTCTACCAGAAGAGAAGTTTCAAAGCTATGGACTCAGCAGAGAGTTCCCCATCTGGAAAGTAATATGTTAGAGGAACAAAGAGTTGAAATTACTTATTTAGTCTACTCTCATAATGACAAAACATCCCATTATCTAAACCCCTAAAGAATTTAGGGAATATTTTACCATTGCTTTTTTACTCTGAAGTAGGAAGGAAGTAAATTCAGCAGCAGAGTCCGTGGGCAATATTCCCAAACAAGGACTCTGAAACAAAAAGCGTATGGCTCACCTCTTTTGCAAAAAAAAAAAAAAAAATTGTCCTTCCCTCCTGGGGCTTCACCACTGACGTTATTACAGCTGCTTCCGTGTGGCATTTTCTGTCAGGCTTCTGGATATAAAGAAAAAGGCTTCTCCTTTTTCTTTATATCTATTGGAATAATTCTATTGCATTTGTGGTCAGGCTGACAGTGAACACAAGGACACAGGCCAGAGCAGCAGCGAGCGAGGAGACATTGCAAACTGTGCCACCCAGCCTGGGGCACCAAGAGGAATCCAGCCAGGACACTTGGAAAGGCCTCCACCACGTATCCAGGCTGCCAGTGCAAGTGTAGGAAGACTTCTCTCCAGGAGGAGGCTCCTAGCTCTTTTTGTCCTAACAGATTTTGCCTACACACTAGTTTTGAATCAAGCTCAGCAGGCTCAACAGAATTCTTCTCAGCTGCTCACTGAGAGATGCTTAAACTACTACATTTAGTACTGCTTTCCTAGGTAGCAGACAGTGGAGAAAAAAAGTGGAGAATTTTGGAGCTGGTTTGGAGTGCTATGGGTTGGGAATCAGTAAACTCCCTTGACTTATACAATAAGAGGGAAGAAAGAAATCCACCTTTGTGAGACTAGAAATATTAGTGGAAATTGAAAATTAGTAAGAATATTTACAACGTTAGCAACTATATAAATTGATTTTTTTAGATATTTTTCCACTTTTTTCTCAGGGACACTAGCTGAAGGATTGATTTCCTGAAGTGCAAAGCAATCAGCAGAAGTAAGAATAGGAAGGACCTTTGGTCTTACAGAAAGAAAAAGTTCATTTGATTATTCATTATTCAGGATGATTTTGTTTGATGTAAATAGGAATTAGAAAGATGGGAAATGCTCTAAAAATACTATTAAATTATTTTTTCATTATTTTTCCACACTCATTCTAATTATTTTCACTGTGTGCCTATAAAAGCTGCCTTGCAATTTACAAACTAATCAAAGAGACTTTGGAACCATGGAGCCACAGATATTTTTTTTTGTCCATTTGAAGAATACACACAAAAGGTGCTGACTGTTACCAGTGTGAAAGTGATCAAAAGAAATATATTGAAATTAGGATTATAAAAAACTTTTTCTAGTGCGTTTTTTTTTTTTTTTTCCCTTGGGTTGGCTATGAATGAAATATACTTCTAGCACACATAGCCAATGATCACAGAAGTATCTGAAGTTTTTTACTTCTGTTCTCCTGCCCTCCACTTTACTGTGCAGAATCTTACCAAACCAAGCCAGCAGATTTAGAAGATGGTCTGTTTCATTTAGTTCCTAGCAGGAATATTTGTAATACTGCAGCTTACCAGTTAGCTCCAGTGATAGAGAAGTAATTCACTGTTTGCCCACAGCCTGGAAATAGAATATAACTCTTAAGTGGCTATAAATTCCATTAACAAAAACAAAAACAGGAAAAAAACCTCTTTTTTTAACAGTTGCATTTGAGACACTGCTAAAAAGAAAAGCTTCAAAGTTCTTAAACATATTCAAAAAGATCTTTAGCTCTATGTGGAAAACTAATGTTTACTTTCTTTATAGATTTTTCTTGAAGCTGAAAATGTTGCAGTTGTCTGATCTGGCTTCTGCATAGTATAAGTCACAAGATTTAATTTAGGTAGCTCCATAGTGGAACTGTAGCAGATTGTAAGACTTCAGGTATGGGAAACTTATTAACTAACACCTCTAGCAAAATCCAGTAGTTCATTAACTGTATGACTTTACTTCTGTGATTGTTTCTTAAATAAATACGGACTTAACAACTGAATACATTGACATTTCAGTCCATAAAATGAATGGGGTAAAAACAATCAAGACTATTACAGAATATGTTCATGTTTAGGAGGATAATCAGCACCTTGTGGTACTTGAAGTTGCTGTCCTGCTAGACAGGAATAAAGTTTCCATGAACATTGATCTGAATTAAGGCAGTAATGGCAAGACCCTCCAGCTGGTGCAAGCCAGCATAGCTCTAGGGTCTTCCTTGGCTTTGCAACCATTGAAAAACTGACTTTTATTTTGGCAGTTTCTTATATTCTGAAAGCTAAAACCCTCGCTACAATGGCAAAGAAAAAAACAAAGATTTTGGAGAAGCCAAGAATGCTAACATTTTTCTTCCTGTCTTGTCAAAATGCCTGGATGAAAGGATGTTTCTCAGCTTTAGCTACAGTTCTTAGAAGTTTTACTGCAGTATCAGGAAGGCACACTCTCACAAACTATTAGCACTCCTGTTCCTGGAGCTAGGGCATGCTTTTTGATACCTTTTTTTCCAAAGCCATTAGTGTACGCTGTCTTTCCACTATTGAAAATATACAGGCTTTCAAGAAGGGCAAATGATAAGTTATCTCACTTGGATTTGGATCCAATGTTATGTGCTTTCCAGATACCCTATCACACAGTGTGAGAAAAAAATATATTTAGTAGACACGCTGCTTTATATATGACTGCATTGCTTTGATATAGTCTACAAGATAGTAGACCTAATTAAAAGTTTCTGACCTGTGAGACCAGTTACCACTGCAGGAAAGTGGATAGGACAATCCGAACACCAGTGAGATGTCTTCATTCTGACAAAGCATTTCTGCCCGAATGATCTGTCCTATGATGCTGAGTTCTTGGTGTCTGCAAATCTAGAGCATTAGACCTGCAAGCAACCAGCTTGCTAGCTACATCTTTCTTCTCTTTGAGTGAGAGCAGCTACTGTTATACCTCATCAGCCACAGAATGAGTGACAAAGTGTCATTTCAGACCACCTACTTCAGAGTAGCAAACCAGTGCAGAAACGGTGACCAAATAAAAGATTTAAGACAGTCTAAACACAGTCCAAATATCCAGGTCCAGTACATAGAACATTCAGCAAACTGTTGTTAGGTGAGACCGTAAAGCAATCTTTAGTCTCATAGCAGCAAAACTAAGAGAAAAAAATACTTCAACTATTATCAGGTGTGAGCAGCGTACCAACCAAGGAATTAGTATTAGATCAAAAATGTCATTGACAAGCACTTGTTTGGTTCCTTACACAACTCCACTGACTTCAGCCTAAGCCAATGGCTACTCCAGGGACCTAAACTCATTCCACGGCTTCTTTGAACAACTTGATATAGATATTTTAGAGGATTGCTTCTAAATTGGGCTTCTGAAAAATAAACAGAGATCAGGCTAACAATACTGCTATGCAAGGAGGAGGAGCGCAAAGGGGGAGGTTTCCAATGAGGGCACAGGGCTTTCAAATCACACCTCTGAGTTTTGCAAGGGCATGTTAATAGTCACCATGAGGCTGGATTCCTCACCTTCAGGGTTTGCTTGCCGGTGACTTCAGATTAAATTTTTTGCCAAAATCCTGAGTTCACCTCCTTTTACAGCTGTAATTCAAACAGAAAGTAGATAAGAACTGATAGATTTGCTTAGCCTTTGTCCATTAAGATACTGGACAGCAGTTATTAATATTTTTTATGATACGTCTTCTGTGACATGTTGCCAAGGCAAACATATATGGCACACAACCACCGATAAATAACTCCATATTTTATCTTGCTGATAATCAAATTAGGAAGAATGTTTAAACAGTGGATATACCTAGATCCAATCAAAATTACGGTGGCATTGATGCACAGAAAAATTAGGTTAGATTTCCAACTTTTTTATTTGGTCCCTTATGTTGTGTTCTCCTCTAGCTGGAGTGGTGTTGCTTCAGGTTATGTGGAAGTGAAGAGAACATAAACCAAATAAATGATCAAATGAATGACCTATTAATTAAACTGAAAAAAATGAAGATTAGAAATCTTGTTATTTTGTTCATTTTTTATGGTGCTTTAATTGTTGATTACTTACATTAATTTATGGAATTCAGGTGAAATTAATTGAATGACTGGAAAGGCATTACAATCCCTCTTGCAAAACTGCTTTTTGCTACTATTTACTGCATAAAAATCTAGGGATACCATACAAAGTACCCTGAAGAGAACCGGACAACTTCAACTGACACATTTATACTTTTACAGCAGCCATATCTAGGTATTCTTATTCATGACAAAGACTTTTCCTGATTACAAATTTCATTAAACAAAACCTAATAGTTTTATATAATGTCACTTTCATCTTAATCAAAGATGAAGAATACAAACCAATTTAAAAAAAAATAAAACAGCAGAATCCACTTATTACAAATCTAGGAAACAGCACAAGTCACTAAAATCCTAGGCAGAGGTTCAGTGGCTTTACTTCATTTCCAGTCTCCTCCATGAGGAAGGAGATGCTGCTGGTGCAGATTGCCCACCACGAGCTGCACAGCTTCATGGAGCTTTCCAGTCATGTCCTTGGGGCTGGGAGTAAAAGAACACATTTCTATAACCAAAACCTCACTGTCAGCTTCCTGTTATTTCCCCTGCTAATTTTTAGGTTTGGTTTTAAGCTGAATTTTCAGTGTTCTCTGCAGTTTGTACATTGCTCAAGGTCAGGCGATGCTCTTGTGAAATAAAAAACGGGTAACAGCTATAGCTTGCTGCAGAGGGATTGCTGTCCCCTAACCCTGCCTAGTGAGCAGAAAAGCTCCCAGGCCAACGAGACAAACAAATTGAAACACAAGTAACACAAGCCCAGTATACAGAAACCTGTGGGTGGAGGCATCTGGAGCATTCAGCTGCAAAACAGAGAGGAGGATGGTAAAACCACAGCAAGACTGCTTGAAAGGGAGTGGTGTGAGCAACCCTGGAGAGAAAGGGAGAGAACAAAGTGCAGAGTGAACAAAGGGCATCACCTGGATTTGGCAATATTCATTCTGGTGTTTCAGAAAGCAGCAGTGTTCCAGTGGAGCACAGCAAAGAATATTTTTGCTGTTTCAGATGTGTGCGTGTGTATGTGTGTATAGATATGTACACATGCACTGTATTTATAGAGATACTATTTTCTATATTCACAGCATGGATGCATTTTCAGAAAACTATTTCCACTTCAGATTTCCAGATGACCAGGGAATACAGACAATATGTTCCTGCTCCAGGATCCCTTCCCAATGGATCCATCTGAGGGTATCATCTAGGGTGCAGACAAATACTGCTGCATTTTCATACTTTCAGCACTGGATCTGAAGAACACAGGCACCTAAGGCAGGAGTTAGGTGGGATTTCATCAGTTCAGCCTGCTTAGTGCTCAGATGGCACTTTGCTTTGGAGACACCTCTGCAGCCCCCTCTTTTACAGCAGAGACTTTGGGAGTCTCACCCCCCACCATTCCTGCCACAGTCACAGCCTTCGCAGGGCTGACCATTTCTATGTGCATCACAAACACATATTTGACTGGCACTCGACCCAGGGAGGGGCTCGGGTTCACCTTGCGGGAGTTATCAAAGCTTTCTATCTCAATTTGACAGGCTTTGAAATCATAAAGGGAAAATGGCTGTAGATAGCAATTGTCCTTTGGTACTGAGAGAGAGATCACATCTCTGGATGCCATTTGAGACAGCGGACACTCACTGGTGAAGGCGTTCGTAGCTACAGAGAGGTGAACAATATGTGTCATTGGTAGCGTTTACTAGTCCGACTGACTGGAGCTTCCTCTGATTTACCATCAGAAAGAGAAAAAAACAAATGAAGAATGAGCATAAACAAAAATAGGCTCAGAAAAGAAAAAATCTATAAGGGGATCACAGAATCATAGAATAGTTTGGGTTGGAAGGGACCTTTCAAGGCCATCTATTCTAACCCTCCTGCAATGAGCATGTTCAACTAGATCAGGTTACTCAGAGCCTTGACAGCCTGACCTTGGCACAGTGAGCTCCCACAAGGAGCACACACAAGGGATGGCACCCACACCAAGCCTCAGCCTTGCACACAGGCTCTCCATCCATGAAGCCTGAAATTCAGCCTTTGGCCCTGAGGGAGAGTGTAAGAATGAGGGAGTGCTCCGGCTGCCAGTCCTCACACAGGGAGCAGGAGCTGCTTCTGCTCCCTGGACTGTGGGTGGAAGGACACAGCTCAGTGGCTGGCTCTCCATGCCATGAATGTTGGGTCCTCCAGGGTCAGGGAGAAGAGCAGACAGAATCATAGAATCATAGAATCATTTTGGCTGGAGAAGACTTTGAAGATCATTGCATCCAACCGTAAACCTAGCACTGCCAAGTCCACTTCTAAACCAGTTTCCTAAGCACCAGATCTACACATCTTTTAAACAACTTCAGGGATGTCTCCACAACTTACCTGGGCAGCCTGTTCCAATGTTTGATAATCCTTTCAGTGAAGAAAATTTTATTAATATTCAATCTAAACCTCCCCTGGCGCAACTTGAGGCTGTTTTCTCTTGTCTTGTCACTTGTTACCTGGGAAAAGAGACCGAGACCCTCTTCAGGTAGCTGTAGAGAGCAATAGGGTCTCCCCTCAGCCTCCTGGCTCCTCTTTGTGGCCCAGCAGCGAGGGTGCCTGCACTGCTGTGGCTAGAGAGGAACACCGAGAGGGATGGGCCCTTCTATTAGCAGCACCAAAAAGTAGGGGGGAAGAAAAAAACACAGGGGAAAATATCTTGACAAACAAGAGTGAGGAACCCATGAAGAGGAGAGTAACTTGAATCTGTAAATAGCATTTTCTGTGGGGAGAGCTCATAAGTATAATAGTTAAAAGGCATTGAGAAATTGAGTTGGGTTGAGGTTTTTTTCACTTTTAAAGGACTCCACTGGGCTTTTTAGATAATGTGTAAGAGTTTGGCATCTCAATAAAGCCATAAACTTCACAGTAGTTCTGTAATGCCCCTATTTTGCTTATCACTTTTATTCTGCAGTGTTTGTTCATGCAAGTGATCCTCTGAGGGCACAACACATGAAAGCTTCACTCATCTCTGCATTGCCGTTAAGCTTCAAAGGGTTGTCTCTGTGTACAATTTAAAATCACTTTCTGTAGTAAAGAACCATTATTAGCTCAAGCAAAGGGAATGAACATCCAGAAAAAAAGCGGCCCTGTAATGTGAGCTTAGAATCAGCAGGTTAATTTTCCTTTGCATAGATTCCGCCAACGGTTTTAGGGATGTTGATATTTTCTCTAAGCTTTTCATTTGGAGTGACTCATAGCTCTGGCTTCCTATAACAGAAGGGATTCCTATTTGGACTCCCTACAAGGCACCTCCTTTCTATTTACATATAAATCAGATGCAGGAAGAGATTAGCAACTTCATTCCAGTAACTGCAAGCAATCCAGGTCCTCCGACATTAACATTTAGCTGGTTTAAAAAGAACTATGCTATGAGCTGTGCAAAAGACTGGGGGAAGAGGAAGGCAGTTTGTTTTCCTTTTCCAGAAAAAAGAAAGAACTGTTGTTTGAGCAAGGGATTATGACTGGAAAACCCAGTGGAAATCTCAGAAATAAAAGCAAACCTGTATTGACTTGAAATGCAATCGTGCTAGAGGTGTCGGGTGTTTCTGATTTTTCTGCTTTGGATACAAAGCAAAAAAATGAAGTCAATCTCTCAGGCTTTGATGGGAATGAGTAGCCTTATTAAAGGACCAACTTAAACCTAATAAAAGCCACTGAACTCCCTGCATCAGGGTCATGCTGTTAACAATCTGGACTAGAAGGTAAATAGAGCATTAATTCAGCATGGAGCTGATTGGAGTGCTGTGAGAACAGGGAAATAACCTACAGTGACCAAGAGAGGAAAATGGATGGGAAATCAGACTGAATTTGAAGTAACATGAACTGATACATCCAGGCTAAAATATCAGAGATGTTTGAAAAGCAGCCATGGTGAGCTCCCCCAGCCTGGCAGAGATGGATTTGGCTAAAGGGCAGAAAAATGGGTTAATTCTTTATGAGTTGGAGCCTGGCAGGGGCAGCTACCCCCTCCGAGAGAAGGGCAACCAGAAGCCAGTGGGAGCTCTGGGTGCACAAATCATGGGGAATAATGTAATTCTGCCAAGAGCAGAAGGGGCCATGTGGATGTGCAGCCAGGCCCTGTCTGCAGGCCCAGGAGTGTGTTTGCTGCAAGGTGAGAACGGGGAAGAGTCTTCCTTAGCACACTGCTCCACTGTCTTGTTAATCTTAGCCTCAGGTTAAATTTATATTAAGTTAGTAACTCTAACAAAAGTGAGCTTTCACACTAGATAAATGTGCGCATCAGTGCTTCACCGGTATGGATATACCATCTTTCTACATAATATATACTGCATAGACACACAGAGTATTATATAAATACCTAATTAAATATATACACTGACTACTATATGACTGTATCTTGACCATTTCTTTCCTCTCTATTCCAGCTCCTCAGGGACTGATCATGATCACTGATGCTCATCTGGAACCAGCAGTTACACCAATACAAAACTGGTGTAAACTGGTGTAAATTTACATTAGAATGAAGCTATCATAAACTGTTCCTGCTGAAATATGTGTTTATATCTGACAGCCTGCAAGTTTTTCTCAGGAAAATAGTGAAAAGAAAAAAAGCTCTTCCAAAACAATTTCATTTGAAAAGTCTCCAAGTTACACACTCCAGCACTGTAAACAAGGTTCTCTTATGAAAGTGGATTTAAATGTCTTTCCATGAGATCAACATTTAATACAGGTGAATTTGCTATTCAATCTCTCCTTTACAGATTTTATTGTCAGCATAAACATTTATAAGGCAGATATAAAGATCATTTGGTCTGTTTAGGCGCTGAGCGTGAAAGAATGCTGCTTTCAATCCGCAAACCTTTTTATAGGCTCTTAGTCACAAAGACATTTGCCACAGAGTTTTCCAAATACCCTGGTGTAACTGAAACTTGACAGAGACTGTATCTATATTATGGTGATGTTTCTTAGAAGGTGGGCAAAAAGATAAAGGGTCAGAAAAGTCAGGCTACTGCTTATAGTTGTTGATCCAGTATCTGGAAGTTTTTTAGACTTCTTATATGGCTTCCAAATGCCACCCCTGTGCTTGAATTTCCCTTCTTTGAAACAGGGCAACACTACTCCCCTACTTCCCAGTTAGGCTGCTCTTGTGATGTGCATTTCTTACCAGTAGCCTCTCCCATTCAGGGGCTTCAGGAGCTGAGCAGAGACTGCAGAAGTGATGGAGATGCTCCACGGGAGAAAAAAAAAATAGAAACACAGTGGGAAAAAGGTAACAGGAGAGAGAAGCAAAAAGCTTCTGCCAGGAAAAAAGAGGGCCACCAATTTAAAAAATCTCACTTCATTTTAAAAAAAATTCTTTCTTGAAAAAATCAAGCTGAGCAACATCTGTATAAAATTAATAATCCTTCAATCTTGAATCTTTACAATACACTTTATTTTGCTAAAGGAAAGCTACAAATCAAGTCACTCTATCTGTATAATGCTTTTATCTAATAATACAGTAGTTCTCCAGCAGTTAGTTATCTCTGGTTTTGACATTTTAAAATCATACTTTTTAAAATGTGAGTTAGATTTTTGGCATTGTTTGGTAAGGTGTTCACACCAACAGTGGTCCAGAATAGGTGACAGAAAATAGAACAGCAGCAGTTTAAATATATTTATATATAAATCACTGATTCACAGAAGGAAGATGTGAAAAGCAGAGAGAACTCAAGGCTCAGTCATGATTTACTTCTCTATTCTGCCTGTTGTTCCATTGAGGGCATTTTAGATAAAAAAAAATTTATTATGTTCTTAATCATTAAATTATTAATTATTAAATTATTAATAATCAATGACAAGCAATAAAAAAATAGATTCAATAAGCTAAAGAAAAATATACACTAGTTGCCAAAGCATGGTACTACCGTACTGGTAAAAACCCAGATATGATATTTGTTTAGTTTTCTGCCACAAATGAGGAAAACAGAAAACTGCATAAGTTTAAGCCATGGGGAGAATATTTTTTTTTTATTACAATAGCACATAGTATTTCATTAGTAAATAATAACAGAAAACCAACCACATATTTTTTATGCAAACCATACACAGCCAATCTTCACATTTTTTGTTTTCATAATATGAAAAGGAAATGGTAACAAATATCCGAGCTAATACCTTTCCTGTAGCTGAACTATGCCTATTCAGGAACTATGTAATCGGATACAATATAATATCATCATTCATCATCTAAGACATTCAATACAACTTCACCCATATCACAAGGTCATTTCTTCCAATGGTCATTTAAGAAAAACATAACTTTGTACTCCAAAAATATTTATGCTGGCTTCAGCAAAAAGTATCTGATTAGAACAGTGCAAAGAGGTCACGGTATCTTGAGGATGCTCAAGTTCCTGACATTTCTCACTGCTGTCCCACGTGAATGTAAGGAGTTCACAGCAAATCTTCCGACAGTTATATTTACAATTTCTTCTTCCTCTTCATCCAGGTCAAAGAGATTTGAAGGTGCTCAGGAACTCACAAAAGCAGAATCCTTATGTGTAATCTTCTCAGTGTCAGAGCAAGTGTCAGCTGATCTTTCATCCTGTAAATAGAAAGATCTCCCCATGTTCTCATTAATAAGGGCTGGGAACTACCATTTTTCCTGGCCCTGTGCCCTTCTGAATCAGAAAGAGCCCCAGGCTCAGCACCTACCTCTGTGCCCGCTGGAGACATATGCTCAAAAGATAACAGTTGCAAAACAACACCAAAACCAACTCAGTTTTAAGTTTTTATTATTTATTAAACAAAATTTTAAAGTTATAGATTTCCCACCCCCATCCATCTTAAGGTTCTATCCAGGTTTTAAGGGCTACCCTGTTTTTTCAAGACTAACAGTTGACTGTGGGTGATGTATAAAGTACACACAATGGATGTAGAACCAGCTTCTCCTCTCTTTTTGGCTACATGGAGGCATAGGGAAGACTGTACATGTAGAGACAAGCCCTAAAAGCTAAAGCTTGCAGTACCCAGAGGAGAAAAGTAGGATGCAATCCTGATTTGGGTGGGACAGCTCATTTTGAAAGTGATTGCATAAGGAACAGGGGAGCACTTGTGTGCAGAAAAAAATGTCTTACCCTCCTCAAGAACAAAAGGAGGAAATACCATCAGTTCTTCCTTTGTGTTTTGTCAGCATCAGATGGAATTTTGTACAAGCACACGAATATACCCACATGCACACATGCATAAACCCACACAGGCTTTTAAGATTAAAGTTGCTCCATGCTCTGGACTAATCACAATACCTCCTGCACTGCTCTATTCTGATGAGGAAGGTGGAATGGAAGGCAAGCATAGGGATGAAGAAAAGAATAGTCATCCCATCAAAAGACAGAGTTTTGCTTTTTTATTCCCTCTTTGTCTCTTCAGTAGGAGTTTCTGTTGCCTCACTAATCTGCCCCCTCTTTTTGGAAAAAGCATACAAGGATTTTCTTTTTCATTTGCCTTAGCACTCCCTTTTAATGGGAGTCCAGAGGCTTATTACATTTCTTATCTCTGAAAAATATCTTTTTACATTCTTGCCAAAAAACACAAAAGCAAACAACTCATTAGTCATCTCCTGTTTTCTTGTCATTACTATTATTCATAACTTTTGCTAATTTGCTAAAAGGGCCAAAATGGACATATTCCTATCACTTATAATAGTGATATATTCAGAAGAATAGGCACACTGCAGATTTCATTAGAGTCACTGAGTCATTCATATCAATCCAAAATCACAGGCGGTGGTATTGCCCAGAAAAGACATTACTCATTTAGAGGTAACTCTTAGACTCTGATTCTCACTCCCCAAGCTGTTTACATACTCATTCTTCATCAAAAAACAGAAGCCTAGATTCCCTGCTCCTAACACAGCACAAGCCACATGGGAGGTCTCTTGTCTACCTTTTCTTTGGGCTCATGATTTCTTCATCTGGGCTATTGCTAGTCTATCTGCAATAGGAAGAACGGAGGGTTACCCCATCCCAGCCTAGCTTAGAGACTGGGAAATGGGAGGGGGCTGGGACTTCCTCAGGATGTGGAGGAAACTGAATCAGATCTTCCACTTCCCAGGCAAGTGCTTTCCCCCCCACGTCATCAGGACAACATGGCCACTGCCTTTCCCTCTTCCCTAGGCAGTTTACTGCTATCCTGTGCTGAACTGGAAGTGCTCAGAACACTTCTAGCAAGTCAAGCCTTTCCAGAGAGAAGCACTGAACTGCTTCATTTAGCCAAAACCTGTGGCCCCATCA
This sequence comes from Caprimulgus europaeus, assembly GCA_907165065.1. The sequence goes on along the minus strand of OU015528.1, from coordinate 21,918,507 downwards.
TGTGTAGTAATGCCATTAAAGGTATCCAAGTAAGCTTTTGAGTCTAAAACAAGTGTCTGAGCACCTACACTGTCCCAGGAGGCTTTATATTAATTGCTCGGGGAAGTCTAGTTCCTTAAATGAGATTTATAAAGAAACAGGTGCCTGAATTGTGAGTCTGGCCATTAATCTCTCTGACTTTGTCTACACACCATGCGAAAACACGAGCCTGAGCACAAACTGAAGTCCAGGCTCAGATGGGGTTTTAAGGAAACCTTTGGAGAATTCTGGAGAAGATGGGAAGCCATAAGCAAAATGCATCTGCAATGTGAATATTAATACATGACCTTTTGCTTTCACTGCTCACATCTAGGGTAAGAGCCTCTGCCATGCTCCAGCCTCGTTGCGACGGTCAGCGAAGAGGTAGCACCTCCACCGTTAACACTAGCAGCTGGGTCACCTTTCACAGAGAGCTAAAAGCAGGCATAGCATTTGCTAGAATTTATGGCACTTGGCACTTGCCCCAAAGTAGAAGCTAATACAGCTTTCTGCACTTAGATGCCTTCTTAATTTCTAATTGCATAGTATAATAGTTTTTCTAACAAAACAATATTTGTATTAGGACATTGCACAGTTACATCAGTTTTTATATAGGATAATGTAATTGCACTGATGTTAAATCTGAGAGAAAGAAATCAAGAAAAAGCAGTTTTATTTACTGACACTAACTTTTCATTCTTACCTCCTTGCGGGTTTTTACTTGAGATTGAAAGCCAATATTGGGTGGAAGTTCAGAATGTCCTGGCTCTTCTTAACAATCTGGATTAGTAAATATTTTGGGGTGGGAACTGCACTTTCCTTTATGAAAATAAATCCCCTAAAACTAAATACCAAAGTTTTAAAAAATACCATTTTTCATCCTCCAAATCTGATGAAACAATGGAAAATAAAACATTTTCCTTGATGGTAAAGATTTTTTTTTATTTTTTTTTAATTCTGGTTCAATAGAGCTGCTGAAGAGGTAAGGAATACGACAAAGTGAATGGGACAACAAGCATGATGAAAATCTGGAAGCCAGTCTGGCTTCCATTAGCAGATGCAACTGAATAGAAATATTCTCAGATATTTTTCAATATCATTAGATCCTATTTTCTCACAGAAAATGGTGCTTCCAGAAAATGTCAGTCCATTCCTAATCGGAAGAAAATAGACCATGAGTAACTTTTCAATTGTTCTTTAAACAAGACCTGGGAATCTAATTGATAATAAATTTACAATTCCATTAAAATTTAAATAGTTTCTTCTCTGATTGTGTAGCAAAAATCCTTGTTATTTTTTAATGACTCAGGGCTTGTAGAATATTGTATTTCATAACAAGGAAATTATTTAGTGTAGAGAATATTGACTTATGGTGTTTTATCCTCTTCTGCAGGGTAATAAAACATGTCTTCCTATCTTAGACATGGAGACTTTTCCAAGACAATGTGCTAAAAGCAAAGGATTTTGCCTATATACCACTGAAGTCACTAGTTTTGTCACTGACTTCGCTAAGAGAAGGACTGGAAACAGAATGAGAATGTTTAAGACCACATATTTAGAAGCCATTTAACTTCCATCAGGTCTTTCCTTCCTTATATCTTTGCCACGCAAAGTGCTGTTTATGGTCAACCATCATTAAAAATCTAGTGAATAGCTGCGAACTATGTGCTGTACACTGAATTTTTAATATCTAAAACAGAATGCACTGTTCCCAAAGAGTGATAAAAATGTCTACATCCTAAGGGCATTTTTATATTTGCATTTGGAAAATATTCCTCTCTTCACAGCTGTTACCAGCCAAAAAACAATGCGTGAGCACAGCCAACAACTTGGAGTGGAAAGGAGCTATTTATTTCCTTGCTATGGTCCAAGGTGTTTTCAGGATTGCTGAATATAGTTTCCTGTTTTTTAGACAGTTCTTAAAAGCGGAACTTTGGGGAAGCAAATTGTTCTGAAAGTTACACTAACTTCAGTGTAATGTTATTGATTTCCCTAAACTAGTCCTGGTTTACGTCACCGTGTCTCAGTTTCTTTTGTATTTTATGAAACAACACAATGTAAGTCAATGCATGTTCAAGCATGGACCTATCCCTACCTTTGATATCCAATACTGGGAACAGCTTCAGTTTTATGAAGTCTTTGGAGTGACCAGTGCAACTGTAGATGACATCTGAGACATAACCAGACGTCCAAACATATGTTTTTATCTTTTGCATTGCTCTATTTCATGACAAGAAAGCAGCATATGTTGCCAGGTGTATGTGCCCCTTTTGCCTTCTTGCAGCACGACTTTCACTAGGCTATTGGCAAGCTCTTGGAAGCCAAGCAATTTATGATAGACTCTTTGTTGGTAGCCCATTAATTTATGGATAGTCTATTAGGCGCTTCTACAGAGCAGCTTTGTCAGAATATATCTCAGCACATTTTAGGAGTTCTGGCACCTTGCACAGCACAAGTCTCTTTGAGCTGAATCAGAGACAAATTTGAACGTGTTGCTATATTGCAGTGTTTTAAGCAATTTTTTTTCTGGAGGTAAGTACACAGTATGAAATGATCCTAAATTATTAAGTGATACTCATAATTGATATTCTGTTCTCCTCAAATGTAACACAGAGCTATTATATCCCTTTCCATCTTGTTTGCATGATCATTTTATCACCCTGTAACATGGAAGTGCCCTGGACTGAGGTTTCTGCTGGTGGAGAAAAATAAAATTTTGTTTCCATACTAAAGCAGCCCACACACTTACATGACTACAGACATTATATTTTTTTCAGGATCTACACGATTCAGGGCTCAGTGTAGCTCCAGTTGGGCACTGATAAGCCTCTTGGTATTTTTCCACACAGCTGTGTTATTTGTGGTATCACATCCCTAGTGGCCTGCTTGGTTGGTTACAAAGGCAGGAGGGCATCCTTGCAGACCTGTCACTTTAACAGGACTATAGCCCACCTTTAACAGGACTATAGCCCACCTTCCTCTGTGCACTTGTAACCAAATCAGATTGTGAATTCTTATCAACACTTCAGCCGTAGCATGCCTAATCATTAATAATGACAGTTATAGTAAACACAATCTAAGTATAGTTAAGTATATTAAATTAAACAAATGACGTTTAATAAAGATTGGTTTTAAATCTCAGTAGATTCGGGGGAATCCTTGTCTTGTAAGACTTACTGGTGGATTAGTTTGATTCCTGTGTTTGGGACACTCACTCATGTCTTTAGCTGGAAAACCATTCACAGAAATTTATTTATTCAGTTGGTCAACATTTATCTTGGAATGTAAATATTTTAAGACCAAACAGGGACTGCTAATAGGATGTAGTATTTTTAAAAACACAATTCAATAAAAGATGTTCTTGAAAGATGCTTGCCTGCCTCTTTTACTCTTCAAGATATGTGAATTAATGCATAATTCAAGTTTTACCTTTCCTGGAGAATTTCCTAGCACTTACAGAATCAGTAAAATTATCAGATTGTAAAGAGCTACAGAGGAAAAACTTATTAAATTACAGTGTTTAAAAACTTTTTAAAATACTGTGTTGCTTCCTTCTGTTAATGCTCAATATCCTGTGGACTTCTACAGACAGTGCTGTCGCCTCTACAGATTCACTTGTCCTGCTTTCTCAGCTAACTTGTGTGAGCTTAGCACCCACAACCCTGAGGACCTGAGGCTGTTCTTCTGTCAACAGAACCAGAGTGCAGAATGGGATTCTAAAAAGGACAACCAAAAGATGATGTTCAGAATTTCTCATGTTTACTTTTTTTCTTAAGAAAAATATACAAAACTTACATGCATAAAAATTTAAATACGTATTGGTAGAAAGAGTTTGCTGTAGTAATTTCTGTATTTAAGAAAAGTGCACAGTGCTGAAGAGCTAGTCTATAGAAGAAGCAAAAAACTGAAAAATTCACTATTAAAATGAATTAATGAGGAAATTACTGACTGAACAGCTACTCCACTTCAGCTGCTATCAAACTGGAAACCATTTTACAGTTATCTATATAAATTTTAATTATGTTCTTTTTAATTTCAAACATGAATTTCCTAATCACACTAACTGATGGAGAAAACTGTCTGATCAATGGTGCCACACAACATTTTACAGTATCTGTAGTGGAAAATATATTTCTGCCTATGTAGTACTAATCATCATTAATACCCAGCATAGATTCTGTTCTTTAAGTAATACTGTTTTATTACTATTAGCAGTGCTTAGTATTCTGCAATTGTATTCTGAAAATATTGTCTTAATGATTTCTCATCCTACTTGCAGAAATATGTGTCTCTGTTTCTGGATTGACTCTTACAGTGTAGGAAACAATTATGTTACTGGGGGAAAAGTGAAAAATTAGAAAAAGTGGTGTCATGAATAATACTAATACCATAATGTATTTGTATAAGGGCATGACTGTTTTATTTTTCTTCTTATTTTACCAATCTGCAGATAAAAAAGTCTCCATATCACGTATTCTGAGGAAATGATAGAACTTCCTGTTCTCTCACATCTGGAACATTATCAAGCTCAACCTCCAAAAAAATAGGGCTAAATAATTTACCACACTGTTTATTTCAAAGACCTCCTTCCAGAATTAAAGGAAATCTATTTGCATGTTTCTAAAGGCATTGTTCTTTCGGTCTGTGATGTTCATCAGTCAGGTTTGCTGCTTTTGTTTTTGTAATCTAAATAAATATAGTTCAATGGTTTGGAACTCCATGGTTATCCCAGTGGATTCCTCTATATCTATTGTGTAAAGTAGAACTAGGGGAAGCAAAGGATGACTAATTTTATGAACATGAGATGATGGAAGCAAGTGGAAATCTCTACATACTGGTACAATCAGACTCCTATTAAGACTCTTGTAAAGCCTAATGGTTCAACAGCTTCTGAATCTCTTACAGTTAAGTTTGTATTTTCCATTTCACTTACTATTTCTCCAATTCTCTTTGACTTATTAATTTATTAGATATTGCTAAAAAACCCCTAATATTTACTAGTGGTAGGTAAGTGCACACAGGCACCTACCAAGTAATAACTACTGGGTGTGAATCGACACCTGGCTTGGAATAATATGTCCATAAAATCATGGCCTAAATGAAAAATAACTGTTGAAGCAAGGAAGAAACAACCACTGAGAAACACTATGTGAAGAGTGAAAGCCAAGAGAAATGCAGCACAATATGCTAGACTAGATGTAAGAAAGAAATTTTTCACAATGAGGGTGGTGAAACACTGGAACAGGTTACCCAAAGAGGTGGTGGTAGAAGCTCCATCCCTGGAAACATTGAAGGTCAGGCTGGATGGGGCTCTGAGCAACCTGATCTAGTTGAAGATGTCTTGCTCATTGCAGGGGGGGTGTACTAGATGACTCTTAAAGGTCCCTTCCAACCAAACCATTTTATGATTCTCTGCTGACAGAAGGAGTTAAAATGCAGATGGATTTTTTTTTTCTGATATTCTCTAACTTTTAAAAATATTTTTAAGATTGGGAAAGTTCTTCAGAGCAATTACAGCTTAACTCAAGTAAGCTGTACCAAATTCTGTGTAGTCCTTACTTGTCGATGCTTTTCACAGTGAAGCAAACATCTGAGAAGGTTTCCACCTTGAAGAGAGATTTATAAGAATGAGATTTTTCCATTCTGTGGAAAATTATACAAAATGTGTTTCAAGTTGTAAAAATTGAATTTTAAAATTTCCTATTATTTCCTATGAATCAAGATGCTTCTTTATTTCCTAGCAAAATAGCATTAAAATGGATTTATACTTGCTGAATATCTCCATTTTAGCAAAATTTGGGAAAAAAGATAATTTTGTTGATGCAACCCAGATCATGGCCCAAAACTACCACTTGTTCTTCCATTGAAATCATGGTGAGTCTGGGTAGAGTCACACAGTGCACAATGCAGGACTGAGCCTAAGACTATATAGAGAAATCATGGAAGATAATGCATAACTGAAACCAGCTATACAATAGCTGGATTTTATTCTAAGCCTTTCCCTTACACTGTCTACAGTCCAGGGAGAGAAACTGTCTCCTAAGGGCATTTTAGCCTAACTATAAAACACACACCTAAAATAACTAGCCAAATCACCTTCTGAAGAGCCTCTCCTTCTGTAGAAGGACTAACCATAGGAGAACTAGCTTAGGCTGAATGTCTAAATTGTAGAATTTTTACTTTTAAGACAGTTAAATTTGGAAGAGATTAATATTTCATTATTATATGTTTTATTATTGACTTGAGATGGCCACAATTTCACCCAGTCTTTCTGTATACAATGGCTGTTGATGTTTAAATATGTAGCTGCTGCCACCGAGAGAACCTCAGAGTTTTGTAATACCACTGAAGACTAAATTCTTCCAGGGATATCCAGAAGACATTTCGAGTTCATTGTCATCCCCACATTATCTTCTAAAAAGGATGTCCAGAAGACAATGTTCATAGATATCTTAGGGAACATTTTCTCACAATATTGCCTAATGCAACCTTTGTAGTTCATGAGAATTTTTATTCTAAATTAAAAATATGAAATGTGGTAGCATTTGGCTCCTTTGAACATCAAGAATAGCTCAATTAAAATTTGGTTAAAGTCATCATCACAGAGTAGGCATTGTATTTTCAGCTTATAGAGGAAAAGTTTGGAAGACAAAGGGCAAAGTCTGAATTGTCCTTAAAGCTGTGTAGAAGGTCAGTGTAAAGTGACTGAGGACAAGGGTGGGACATTTGCATTTCCTTGAGTAAGTCCATGATTTAGCCACTGAACTTTGGATGCTGAGAAGCTGTGAGACTTAAGAGCATAAAAGTGGCAGCAGGAGTAGTTAAGATGGGAAGTGATTAAGGCATGAACAATGTGAGAATGGAAAGTACTGCAATAGGCCATTGGGAAATAATGATTACAGTGTCAGCACTGAACTGCCAAATGTGGTTTCTACTGACTGAAGTGGGTCCCAGTATTTCTTTGTCGCAAAGCACAGCATTGCTAGAAAGGAAATATTTGTCTCAATCAGTGAATAAAATATAAACAAAGTGGTGTTGCCTCTCACCTTCTTGGTGGAAACAGTTGGGCTACAGGTGGTTGTGGACAGCAGCTCATCGGTGCTGGATTAGTTAATAGCCCACGTTCCTCAAAGTGATCTTCCTAGTGCATGGTGAAGTGTTGCCCAAGTGGTGAATACAAAACAAGACAGTGTGCCTTAGCAACATGTTTCAAGAAAATTCACTAGCAAATCAACACAATATTTTTTATAAAAAAGGAATCACTCAAGGGGACCTTTCTCAAGACTAACGTTTGTGCAATCTAAAACTTGGAAAGACATTTTGACTAGACTGAGCAATCTGTTGACCTTTCAGAGACATGCTCTTAATAAATTCATGTGTACCAAAGGTAATGGAGCTGATTTACTATGAAGCAAGGCAATGTCTGCTCAAGGAATGCCCCAGTTTCATGAAGAATATAAATTTGCTATTTTTACAGGACCCTGAAAAATTTACACAGCCATCTCATATTATACAACCCTAAAGCTCTTTCCTATCAAAACATTTAAAATATTCCATAGATAGAAATTAGGATCACAGATGCTAAAATACTGACAGCATTGTCAGGGAAAATGTTCCAGGCAAAATGTTAAGTTAAACATATGCTTATAGGGAATGCTGGGGCTGGAAGGGTCTCCATGTCATAGTTCTCCAGCACTTCCAGAAGTTGTTTCATGGAGACAGATACAGACTCTGCAACGAAGGATTTTGGAGAAAGCTTTATCTTTTCTCCTGTAAATGGAATTTATCTTTCATTTTCTCACTAGAAGATAATTTTTAAGCCACCATTCACACTCTGGCATTCACCAGTTCAGTATTTTACTTTAACATTATCATCTCAATAGAAGTATTCTCAGATGTGGCTGCATGAATGAGAATTTAATACCATGTGAAAATGCTGTCCCGTCATTCAGTTGTCTCTAAAGAAAAACTTTGCCTGATAAAAGCACATTCTTTAGAAAAGATAGCACCACTTAAGCATGGTCATGTCTCTTACAGTAAATCATAAAATCATAGAATGATTTGGGTTGCTAGGGGCCTTTAAGGTCATCTAGTCCAACCCCCCTGCAGTAAGCAGGGACATCTTCCACCAGATCCCATTGCTCAGAGCCCTGTCCAGCCTGACATTTAATGTTTCTAGGAATGGGGCTTCTAACTTATCTCTGGCACCACCCTCATTGTAAAAAATTTCTTCCTTATATCTAGTTTAAATCTACCCTTGTTTAGTTTAAAACCATAACCCATTATCCTATCGCTACAGGCCCTGATATGAAGTCTGTCCCCATCTTTCTTACAGGCCCCCTTTAAGTACTGAAAGGCCGCAATAAGGTTTCCCTGGAGCCTTCTCCAGGCTGAACAACCCCAACAGCCTTTTTTCATAGGAGACGTGTTCCATCCCTCTAATCACTTTTGTGGCCCTCCTCTGGACCCAATCCTACAGGTCCATGTCTCTCCTATGCTGAGGACTCCAGAACTGGACGCAGTACTCCAGGTGGGGTCTCACCAGAGCAGAGTACAGGGGCAGAATCACCTCCCTCGACCTGCTGGCCATGCTTCTCTTGATGCAATCCAGGATATGGTTGGCCTTCTGCGCTGCAAGCGCACATTGCTGGCTCACATCCAGCTTTTCATCCACCAGTACCCTCAGGTCCTTCTCTGCCGGGCTTCTTCTCTCAATGCCTTCATCCCCCCACCTGTAATGATATCAGGAATTGTCCTGATCCAGATGCAGGACTCTGCACTTGGCCTTGTTGAACCTCATGAGGTTCCCATGGGCACACTTCTTGAGCTTGTCCAGGTCTCTCTGAATGGCATCCCATTCTTCAGGCATATGAACTGCACCAATCAGCTTGGTGTCATCAGGAAACTTGCTGAAGGTGCACTCGATCCCTATGTCTGTGTCACTGATGAAGATACTAAACGGTACTGGTCCCAATGCAGACCTCTGAGCAACACCACTTGTTATCAGTCTCCATCTGGACATCGAGTTGTTGACCTTTTGAATGTGACTGTCCAGTCAACTCCTTATTTGCCTAACAGTCCACCCATCAAATCCATACCTCTCCAATTTAAAGATAAATCCATATAATTCCTTCATAAACATTTCATGAAGCCATGAACTTTTCCTTCTGACTTCTCACATCACCTTATTACACCAAAATAATTGATGGGGAGCAGTTCCTGTGTTCACTTCAATGCAAGAACTGCAATTCATGTCACCACTGTTGTTGCAACGTGTGTGGGATGGAAACGTTTTCAGTGTCTGCACCAGCACTGCCTCCCACGTAAAGTCCTGTTGCATCCAGCTCACGAGGGTTATGTCTCACCCACGGGAGCTGGAAGGGCTTCTGAGCTGCAGGACCCACACTGCCAGTCCCTGCTCGGGAGGGCGCTGGGGCTGCCCTGCCTCCCTCCCCAACACGATGTGGCTCCCAGGGGAAGGCAGCCCAGCTAAGCCGGCTGGACGGGGGCTGCAGCACATTCCTGACAGGTCCAAGATATAAGGCACATAAACAAGCAGTATAGTCCTTATTGTGTCCTCAGTTACCCAGACATTAAACAACCCCTGGATTTCTATTGTGCAGGGATTCTATCTTGATGGACAGAAGAACAAAGAAATGTGTCAAAACATACAGGAATATTTCTCCCCACATGTTTGCATTTTTCAAAAAGTTAATTAAATAAGCTCAGGTGGATTTCCCTGATTGTTTACACTTCAACTTTTCATCAACTTAATATTCTATAAACCTGACTACACATGCTATTCATTCATGGATTTTTAAAAATTAGTGTATTTTGTTTCAAGATGCAGATGTTAGTATAATACAATACTAACAGATCTCTCAGTATGAATAAACAGGAATCTGTGTTTATGCATGATACGGAGAATTGTGTAGGGAGTTCTCCTTATTAAAATGGTAAACTAAACCCAGCTTAATTACAGCTTGAAAGCCAAAGGGAAGTATGTTATTATCTTATCCTGCAGGAGACAAGATAATTTTAAAAAACAGTGGCATGTTAGTGATAATGTAAACAGAAATACAAAATCAAACCAGGCAGTAGTGTTTGGTATGCTTCATACCTACAGAGATCCATTTTCATCTCCAGTGGTGATTTTCTGGCATGGCTACTTATTTTAAAAAAAAAAAAAAAAAAAAAGTCAGTTTTTAAAAGCTATCCTAAAGCACACTCCATATATCTCCTCCATATAATAGTGGAAAATGAAATTAAATGTATATGATACACTTTTTTACTCAGAGACAGTTTATACAGGTTCTAGACTAATGTTCTGCAGTGGAACAGAGAGAAAACACTCATAAGGACAATTATATTTTCTTTCTTCTAGTAAGGAATTGGGAACAATAAGCTTCCTCTGTTTCCTTGTCTGATGACAAAAGGCTGTAAACAAAGAGATTAAGAAATTGGGCCAGCGATAAATATGGGCATCAGGATGTAAAAATCATAGTACTGAAGACTCTGCTGACACTGTGAAAGGCAGCATTTTGGACACATATTCAGTTTGCTTAATTTCTGAAATGATTTATTTTTCTGAAGGTGGTTCCAAAAGAGTTGAGCACAGTTTGTCTCCTCTGATATTTAGCAGTAAGACAAATTCACAGCCTAAATAAATCCCCCTGTTAAATTTTTAAGCTAGTATAGTAAGTTATCCCTGTAGTAGAAATAATGTGGTTTATTATTAGACTACTTTCAGCATCTGGCTTCTCCTATTCATTTATTGTCACCCAAAAGAATAATTCTTCTGTGCTTGAGTTGAGCTGATATATCTGCAGCTAAAATATCTGCAATTAGCAAAGCACACATCCTTGCAGTCAGCATATATCAACAGCTTGGAGACCAGAACTGTCTGTGATGCTGTCTCCCTTAGCAAAATATAATTGTGGTTAGCAAAATCACTCTATAAATAAGCTTTGAGTTCTATGTTCTCAGCTTTTCAGGCTCAGTAGGCTGGAAATTAAAGCCTGCAAATCACAGGGAAGTGCCCTAACCAGCCAACATGGGGGAAGAAGTGGGATATTGTGGTTTTGACTGGCATACAATACAAATAATCTAACTGTTCCCACCTCGCTGAAAATTTTAAAAAAAGACCTAGTTTTATCAAAAGTATGTAAGATGCCAATTTTTCAACAAAAATGGCTCAGCCAAATAAATGCACCCAGAGTTAACACTGAACCAACATCCAGCAGTCTGTCAAACCTCACATAAAACAAACTTTAGATGTGGATAGTGTCACACAACCACATGAAAAACATTACAAACATTTTTAGATTCCACAAAATGAAACTGTAACCCCACCGCTAAAAATAAGGGTTCCCTTTAAATGAGTGCGGAGGAACCAGAAACCACAGCAGCCACCCCTGAGGCTGCCACTTTGTTCTCCTGGAAGTGCCTGAACCCTTCTGTTAAGCCCCTGGAGTTAACCCCAATTAATAACCATGCTGCAGGTCAGCACTTGGCCAGCTCCCATCAAACAATATTTACATCTCTCTTATCTGGTTATAAATTGTTAAACTTGATCTTTTGGTGTACCCAAAACAATTACCTGCCTGTCATAACAGCATGTGGTGCATTGCTAGAGGCATAAAAGATCTTCTGTTAAGTTTTCAAACTTGTACTGGTAGATGGAGTTGGCAGACAGAGAGGTCGTCTTTCGTGAATGAATGGACTGAGTCCTCAATCTCCAATTCTGATCTGGTGAAAGGAATTAAAACACTTACTCAACCACCCAGACAAGGGTTAGCATAGTTGTTATCAAACCCAACCTGCTCCCAGAGCTCTGCAAAAACCAACCAGTATCCCTTAATGGTGAGAATGGTTAGAAGAAACAGAACTGCACTTAGATAGAGCACTAATCCAAAATTCATCTGCTAGACTATTAACATAGGTGGGCACACTTAAGCACATTCTAATGTAAAAACACTTACGTTATTTCCCTTCTCTCTTACTGTCCAAAATCAGAATTCGGGGATTGATGTTTCTCTTGTAACACCTGACCTCACAGCCACTTTGTGCCCAGCAGGCAACTGGGCTCCAGTTTCTGCTTTAATTACCATACATGTGTCCCCAGTTCTCCTCAGTTTAGATTGCAGAGAGGTGCTGTGCAGGAACAAGTCTTCAGTGATGCTGACTGATGTGCTGGCAGAGCTGACACCCTGCTTTGAAAGTTAGTGTGAATATAAGAAACTTTAAACAACTATTTTCACTATCAAACTCTTTGAACATTAATAGAGAAAAAAATATTTTTTCAGTAGTTAACCTCAGTTACCGCATTATACAACTAATAAACCACAAATTTCTTCTTTCACAAGGAGTCTTTACTGTATGGATTTTTACTTCAGTATCTTACAAAGCCTACTCACAGAGAAATCAGACCAAATAAGTTCATCTCCCATAGCAAAGAGTAGGGGTAGGTGCCCTCAGCTTTTTAACCTCTCCATTCCTCAGGCTATCAAAAGACAGAGCCACCCTCATTTTCACCTGCAAAACGGCAGCCCCAGTATGTAAAAAATTTCTTTGTGCTGAATGTCTCTTTGCTTCCCCTGAACTTCAGTTGACATGAAATATTTGGGTGACCCACGCACAGATTCCAGAGGCCAAGCCCCTTCTCTCTGCCAGGAATGCTGAGATAAAAACAGAGATAAGATTCGTTGTTCCTGTTACTTCTGTACCTGGGAAACATAAAACCTGGGCAACGCTCAGCTTCTTTTGGACATTGTATATAAAACTCACTAGACCCAGAGCAGCTGAGAGGCAAAATTCCTCTCTATCCAGCTTGTGTTCCATAAATTCCTGCTATAGAGGTTATTAGTGGAGATTTGTATAATGTTCAAAGGGAAAAGACAATGCTGCTTTTTGCCTTCCCTGCCTTTCACTTTTACCCATTGTCTACCATTTCAGCTTGAGTTGTGCTGCCTGCCTGCCTTTGCCACAGCATCTGCTTTCTTGCAGTCGTCAAGGATGTGGATGTGCAGAGCAGACACACTGCCAGGGCAGATAAGCAAGAGTGAGTTTATCAGTGGGAAGGGTGGCATAGCCAGTCTGTACTCTTCTGATTCTATATTTGTTAGCCATAGTTTGAAGATGGTACAGGGAAAATAACTTCACAAACATAATCAAACATTGCACACTGTGGAGGCATGTGGCACTTCTCTGCAAACACAGGAATGCTTGGCCAGCTTTCCCCAGTGCCCGACTGACTTGTACAGAGCACTTAGCAAGGAGCAAAACATTTCAGCTGTTGAGAACATACTAATTACAAAAACATGCTTCTGCTAATCATGTCAGGCTTCAGCTTTATTCCTGAATTTTCTTTGCTCTCCACTTACTCCTTTGTGAGCTCTGGGTAAATGCTCACATTGTCTGTTGTTGATCTTCCTTACCTACATGATGATAGCTCATTTTTGATCACTGTCTGAACAAAACCGCCTCTTCTGGATGGGTCATGAGATAGGGTGGAATTTATGAGGCATCCTCCAGATTATATTGCCTTCAGCTATGTTCTCTCAGAGACACTCTGTAATACTCTGTAAATACATGCTCTTTCATGTCACAGTGATCTGGAAATTATGTCTCTGAATGGAACCAAACAGAAAGAACAGACATTTTTCTCACAGACCGGTCTTAAATTTATATCTCTAAAAATATCACAAAAATCTGTATCCTATGTATGACAGGTGAAGGTGAACATTTTTTTCTTCTGACACCTTTTAAAGGGACAGTTAGACTGCACAGCCCTGGTGTTGCAACTATATTCTCATTTATCTTTTAAATATTCCTCCTGGCCAGCCTCTCACAGGAGGTCCTCCCAGGCAGACTGAGCACTTTCAGTAAGATACATCACAGTGAATCTGCACAATGCCTGGTCCTAAAGGCTGCACTGCTATTTCTACTGGTAACAGTTCTGGGTAGGCTTATGCTTCATCCTATGCACTCATTGTGGGTAGCAATGGACTCTCTGCGTCCCTTTGCACCTCAGCTTTCCTCCCAGCATTAACAAAGATTATCCTAAGCAACAACACAACTGTGAAACCAGTCAACTGCTTCCTAACCATGGGATGGGCAGGCAGCAAGCTAGGAAAAGAGTGGTGGCTTTTTTGACCTTACCCATACCATTGACCTGATCTACTGCAAATCAAGGACTGGGCAAAATACATCTCCACTGGAGTCAGAGAAGGACCAGTGAACAACTTAATATTATGCTCTTTCATCAGACTTTGTGGTGACTCCAGAGTCGAGTCCTTACTGTATTTTCAAACTCATGGTGAAGGTGCAAGTTGCATCCACGTTATCACACACAACAGGCAGAGTCTATTTAAAACAGCTTTCACATTCCTCACAGCTTTCCCTACCAAGCACACTGAACAATAATTTTCCTTATTACAAACCAGTTCAAGAAGCAAAGGATATACCAATGAGGCAAACTAAGTGACAAAAAAGATTAATATACTGTTTCTGAGAATTTGGGCACCCATACAGTGTTACCAAAATGTGAACTATAAAATTAATCTGAGAGAAAAGGAGAGTTTGCCAGAAAGTTCTGAATTTTCATGGTACAGCTGGGAGCTACGTGTACAGTATTGTGCAGCACAAACTAACAGGTTTTTAAATGGCACACTGGGCACATATAAAGACAAATGGGTTCCTCGATATGCTTCACAGGATTAATAAACACAAGTCTGACAAAACTGCATTATTTCATTCCCACACAATGAAATGGTAATGAGTCACACAGATAAAAGACAATATAGCACAAAAAACACAGATGTTTTGCCAGAAGTTATATATAGAGAAAAAAAAATAGCCCTGGTCTATCAGCTCTCAGTGTTCAGATGACCATACTGGTACTTTCGTATTCATGTCAGAAGGTGCTCAAAAGCTGTGTTCTCCTATCTTTCACTTCTCTTTTACTAACAAATACGAGGTAACCTAGAAAACCTGTGATGAAAAGAGTTAAACAAATCTAAAATACTTGGTTAAGGCACCAAAATAAACCTGGAGCTGCTGAAATGGAAAACAGAATGAGTCATAATCAAAGAAATGCCTCAGGCTTGCCACTCGCTCAGTATAATATGGCAATATCACCTCATAAGCCTGATATTCAAAGGTTCCGAGTGCCCAGCATATGTTTTAGATAGTCACCAAAACAAAGTGTAGATATACACACACCTTCATTGCCCTTGTACTTTGGGGATGAGAGAGATGCTTCCCAGATGCTTCCTTAGGAGAGTCTCGGGAACATTTTCAGAGCATCTCCTGGCCCAACATGAGCAGGATTTTTAAGGAAGCAGAGCTCAAGTTGAGGGAAAACTCCTTTGAAGGGCAAGATGGGGCTAAGTCTCAGGAGTAGCTTAGAATTCAGAGTATTGTTTATGTTGTTTTACCATATATAGCCTGGATACTGTCACCAAGTACTTGGCATTCAAGTCTCTGATTCTGCCCTTATTCCCAAAGTTTCAGCTAGAAAAATTGGAATTCTGACTTATTTCAGCTGTAGGACTAACAGGTTTCTCACTGGATAATGGGAATCTTTACACAGAATTCTTTGTCAAAGAGGAAAATTAAGAAAGCCATGCAAAAGTGATAAATAACATCAATGAAGGAACATGAGCACACACACACACACATAAAATAAAAAATTGAAGCAGCCATAAAATTAAGCTGCCTACTGAAAATAAAAGGGGCAGACCTTCAGCTGGCATAAACAGAAGTAGTCGAGGCCAAGCATTTATTTTGATTAATCTTAAAATATAATGCCTAAGAGAGACCATACTGAAAAACTAAAAGTATTGTTTGCAATACAAACAAAACACTTTTGAGCTGTTTACACAAATACATCATGTCAAAAAGAAGGGATGTGAAAATCTATCTGTAGATGACCTTACCCTCTGTGTGCCTGCCAGGAGTTTTACACGCAGTTACAGCCATCTAACTATCAGAAAGACCGAGGAGGGAAATGGAAAGAGTCCAGAAAACAGCAAAAATGATCAGAGAGCTGGAGAGACTGATACATAGTGAGCAACTAAAATAGAACAGGATTTTTAAGACCTTGGCTCTATGACAATTAAAGAGATACAGCAATCTACAGCTTCAAAGTCATGAATACAAAAAGAGGGGGACTTTTATGGCAAAAGAGGAAGGACAACTAAATAAGAAAATTAAAATGCATGCTAGATTTCCAAAATAGACTCAGTAGTCTCCCAAGCATGGAATGTGTAAAAGATCTGCTAGTCTAGGACTAACAATGTTTTCTTCTCCCAGACCTATCTACAGTAGGTCTCTTAATTTTATTTTTTTTTCTGTTCTTATGAGTTAATCTCCACAATTCAACGTTCCTTGCTACTAAGACAGCACAGCTGACATTTTGTTCAAGGATCATCTAGCTCTGGTCAAAACAATTTTGGAGAACAAACTGATTCGTAACCTAATCACTGTTCTCTATTATGTCTCCTACTACCGCTGCCACAAGCATGAATACTGAAGGAAATTTTAAGATGCAAGCATCATATACATATAATTTCTTTCAGCACTAGGTGCTGCTGACTCATTTAGGGAAGAGTTTCTGTATTCCATCTGGATTTAATAGAAAGCTATGTGACAGGCAAAAAGAGAAAGAGCACGTAGCCTTGGGAGGGAGCAGCCTAGAGGGAAAAACCCCAGAAGCAGGCAACTGAAGGTTAATCACAGCTCGCAAGACTTCTTTAACTATGTATGATGTACATCCTGTCTGGATAGTAACTTTGCATTCTATCTACTCCTATCCCCTTCCTTTGGATATGCTGGACAGAGCAAAACACTGTAACAGATAGACATTCATACATATAATGTATATATATTATATATACAAATATATAATGCATGGGCTAGTTACATGGACACCATAAGGGCAATGCAAGTCATACCAGAGAATTCTTACAGAGAGAAGGAATGTAATCCAAGTGGACCTTCAAGAATGGGAACAACTACACTTTTTTGACTAAAAATAGTTAGCAAAAATATCAGTTGCTCACACAGCATTTGTCTTCCATTCTCTCCTCATCTCTCTTCCCAGTGGAGTTTTCAAAGTAGGTATTTTAAAATTGTATTTAATTTTAAAAAGTACTCTAAAAATTCTACTTTTTGCAAAGTAGTATTCATTTTCATAAAGGAAGGTTTTTACCTCAAAAGTTACTTAAATCAAGATTCAACCAAGCTGTTATACTATAAAAAGATAACTACAGTATACATTAAGAAAAAAACAACAATAGTGTTAGTGAAGCACTCCTTGTGCAAGTAAAAGTCAGACCCTTATGAACACTAAATGTAGGAATGGCAAATGCCTTGGAAAGGAAAAACTCACTACTCTGTACACAGCTGACCTATATATATTTCTGGCTTTCCAATAAGCCATTCTAAAACTATATGATGAAAAATAATGGAAAATATTTTTTTCTACATTTTAGCAAGGTCTTGCTTTTTCTCCAGGGTTGGGTTAATTTATTGCTAAGAATGTCCTAAATTCCTTGGAGACTTTCTGACTCATCAACATATTGCAAACAGACCAAAAACGCATTCTTAGGATAAGTAGTTTATCAGATCCTAAGTATTTTCGCAAAGGAACTGCACAAGAGAATGACTCAATTCAAGTATAATATGCTCAGTATTCCTCTTCCATATCCAAAGCATGAAAATAGCAGAAATCTGTGAGAAGCTCAAAGAGCTTTCAACACAGAAATTTGTTAAATAATAATCTGGAAAACGTAGTGGTAGTAAACCACCAAAGTATGGTTTAGAAATGCAAACTAAACCATACTAGTCTAAATCAAATTATAATCACATTTAAAGTCAGATTCCAGATGGATAGTTTTCATAAATGGCTCTGAG
This sequence comes from Caprimulgus europaeus, assembly GCA_907165065.1. The sequence continues at coordinate 21,900,573 of OU015528.1, read as the reverse complement.
ATGTATTTGATCCAGCTGCTGAATAAATAGGAATCTGCACCTTCAGAAAAAAATCAGCAGGGTTTTTTTTAAATGTTCAAAACACATAAGCTTGTGGTAGCTAAGAGTTGAAGGGTCTGATTTTCATTTTTTTAAGTCATCCACTACTGTCAGCACTCTGTTTCACACCCACAGTCATCATCTACTTCCCATTGAATATTGGTGTCCCTCAAAGTGACACTCCATGAATAGAAGTATAAAACAACCATTAGCAGTGTCCTAATTAAACCAGAGGATTTAGCAATCTCCAGCAAACATGGTGATCTAAGCTAAAGAGCAGGACCCTTCATCAATGACCGCTAATCCCAGAACGTTTGCCACAGAGAGCAGCCAAGCACAGTTACTGCTTGTACAATGATTTTCCATCAGAATCTAGTTTAAGTGTTAGATGCCCATGGAGGAATCATCTAGTCCTTCCTGCAGATCCCACCAGCACCAGAGCCATTTGCACATCTCCTTCACAACACCCCTGTTCCTTTTTCATTTCGGTTGGCGAACAACACAAACCCTGAAATTCTGACCAACATTCAGGTTCTGGTTTCACACTACACCAAGCTTTAATGCCTTTCTTTGCTCTGTTTATATGACTAAACAGTCATAAACACTTGAGTTACCACGTTTTAACAAGCTACTGCTGGTCAGCTGAACAGTAGCAGCTGACTTTGATCACTGTGCTGCAAGGTTCAAGCAGATGGTGTTCTTCCCCACAAACAGGCTCAGGAGCTGCCACCTGGAACTGAGCAGCTCTCCATATCCTGCATCCCTTTCCCAAATTTTTACAACGTGCAGCTGGCCTACTTAGCAGGAACCTGTCCTAAATATTTTCTCAAACCCCATTAGGGTTCCTTATGATCTTATACATGCTTAAGCACACAGGAGACATAGATTATAACAGTCTCTGTACTGCTGCAAACACTGAAGTAGGTGTCACTCATGCAGTCAGCCCGGGACCTTTTTCACCAGATCATCACTTTTTTCAGCACTCAAATCCAGATCCCACTGAGTCATTGTGAGTTTTACCCTGTAACATATTCTGACATATTAATAACAGCTCTGCTGATACATCCTATAAACTGCAGTGAGAAGCAAAAATTAGAACGAAAAAAGAAAACAAACAGATGAGAACGAATTATGAAAACACACTGAAAATATTTCCAGACTTCTACTGATGGGAGGAAAGAAAAAAGAAATATCTAAAAATGTCTAAGCCCGTCCCCTTTGCTGTTTCCCTCACTCTCCGTCTGCTCACAAAAACTGTATTCCCATTGTCGGTATTAAACAGCGAAAACTCTCTCACCCCCTCACTGGAGACCATTTGAGCACTAACTGGTAAATCATGAAAACAGTACTCGGGAGACCTCATGGGAGTACTTTATTTCTTCCTTTCTCATATTAAACATCAGAGGCTATGCTGAAAGCTACTATAAACATCTCTATTACCACTAACTAGCTTGGCTAAATGAGACCCAGATAATCCTAAAATAATTTCTGCAACCAGTTTTTTACCAGAATGAACTTATCCTGTCATGTCTCCTCTGACTGCCTAAGCAGCTTTCACCTTGACACATAAAACCAGCCTTCATAGAAGCTTTTGGCTTAAATTCAGCAGCCTTGGATATAATTTGGCAAAGTAAATATAAATATTTAGCTGTGGCTTACATTCATTGATCACTGAAAACAGTTAATTTTACTCTCATGGGGCAGAAAATGACAAGAAAAGCAATTGAGAGCAAGGGAATTTCTATACACAGAAACAGGCTCTAATTATCCATTTTCATGAAACAAGTCTAAGTGTTATACCAAGCTGTGTGGTGCGGTTGACACACTGGAGGGACGGGATGCCATCAAGAAGGACCTTGACAGGCTTGAGAGGTGGGCATGTGCTAACCTCATGAAGTTCAAAAGGCCAAATGCAAGGTCCTCCATCTGGGTCGGGGCAACCCCAAGCACAAGTACAGGCTGGGCGATGAGTGGCTTGAGGCCAGCTCTGAAGAGAAGGACTTGGGAGTGGTGGTGGATAAGAAGTTCAACATGAGCCAGCCATGTGCGCTTGCAGCCCAGAAGGCCAATAACCATATCCTGGGCTGCATCAAGAGAAGTATGGCCAGCAGGTCAAGGGAGGTGATTCTCCCCTCTACTCCGCTCTCATAAGTCCCCACCTGGAGTACTGTGTCCAGTTCTGGAGCCCCCAACACAAGAGAGACATGGACCAGTTAGAACGAGTCCAGAGGAGGCCACGAGGATGATCCAAGGGCTGGAGCACCTCTCCTTTGAGGACAGGCTGAGAGAGTTGGGGCTGTTCAGCCTGAAAAAGAGAAGGCTCCGAGGAGATTCTATAACGGCCTTCCAGTACCTGAATGGGGCCCACAGGAAAGCTGGGGAGGGACTTTTCATAAGGGCAGTTAGTGATAGAACAAGGAGAAATGGCATTAAGCTGAAAGAGGGTGGGTTTAGATGAGTCCCTTCCAGCAACTCAATGTTCTTCTTGTAATGAGGGGCCCAAAACTGGACACAGTATTCAAGGTGCAGACTCACCAATGCTGAGTACAGGGGAAGGATGACTTCCCTGGTCCTGCTGGCCACACTGTTTCTGATACAGGCCAGGATGCCATTGGCCTTCTTGGCCACCTGGGCACACTGCTGGCTCATGTTCAGCTGGCTGTCGACCAACACCATCAGGTTCTTTTCTGCCAGGCAGCTTTCCAGCCACTCTTCCCCAAGCCTGTAGCATTGCATGGGGTTGTTGTGACCCAAGTGCAGGACCTGGCACTTGGCCTTGTTAAACCTCGATGGGTTGCAGCCCATTGATCCAACCTGTCCAGGTCCTCTCTAGAGCCTTCCTGCCCTCAAGCAGACCAACACTTCCACCCAGCTTAGTGTCACCTGCAAACTTACTGAGGATACGCTCAATCCCTTCATCCAGATCATTGATAAAGATGTTAAACAGGACTGGCCCAACACTGCGTCCTGGGGAGCACCACTTGTGACTGGCCTCCAGCCAGATTTAACTCAATTTACCACCACTCTTTGGGCCCAGCCATCCAGGCAGTTTTTAATCCAGCAGAGAGTGTGCCTGTCCAGGTCATTGGCAGCCAGTTTCTCAACCAGAAAGCTGTGAGAAATGGTGTCAAAAGCTTTACTGAAGTCCAGGTACACCACATCCACAGCCTGTATCTGTCCAAAGGATGTTACAGATACATAAGATTGGAGAAGATTTCCATCCTGTTTGTGGTCATTGCTCTCCATTCTTACCTTTGTCCTTCAAACTGTTCTGTCCAGCCCTGCTGGCAGAAAGCAGAGCCTGGCAGCTCTGGGGAGAGAGCAGGCCAGGGAGAAACTGGAAAAATTATAGAATCATAGAATCATAGAACGGTTTGGGCTGGAAGGGACCTTAAAGATCATCTAGCTCCAACCCCCCTGCCAAGAGCAGGGACACCTTTCCACTAGAGCAGGTTGCTCAAAGCCTCATCCAACCTGGCCTTGAACACTTCCAGGGAGGGGGCATCCACAATTTCCTTGGGCAACCTGTTCCCCCTTACTGAACATTGTATATGCCTCATTTTCTGTACATTTGCCAGAAAAGTCAGGGAACAGAGTTTGATACTGCTCAGGCTTTGCCATCAACCTCATTTGATAATTCATATACAATTCATTTCCAAAATCACTACCAGAGTTATCGAAAACAGCATGTTTTAAGGGGTTCTTAATAAACAACATCCCAGGCTGTCTGCAGCCTTGAGCTTTTATTGATTTTAAACAGGCTTATCATGAAAAATATTATTTTTTCAGGAACAATTGCATCACCTCTTTATTTCAAATTCTCAAATCCTCAAAGATTACAAAGGAAAACTTCATTTTCCATGGTGCTGTCTTGACAGACATCAACATTTATCAGCTATTACAATAACAGATTTCACAAAAACAGATTAATATCAACAAATGTTGCTATTTGTTTTTTATACAGGGAGCTGATACTGCAAGACCACTCTCCAGTGACAGACTGTGATCTGGGTGATCTTGCAAGGAGAATTACCTCTTAGCTTTTAGCAAAGCTGGAGCTGAGCAAGTGCAGCTCCAGACTCACTGCTGCAGCTGGTCGGTAGAGTGAGATGCAGCAGGAGTGGCTGGGAAATCACAGAATCACAGAATGGTTTGGGTTGTAAGAGACCTTTCAAAGTCATCTCCTCCAACCCTCCTGCCTGAGCAGGGACATCTTCCACTAGATCAGGTTGCTTAGAGCCCCACCAAACCTGACCTTTAATGTCTTCAGAGATGGGGCTTCTACCACCTCTCTGAGTAACTTCCAGTGTTTTGTCACCCTCACTGGTGACAAAAATTCCTTCCTCATATCTAGTCTAAATCTCAACTAATTTAGTTTAAAACCATTACCCCTGGTCATATCGCTACAGGCCCTGCTAAAAAGTCTGTCCCCATCTTTCTTGTAGGCCCCCTTTAAACACTGAAAGACCACAATAAGGTCTCCCCAAAGCCTTCTCTTCTCCAGGATGAACAACCTCAACTCTCTCAGCCTTTCTTCATAGGAGAGGTGTTCCGTCCCTCTGATCACTTTTGTGGCCCTCCTCTGGACCCAGTCCTACAGGTCTATGCCTTTCTTCTGCTGAGCACTCCAGAGCTGGATGCAGTACTCCAGGTGGGGTCTCACCAGAGCAGAGTACAGGGGCAGAATCACCTCCCTCGACCTGCTGGCCACACTTCTTTTGATGCAGTCCAGGATATGGTTGGCCTTCTGGGCTGCGAGCGCACATTGCTGGCTCACGTCCAGTTTTTCATCCACCAGTACCCTCGAGTCCTTCTTCACAGGGCTGCTCTCAATGCCTTCATCCCCCAGCCTGCAATGATATCAGGGACTGTCCTGACCCAGGTGCAGGACTTTGTATACATCCACACCGATCCATGCCTCTAGTGAGGGGGAAAGTAGAAAGCGGTTGATATAAACCAACATGATCTGACTTCAGTAGCCAAAGGGCTACATTTTCTGCTGGTTGCTCCTATATCGTTTTTCAGCAGCGCCATCCCAAATTTCTGTGCCAGACCCAAGCAGCCAGTAGAAGCTTGCTAAATGCCTTTCGGCTGCACTCAGCTCCCCATATCTATAGGCTAAGAAATAATAGTTGCTGGACCAAAGTACCCTGAAGGTGGGTCTGAACCTCAAGCCTGTCAGTTGGCCTTTTTATTCCTCCCACTCACAGAAGAAAGAGGAATTGGCGGGTAGAAAATGCAGCTCATAAGTATGCCTTGAGTCATTACGCTGGTTCTTTGCTCGCATCTGAACTTGTTGTAAGTTGTATTTGCAAGCTTTTATCCTTACTGAGCCACAGCTACATTGCTGGATACAAAAAACCCCCAAAAAACAACCAAACAAAAAAACGTGACACCAGTATCGGCAAACTCATCAGCGTGGGAGACAAAGCATCAACATGAGTTGTACATAGACGTGAAGCTTTTCTGCAGAGTTATCCGGTCAAGAACAATGCAATATGGTCCAGAGCATTGTATTAGGTGATTTCCTACCCAAACCTTGCATAGTTATTTTTGTGTCACTTTCCTCTGAGGTTTTAAAGGATTAAAGCTATTCCTAACTTAATGCAGCAGTGAAAATTCAAGAAAACTACCAGTACCAGTTTCCTTATAATTTAACAAGCCTGGGTCATTGATGAGCAATGTCACTTCTCTTTCTGAGAGTGATGGGTGATTGTGATTATTGCATGCAACAAGAATGTACCCCTGGCACCTCATGAGCTCATGCTGCCTGTCAATATTACCAGATACTTTTAGCAGTCATTCTAGCAATTTGCTTACTTTTACATAGAACACTCTTTGGCTTAAAACATGTTCTCAACTAAAACAGAGGAAATAATTTGTATGAACTGAAGCTAAAATCCAAGGAGGGCACAATAATAGCTGTAATGTTGGATGCATTATTTTATTGTGGCAATAGTTTAGCAAGTATGAGCAAGTAGGCGATGTTGGGGTGTAGCAGACCGGTGGGGCCGGACATGGGAAGCTCGGTGGGCAGCGGCAACGCACCGTCCTTCCACACTTGTTTTCCACGGACTCCCCGCGGCTGGGCAAGGGCAGCAGCCAGGGCGCGGTATGGCCTCACTCACAATCGCCTCATCGCTTTGTCGCCGCCGCAAACGCCTGCTCCTACAAACCAGCCGTGCGTGAGGCCGCAGGACAGCGCCGCGGGGCCGCTGCCCGGGATTTCACAGCGATGCGGAAACCAAACGCCTGCGGCCGCTCCGGGCAGCGGGGATGGGGAGGACGGCTGCCAGTCCCGGCCCGTACAGCGGCCGCGGGGCTTAGGGGGGCTGCCCGCCGGCGCTTCAAGCGCTGGGTCCTCCACTGCCCCGCGGCGCCCGCCCCGAGACCCGACCCGCGGGGACTCCCGGCAGCTCCGGCTCCCGACCCCGGCGGCGGCGCGGCCCGCGGGGCGTGTCCCGGGCAGCCCCGCTCCGCCCCAGCCCGGCGGGGCTGCGGCCGCTTGCGGCGGCGGACGGGGCAGGGCAGGGCCGGGCCGGGCCGGGAGGCGCTGAGCGGCGGGCAGCGCCATGGGGCTGGAGCGGGAGAAGGCGGACACCCGCATCTTCATGGACGACGACAACTTCCCGCCGAGCAGCGGCCCCGCGCTGTCAGAGGCGGAGAAGTACGCGGAGGACGAGCTGGACCGCGACCCCCACGGGCTGAACGCCCACCTGCAGGTGCGCGGCCGCGGGGAAATGGCCCGGCAGGCAGCTGCGCCGGGCCGCAGGGGGGGCGCCCGGGCCGGGCTGGGCCCGCGGCGGGGCGGCGGGCGGGAGTGCCCCGCGGCCTCCCCTCGTCCCAGCTCCGCGTAACGGCCGAGCGCTTCTTGTTCCAGCTGGGGTTCGAGGATGTGATCGCGGAGCCCGAGCTAACCCACTCCTTCGACAAAGTCTGGATCTGCAGCCACGCGCTCTTCGAGCTCAGCAAGTATCTGATCTACAAGCTCCTGACGCTGGTCCTGGCCGTGCCGCTTGCCCTGGTTGTGGGGATCGTCTTCGCGGTGCTCAGCTGCCTGCACATCTGGTGAGTGCGGTTTGGTGCCCGTCGCTGCGGGGGCTCCGCAGGCAGCTCAGCAGGACCCTCCTCTTGTTGCTGTAGTGCCGACCTGTTGGTCACTGTCTTTACCACCGGTAATCAGTCAGATCAACTTGCGTTATCTGCTTTATTTTTAAAGGGAGAGAAATGAAAACATGTTTCCTCTGTGATGCAGTCCCCTGCTGTGCTTTTACCAGTGGTCTGTCACATCTGTGTAAACTTCTTGGGGCAGAGAGCCTGTTTTACCGTTAGTATGGCACCTAATGCAATGCATTCCAGCCTCGGCTGGCTTCTGGAGTAGTAATAATGATTGCTTGTTTTTTTAAACTGGAGTACAGTTCTTAAAATGTGTGTTTGAAATGAAAGACCTGGGCAGAAGTATTACTTACGCCCGACACTTTCTCAGTGTGGTTACCTCTTCAATTTTTTTCCTCACAAACTGAAGAAAGCTTCTGAGGGCCCAGCTTTGCTACTGCTACAAAATCTACTGTCACTTCCTTGCATCTGGCACATGGCCCTCTAGGTGCAGTGCCCCAAAGCACTTCCACCTAAGCAAAGAACCCTCTCTGAGCTCAGGAAAGCTGCTCTGGCCATGGCTCAGGTTCACAGGCAAATACAGTAGCCCTTCAAGTCACAGCAAACCTGGTGTGCTTTACACAGACTATACTGGCGAAATATCAGGGAAGAGTGACTTGAGACCAGAAAGACAGATATAGTATAGTGTGCCCAGACTTCTAGGTCTGTCAGCTGTACTATACCGTGTTATTGCAAAAAGGTTTAGTGGGCATATAGATTTCCAGTAGTGGAATATCTATGGAAGAATTAATTGGTGCCCAGTTTATTAAAACTCTAATAATTAGTTTTTGTGCTTTAGAATGATCTCGTATCTGGGTTTCACAGCCTGGATATGTAGGAATGAGTTTTGCTGAACCAGAAGTCAGAGGTCAGTTTCTATTTATGCAAGTAGTCCCGAGTGACTCTCAGGAGCTGTGGGTTCTCAGTGTGTCTGAAATAGGACTGTCTGGATGTGGCATTTGATTTGAAAAGTTTCCTGTGACTTTCTGTGTACACACTTGCTTCCCCAACAACTATTTTTCTTTCCCTATGTTCACTGTCACCACAGAAGTGATCTTTCATTTTGATCTTCCTTGCATCTGGGATGGGTGTGAAAGAATCATGTAACTCAGTAGCACTGTCTGCACCCCCTGGGACCCTATCCAGTGCTACCATCCAATGACAGCACTGTCTCATCTTCCCACAACCTCAAGCTGGATTTGTTTCAACACAAAGGTGGAACACACTGAAACTAGGTTAGCTTCTCTGCAGCTCTCCATGTTCCAGATTTCTTAGGAGTAAGGAGTTCAAAGTTTCTGTGTTTGAGAGGGTAGCGCAGGAGCAGTGCAGGTATAGAAACCCTAAACGCATGGTACTGGCTCCCATGTAGTTCCACTGGGTCTGGGAAAAAAGGTAACTTGTTTTGTGAGTGAGAGGAAGGGAATTCCATTATAACCCTGTCTCAGCTGTTGAAATGTAGTGGGAAAACCCTGGGCACACCCTCCCGGAGGGGCTGCCTGCAGGAGGGCTCATCAGCGCTTCTGTGCCTCACTTCCATCATCCAAAACTGTGAGAAGATGATATTGATCTGTCATGAGGGAGCCTTTCCTGAGGCTAAATTCAAAGGTGTTTCAACATCTTTTGGAAGTTGCTCAGGCACAAAGCTCTGTTCATTGTCACATACTTTGTTGCACTTTTGTCAGTATACTAAAAATCCACAAAAGTCTGAGTCAGCATTCCTCATGCATCAAGAAGGGTACCTCATGAGTTGCACCCTTCATACCTGATAGTAAATGTCAACTTTCACCAGCAAAAAGATTGCTAAAGGAGGAAGCAAACATGTGAGATTTCATAGAAAGCAAAAAGAAGATTAAGAAGTATGTAATAATACATTTTCATTTTTGACTGTAAAGAAGGAATGTGTTCTGGTTCTGTTTTCAAACTGGCTGCTTGAGAGAGAACCCCATTTTACACTACCTGGTAAAAGATCCTGAAACTGTGCCAGTGAGCAGGTTGGTGACCTACACACAAGCCAGTTCAAGAAAGGCTACTTCTCCACATTTCTTCTCTTTTACTAATGGCTGTTATTCTCACCATAGACTGCAGAAATTTTCAAGACTCAGTTTTAACATCTTTCTGTGAATACCCGAGTGTCCTGGTTTTTAAACACGTCCTTAGATTGGGGCTGTTAAGGTTATTGATTTTGAACATGAGCAGAACACTGCTGATTTTCCAGGCAGCACATGCAAAACCATAATCTTTATTATAGATCAGGGACTGATTCTTGTTGCTGTGTGGATATATATACTTATATATACATATATTTGAGTATGCATCCTGTTCTGCAGAGGATCTGTTATCCTACTGTGTGGCATTTCCAAATCATCAGAGAGTGTGATGTGCCTTCCCTGGAGTGACCAGGCACACTTAAAAAATAAATAACCAAGTGCCTGGTTATTCCTGTGCATTTTTAGACATTCTGGTATATGGCTTGCATTGTATGATAAAAGCTGAGAATCTGGTTAGATAAATGCTGAAAATAATTCATGTTGACTCTTTAAATTTCTAAGCTTCAACGTTTTTTAAATGTACAATGTTTGTTTCTACTTTATTATGCTAAGTGGCACTCATTGGAAATATACCATACTTACATATTTTTCAGACCTACTGTGAAAAGTGAATATTTCCTGTCATTCCAACCAAGGTCAATGAGAGTTTTTCATATGCATTTACTGTAAAATTGGATAGGAAGTTTTAACAGATTATAAAACATTACCAAAACATTTTTATATTTTACTGTATTTAAGATTATCAAAAGAGATTGAGTTCTGGTACCATGTGAACGACCTCCACAGCAGTTGCAAGTAGTATGATCACTGCTTTTCCAGCCTTCCCTAATGACATCCTGGTGATTCACTATATCTTTCTGTGAAACTTCTGCGTAGTGTGGTATTTGCTTAGTTTGTATTTTTTGTGATCCTGTCGACAGAGAGTCCAATAGAAATGTCAGCTTTTCTGATTCTCTGCAATTCAGTTAGATTAAAAAAAAAAATGCAGGCCAAATTACTTTTAGATGGCAGCAAAGGAGCAGTGGCATAGCCTTTATAAACTAACTGGAAATAGAAAAGGGGTGAAGTCAACGCAAGCTGAGTAGTTATTTCTGGTGTTTTCCCTGTCTTGCTTGGAGAAATGCTGATTTTTTTCCTCTTTGCATTACTGATGGTTATAAACTGTATTCTAACACATGAAGCCCTAATTTTATTATCTAGAAATTATCTATTCTATATGCAGTGATACAATAGGTGTTTATAAAACACGTAGATTACTGAGTTCAGTTTAAAACTAGAGACACATTATTCCAGTAATGCTCACAGTTCTATATGGTGAGTATATTAGTAGCTCTTTCAGCAGAGACAAAAGAAGAGAAGGTTTTAGAAAAACTATTCTTGTTCAAGTCCATCTGGGTTAGCTTAGAGTGCAGCATAGACATACTGGTATATGGCTTGCATTGTATGATAAAAGCTGAGAATCTGGTTAGATAAATGCTGAAAATAATTCATGTTGACTCTTTACATTTCTAGGCTTCAACTTTTTTTAAAATGTACAATGTTTGTTTCTACTTTGTTATTCTAAGCAGTACTCATTGGAAATACACAATACTCACTTATTTTTTAGACTTACTGTGAAATAATAAATATTTTCTGTCATTCCAACCAAAGTCAATGGGAGTTCTGCAGTGGAATTACATGGACACAAGACTGGGATCTTAGAAGTTGAATGCAACAGCAAACTAGAACAGAGTTGTTTGTCTTTCATCAAGAAAATCTATAGTTTCTTCTATCTAATTGAGGAATTGTGTTATTTACAGATTTTTTTTAAAAGCTTGCTCTAGTACCACTTCAGTATTACATAAATTATTTATATATTTAATTTGTCTGCACCCAAGTAAGAACGTCCAGCTTAGTGAAATGACATGGGGTCTTGGCCAGTAAATGATTAAAACAGGAGAATAACTTAAAATAGCGTGGTCAGTTATCATGTATCCACTGACCCTCGTGCGCCACACATAGGTGCATTTCCGGCTCGCCTTTGCTGTTAGTGTGCTTGGCCACCACTAATGACATTGCTTTGCAACTGGGACATGTGGAGAGTATCTCCAGATGGTTACTAGTGCTCAGGACATGAAAGCACAATACTTTCAAGTGTACAGCCTGCGTGAATAAAAAGATCTTTCCCCTGACCAGGAGTTTAGATCTCATTCTACCTTAGTTTCTGACCTACAAATGAAAAACCTTACAGTATCAGCAAGATCCCATTTTTCTGAGGTTTGGCATGTGTCTGTACTATAGTAATACAATGTAACTGGATATTACTTTACTGTTTCTGTTTTATTGTAGCAACTTGTACCAGCGAAGTGAGATCTGTAGGAGTGAGCCACGAGCAGCGGTGTGTGTGTGTGCCTGTGCATTTGCATGTGCGAGAGAGAGAAGGATCAAAGAAACACCCAAAGAGACAGCAGAGCCAGAATGGATTGTAAAGAGCGCTGTTCCCAGTCAATCAAACTGGGAAACGTGGTGTTTCTGTTAAGCCCTGAAGACTCAGACTCAGATATGCCCACAGCACAAATTAGTCCTTAGCAGATGACTCTGCTCCTCAGTCACACTGGGGTGGCATCACAGTGGCAGCGTATCACATACACCAGCCCTTCTAGCAGGGAGGGCAAAAGTTCAGCCCCGTAAAAGGCATGTCCAAAAGTTAGCTCAGCATTGCCAATTAAGAAGCAGCAGAGACATGATGAAAAGAAAGCTGGTGTCTCCTGTCCCCTGTGTTGCACACAAGTGATCCTGGTCAGAGGACCATGTGCATCATGGTGCTTCTGCATGTGCAGGGTGAGACTGTGAGTGAACAAAATTGATAGAGAATGAGTGCAAGAGTGTAAAATCAACTTGTTTAGAGATTTGTAGTTATAAAATCACTTCCTCTTCTGTAAGATCTCACACCTGTGTTTAGCTATCCTCATTTCCCCACACTATAGCAGCAGCAATCTTCAAATCTTCCATTTTCTCTTTTACAGGATTGTGGTGCCTTTCGTGAAAACTTGTCTCATGGTCTTGCCTTCAGTGCAAACTGTATGGAAGAGCCTGACAGATGTTTTCATCGTACCGTTCTTTCAGAGCATAGGCCGATGCTTTGCCATGGTTAATATACGCCTGGACCAAGAGTAAACGTCAGGGATGCGACACTGCTGTAATCATAGCTGGTGTTATACCTCTTTGCTAACCTAACATACAAGCACTTACCATTCATTCCAAACTATTAAGTTACAATGGCTGGTTTAAGTGGGAACATAGTATTTTTATTAAAACTCATTTATTTTCAGGGAGATCAGTTTAAGAATAAGTAGGCAGTTTTCATAGCTCACTATTTTAACAATAGAGCAAACACAGAGTATGTTGGCAACACTTTATTTTAATGGTACATCAATTGCTAGATTAAAGGAGAATTCTTGTGGAGGTTTAACAGACACCACAGTGATAATGATTGGTGTTATTACTATAAATATTGAAATAGGCTGTGATACCTTAGGTGAAACTGATCTCTAGGATTCCCCACCGACTTTACTGCTAGTCCACCAAGGATCATTTTTGGCTCTCGCTATGCAGAACAGTCAACTCAGTCCTTTATTATCAGCAGTTAAAATGAACGTGACTCATTGCATAAGCATACGGAGAAAGGAACTGTTGTATAATTCTCCTGTACTAGGGACGAAAAGCTCCCTGTAAGTTTATCCCTTAAAATAAGGTGTTAGCTAATGATTTGGGACATCAGCTAATCTGTATATTTTATTTAATGAGAGATTGACTTTGCTGTATATTTTGTACCTTTGTAAATGGCACTTACCAGTTTTATTTGATGCATTATTTCCATAGTATTTGAATTGTAACCAACTTACTAGGCAGGAAGAGTGAGACACTGCAGAGAATTACTTCAGATAACTAAAATTTCAGTTTCTAAATTATGTAGATTTTTAACTGTTGCCGTGCAATTCTAGTATATTCATTATATATGGTTGCAGGTAGCAGCAAAGATTATAAGTGTTTTCTTACAAGGCTATGCAAAAGTTGAAAATATCTGTTTATGAGAAATGTTTTTTTATTAAAAAGGGGGCATAGTAAATGCAACCCTGCCTATTTCTGTGTATTATCTGTGAGAATATTGTGATACTTAAAACGACAGACACTGTGCTGGCACTTTAACTAGGTAGCAATTTCTTACAGAAGCCAAGGGAGTGTAATTGGTATTCTTGTCTAATTCTCTTCACCTATTGGCTTTGACTTGACTGTCCATGTTGCTTATTTGCTATTTTAAAGCCTAACCATAAAAAAGCCCTTTTTCTTTCTGCACCTAATATGGCTTTGTAAATCAGAATAACAGAATGTATGCAGAGGTACATTAAAATTACATTAGCCTTCTGATGGGCTTATGCTGCTGTTTTCTTTAAATACAGATAAGTTGCAATTGTAAAATGTTTGTATGATTTAGAATGTTATTTTCTAAAATTATATCACAGATTTATTAAAAAAAATATATAATAAAATAATAAAATGACAGATTTTTCCTATTTTCAACTTAATTTTCAGGTTTTTCAACTTCATTTTTTTAAGTTTTTCAACTTTTAAAAAATCTCTTAAAATGCTGAACAGCGTAGAATACTATGCAGTTCTTCCAAAATAGGAGAGAGGGAAAAGAAATGAATTAACAACAATACAGTTCCACTATTATCAACAGCATTTAACTTATATATAGTAGAAAATGATGTATCTCTGTGTGTAATTAAGCCCATACAGAATGATTGCTTTCTCTGAAGCAGGTCTCAGTGTGGAATTTTGGCTACACTGGAAAAACAATGCTTAATTCTTTCTACGGTGCATACTTTATTTACAGATGAACTGCTGAATTTTCCTTTTCTTGCTTATTGGCCTACAGAAGCTAGCTGGCACTACATATTCTATGTAAATTGAGAACTTCTTTGCACGTTAAAAATATTTTTACCATTTGTGCCATTTAGAGAGGGATTCATATGACTTTTCAAAACTGGATCTTAGTGATTAGTGCCCATGGAAACTTCTCTGGAGTCTTCTTCTTCTGCAAAAACTTAGCTCACTGTTCAGATGTACTCTTCAAGATACCTTTCTTATGTTAAAAATGGAAATATCCCTTTTGAAAATAAAAATTGGTCAGGCTAGGCTTGAATTCTTTTGAGAGTTATTCTCTTTTACAACGTCCAAGGATTTTTACAAAGATACTTTCCATAGAAAATATATTCCCTTGATGAATTCATTTAAAAAAAAAAAAAAAAAAGAAAATAAGTCAATCGGTACTAGTCCTTGTGTCTGAAAGGAGCCCTATAAAAGCTTAAGCTTTGAGGGAACTCAGATCTGGATCCAAACTTCGAGAATGAGGCCATTTCATAGAGAAAAATATACCATTTTAGGTCATGCACTCCTGGATATGTGCATTCTTAAATAGCTTACTGAAGTCATCCAGCTCTAGCTACCATGGAAAATCAAATAGAATGGTTTGGTTTGTTCTTATTTTGATTTAGGCTTGTCATTAATTAGTTCTTTCCACCATTTTGCTAGCTGTTACAAGACTCAAGTAAGCTTGTAATTAAGTAATTAAAGCTATTAGTTTCTTACATATTTTACAGCAGTATCTTTCTCTGGAACAGTTGTGCTGTTACTATAAGAAAATACCAAATTGACTACTGGGCTTAGGGTAAAATATTAGATGCTAACTAACCTCGGATTTGTGTTTATGGACTTTTTTCTTTTAATTCACAAAGCAATTTAACCTGCCTTCTTATGAGAGCCATTTTATAAAATGCTTCTAATCTGACTCTAGAACTTTTAGATTTGTATCTTATCTTTCCCCACTCTACTTGTTCACCATCTAAAATGGAATAAATTCTTAACAGAAACTTTGACATATTACTAAATGAGGAGCCTTTTCCTATCTATCCAAAAAGCTGCATACACTGGCTGAAAAGTTCAGAACAACCCTGCAGCTCTGGGACCTCAGACCACACACTCACATTTAGTGGAAGCCAAAGAATGATAAGTCCATTATTTTTACAGGGTGTGATCGTTCCCCCACCTGCAGAGATAAAACTATTGCTGTTAAGATGTATTAGCTCTCTTTTAAAGATACATGAAAAAGGACATGTCCTGTGTTTTTTTTAAATAAAAATGCAAATGACACAAGGTCAAACACCAGACACACTGCTGGTGGTATCTTAGTACACTGCGCTTATGAAAATTAGAGCTGAAGACCTCCAGCAGGTATACTGACCCAGCAGTTATGCATTAAAAACTGAGGTGCTTTCTTCATGCAGGGATGTACAACTGTGGGGAAGAATTAATAAAGGCTAATTTTAGCCTGGTGACACCAATATTCCTAAGCTTATTGCAACAAAAAGAAAATATCTTCTTTAGAGGCAATTTACAGGAGCTAAGATAGGTTTCTGCTCTAAATCATCCTCCAGAGAAGACTCTCTGCACTGATTAATGCAAAATATTTGGCTTGACTTGGCTCCTTTCATCTGCTATGAAAAAAGTTACATTTGGTGCAGAAATTGGGCAGGCCTATGGAAGCAACTAGAGCTTCATGTAAGTAGTGAGGCAGGTTCTTCTCCACACACTTCTCTCACAACTTGAAGCCAGGGGTATCACCTGTGTTAGGTGTTGAGTTTTGTCTGTTGTTTGGCTTCTCCCTCCAACTGCAAGTGAGAGAAAGAAGGAGCCCTTCACAAGGCATTGAATCAGATCCTACTTTAGACAAATAGAATAAAACATAGAGATTTACAGTTTTATTTCAAACTTCGAGGAAAGCTTGTCTATTTTTCCAACTGCCTTAGTTTAATAAGAGCTGCTTTTTCACCCCATGTACCTACCTCACCTTGCTTTTTACTTCACACTATCAAAGCTATCACAAAGCTACAACTATAAGCTAGGGTTGGCCACGAAATGCTTAGAGAGCGAAGCTCAGTGACAAAAAGCCCCATCCTACATAACCCTGAAAGAGTGGATATTTAAGTCCCATTGATGAAACTAGTTCTTACAGTCTGCTATTTCTATAAGACACCTGAACAGTTAATAATACACTTGAACTGACAGAATGGTACAGAACAGTATTGGCATTGACCAGTGCTCATGGTCCAGCTCAGAATTTGTCAAGGAATTTGATATTGAAAAGGGTTGAGAAAAGAATGATTTTATTTGCACGAGATATAGCAGAATTAAATCTTTCAAACTATTTGCCTCTCCAGCCAAGGCAGTTACAAGCTATCTTGATCGAGACCTACAGGGACCAGCCCTAATAAAAGATGTACACACCTACCGCAGGACTGAGATGGAAGCCAGGCATTTAAATCCAAAACTGTAATCCCTGCCCAGCTGCCACCCAACCAGGAACATGTCTAAACTCAGAAGGCACCTCCCTTTCACATAACCTTCCCTCGGTACCTACAGTTTTACTTTGGTCATGCCCAGAACTGCCCTTGTTTGAGCAACCTGGCATCCTGCTCACATCTAAGCCCAGTCAGAAACCCAAAACAAGGGAAAAGAATGAATGCCTTGAACCCCTTAAAAGACACTTCCTGCACATCAGCAGAAAAGGGCACTTCCCAAAATATGCCTCCCCAGGAATGAGTCCAAATGCACTAGGACGCCTCAGACAGGCAAATATTGATTTCAGGTCTCTCAGGTGTTGGATTACTTCTTCTAGCCCTCAGGCTATTGTGAAATATTTAATGGCAGCAGCACTTCCAGGTAAAAGAAAATCACTCCTAGCTAGAGGTTGTGAGAAGGAAGGAATGTGAGAGGATCTCACCGTCTCTCCTGGCATAACTACTCCTTTGATGCAAGGAACAAACAGGACAAATAACAAATCCATACGTGAAAGTGCGGTCCTGTACACTGGTTGCGAGGGACACTCATCTCAGTGGAAAAGTTCTTATCCAGTGACTTTTAATTTAAAATACAGAAATCCTCCAGAGAGTGGGGACAGGATGACCACCATGAATTCTCCAGGACTACAAGTCTGTAAATAATGGAATGAGCAAAACATTGGCCTCCGTGTTAAACCCACCCCAATGCTTGGTACCATGCAGCAGGGTGAGGGCAGTAGCGTGGCTGATAAAAGCTCACTACCCACAGTTCTGGCAGCTCAGGCTTTCATCCAGCAAAACACCAAAAAATGCACGTAAAAGGATGCAGTTAAGCAGTTGAATGGAAGACACTGAAAAAAGCAGTGATCTCCTCTCCTAAGCCTCAGGTTTTTAAGTGCTCTGCCTGAGGTTGGCTGCTTGCTGACAGCCTCTGTTATCTGACAGCCTTGCTGCTGTCGAAACTATACATCAAGAATACAGTTTCCCAGAGCTGATTCTGATCTTGCTGACACTGGAATATATCAGGAGTATTGCTAATACCATAGCTGGAATAATTACATAAGTTTAAAAAATGGGGGGAGGGAGGTGAGGAGTAGAGGAAAGGGGAGTGTTTAATACCAGACAAAGACACTCAGTAAGCAGTCATGCATATTCAGATTTGTGACTCATTTTCTGACAGTTTTTTTGAGGAACTTTGTCCAATCTTTTTTTTTTTTTTTTTTTTTTTGCATTGGCTTCTGGGAAGAAATGTTTCCTACCCATACCGAAACCTTTCCTTTTCTCAAAATGGAAAGAACAGCTCATAACTTGCACACGCTTTGCTCCATGTTTAGAGCAAGTTCTCAGTTAAGGTAATCCCGAGGTTTGAAAGTCCAGTTAAAGCAAGATTTTAAAATTAGGCATGAAATGCCTAAGGCTGGTGTGATGGAGGAAGAAGAAAGGCAATGAGGTGGCCAGCCAAGATAGCATGTAGTCCCATTCCACGGTTGACCTGGGACAATAAAGACACAGTAAAGCTCAATGAGAAGACAGTTTCGGTGGCATCTCCAAGGCCAGCTTGCACATCTACAACCCCTGGCAGTTTTAGGCCACCCCTGCATAATCCATTCATAGTAACTGTGAAGGGGACTGGGGCTTTTCAACTTTCAGAAGATTCCTGCAAGCCTTTACCAGGGCCTTTCCAGCGGAGCTATATCCTTCATCTGTATGTAACGGGAGCTCCTTGCAGAACTCCTGCACGCGTCCCTGCCAAGTCTCTGGCTGTTAAGTCTGTGTGCATTTCTCATACAGCAGTGCTAGAGACATTGGGCCATGGCTCTGTCCCTATCCATCTCTGCACATGTCACCTTCTGTCCCTTACAACTCTGTAGTACCCATGCCATTTTCTCTGTAGGCTGTTTTCTTGGCATTCAAGCTCAAGTGAGCACTTCTAAGGTTCATCAGATGTGATGGTTCATTTCACCTATATAAGCAGCCCATTCTGGGATTCATCTCATAAAGTTTATAAATTCTGCCAGCTTCCATATTCTTCTAGCTGCAGTAGTGTTGCAAGATTCAGAAATTTCTTTTAAAGGGGACTGTAGTTCTTCAGAAACCACTCCAGGACCAATTCAGCATTTTGAATTAACAAATAAATCTTTTTTTTTTTGTCATCCTTGAGATATGCATTAATACTGAATGATGGGTCAGAATCTTCTGATTTATTTGCAGGACACTGACTAATTGAAAAACTTTCCTATGTATGAAAATAAAGTACTGTCTTGTGGGGTTTTTTCAGATGGGTTGAAAAATTGCAGAGACTATGTCCTTCAATCCACCCATTTGACCCTACGCACACACTGAAATGCTTGGACAAGCTGAAGATATTTTAATGACGGCCTAAATGAATTATTGCACCAATAAAAAAGTTACTTTTAAAAATCACAACTAACTTGGAAAGTTGGAAAACATCCATCCAAAGCATTTGTTCCAAAGTTTATAAGCAATACAAACTCTTAAGGCAAGTTCACTGCTAACTGATGACCATAACAGTAATATGTGTGCGTGTGGACCACATTTGCAACAGGTGCAGTTCTTTACATCTGTGGAGCCTACATCCATATTAGCCAGTGGCTTTTTCAAGGTCATTTCTCTGTTGAATTGCCAAAGCCTAATATACCACAGTTAAGAATTGTCTACTTCTGTTGCTGCAATTCTGTGCTAAATGGCATAACACTAAGGTCAATATTTTTCTGTTAGTGTTAAAAATCTTTCACCGTGGTCTGATTTCCTAACAGAAAACTGGTGGCTGCAAACACACACAAAAAAGGGCAAAATATAACTCATAGTTTATAGATATATAGTGCCACTGCAACCCCCTCCTGAACCATCCTGAATACAGTGATGAATCCTTACAGCTTTTACAGCAACGTATTCCCCTGAGTTTACAAAAGACCTTGAAAACAGAACGTGGTGAAATGTCAGTGTCCCACCATGCCTCTTTAAAAGTAAATCCCAGTGGTTAATATGCATGGCAGACATGCATGGGTCAGTCTCCTCCCGGGAAAAAAATATAGCACAGTTAAAGTGCAGGACTGTTAAATATTTGCATAGTTTTGAAATGAACCAGTTGAGAAAATCTCTTTTTCTTCATCCCAAGGATGTCCAAGTTTCCACAATTGTTCCTGGGGCAGCGATGACTTCGTGTAAACTGTTGTCAGTGCCGGGGGCGGGGAGCCCTACAAACGCCTCGCTCGTTCTGGACGTGAAACACAACTAAAGTTTTCCATCCCCTCATCGCTTCCTTGCCCCCCCTCCCCTTGCCCCCTCGCCCACGCCCCCCGCCCGGGCGGCTCTGCCGCACGCAGGCACCGTCCCCCCGCAGCCCAGCGGCGGGGAGCTGCTGCCGGGGGTCGCGGAGGGGACCCTGCCCCTGTCGTGTCCCTGTGCCCGTCGTGTCGCTGTCCCCGCGCGGCGTGGCCCGAGCATCCGGGAGCGGGTCCGCCCGCTTCCAGGTTGCCGGGGCAGGGCTGCTTTCCCCTCCCACCCTCGGCGGCTCCCCGCCGCGCTGCGATGTGCCAGGCCCTACCGCGACTTCTCATCCACCCCAGCTGAAGGCAGGGAGCAGCCCCTGGCCGCCGGCCAGCCCTCTGCCTCCCAGCTACCTCCCCCTGAGCCGGCCGCTCCACACAGCGGGATCCTCCTGCCTCCGGTCCGACAAGTTATAGCTCAGAGAAGCCCGCGGCAGAGCCGCCAGCCAACCCGGGGCAGCATGTCCGGTACCAAATACGTAGACTCGGAGGTAGGACCGCCGCGGGGACGAAGGCGGGATGCTGCCAGCGCCCCGCCGCCTGCCCCCACCGCTCTCCCGCCGGCGCTGGGTACCTGCAGCGGCTCGGCCACCCCCGAGCTCCCCGGCTGGCCCCTGCGGCCGGCGCCCAGCGGGGAGGACGGACAACCGGGCACCTGCGGGCAGAGACAGCAGGGCAAGGGGACCGGGGGGTCCCGTCCCCTGCGGGCGGGCCGGGGCCGTGGTGAGGGTGGCGCGGTGGCGGCCGTGCGGTGAGGGCGGTACATGGAGGGCGCCACGGCGAGGGCGCCGGGGTGGGGGGGACACGGTGATTGGTGGTGCGGGGAGGACGGTGTAGCGAGGACAGTTCCGTGAGGGTGCCGAGGTGGAGGGGGCACAGTGAGGGCATCGTGCTGAGGAACGCGCGGCGAGGGCGGTATGGGGAGAGCAGCGTGGGGAGGGCGCTATGAGGAGGGCGCTGCGCGGGGAGCCCCGGCCGTTCCCCGAGCTGCCCGCTTAGGGGCGGCTGCGCCCTGCCCGCTTAGGGGCGGCTGCGCTCCGCGCTGGGGCAACGCCGCGGGGAGCTGGGCGGGCGCGGGGCGTGTGGGGCGCGGCGGGGCCGGGGCCGCCTGGCGGCAGTAGCAGCGGGAACGGGAGCGAGACCCAGTGCCATGGCTGGCACCGCAGGGGTGTGGTATGCGCCCCGCGGCCGCGGTTAAATAGCCGGGGCGAGAGCCGCCCCGCAGAGAGATTCCCGCCGCTCCGCGCACCCTGCGGCACTCGCGGCCGCCTCCCCCAGCCCGCCCTCCTGCGCGGGGCGGCCCTGCCCTGCCCTGCCCTGCCTTGCCCTACCCTCCTCCGCTCCGCTCTCTCCTCCCGCCCGCTCTCCCTCCCTGTCCGCAGGGCTTTCTGTACACGGCGCCCATCCGGGAGCAGGGCAACATCTACAAGCCCAACAACAAGATGATGGCAGATGAGCTGAGCGAAAAGGCGGTGCGCGACGTGCACACCAAAGAGATCGACCTGGTCAACCGAGACCCCAAGCACCTCAACGACGACGTGGTCAAGGTGAGGGGGCCGAGGCGGGACGGGCCGAGGGGCGATGCAGGTTCCGGGCAGCCGCCTGTCCTGGCGAGGCCGAGTACGCGCGCACTGCCGGGACGACAGCAGCCCGCGAACCGCTTTTCTCCACCTGCTGCAAGAGGGAAGGGCCGGGGGCGGGTGTGTGTGTGTGTACAATTTCTTTATCTTTTGCATTTAAAGAGAAGGGAGAAGGTGCAGGGAGAGGGGGGCAGTGGGCCCGGCAGCCCGCCGGCGCTCCTCGCAGAGGCGGGTCGCGCTGCAGCGCGGAGGGGCCGCGTCCCCCCGCGGGCTGCCCGTGCTCTGCCACCGGGACGCGGCGGGCCGGGCTCTGCGGGGCTGCGTCCGCCGGGGCGGGGGGGCAGCGAGGCTCCTGCAGCCTTGTGCCGGCAGCTCAGCCCTGCAGCCGGGACCTGCCCCCTGGACCGGCAGAAAAAAGTTGCGTGAGCTCAGGAAACACGGTCAGAGGGATTTTCCTTTCCCCCGGGCACGTACAGCGGCAGGGCGGGGAGGTGGCACCACCCCAGCGCAGTTGGAGCAGCGGTGCGGCTGGGCACGGCCTGCGGGACAGAGCACCCTCCTGTAGCCAAGTGGGTGCAAAATCAGAAGTCCTGGTGGTCGTTTGGATTTGTCCTTGTTTTGTTCTCCTCGGTGTTTTTCCTTCTCTCAAGAAATAAGTGGAAACAAGCTAAGCAAAATCTAACTGTGCCCTTGTCTAGTTTTTTTTTTTATTTGTGTTTTTAAATCAGAGTTTGACTGTTTTGACAAATCAGTGTCAGTGGAGTTTTTACTTGAAGTCACTTTGATCAGAAAAATCATGGAGCTGACTTTTTTCCCTCAGCAGACAAATTTTATACTTGGCATGGTGAAAACTGAGGATACTGTCATCTGGGCTTGTCAGACCCTATGAAAAAACAGGAGTTGCCCAACTGTAGTGGATGACTAAGCCACTAACTGGCTTATTTAGTGTCCAGCAGAGTCCATGTTTGTTGGTCAGGAAGACCCATTACTGAAAAAGAGAAATATTGTATTGTTTTCAGAGAATCAAAAAAATTGTTCCTGAATGTATGTCAGTAAAATAATTCATGCCATGGGCAGACAGCATAGCAAGGTCCCAAGTAACCTAACATTCCACTGACTTCAACACAGTTTGAAGGTGCTGAATATGAGTAGCCATTGTGCTGGATCAGTGCTAAGAATTATCGTTCAGAGCAGGCTGTATCTTTAAGGAGCCATTGTCAGCTTTGTGATCTAGAAAGAAAAGGCATACAGTTTTTATTTGTTTAGAAGAAATAATCTGCGTACCTAATGGTACAAAACTTCCACTAAAAAGCTTGATTTTAAAAAGGAGAGAGCAATTCCATTGTCTTCTGTCCACAAAGAAGCAGGTGAGGAGGTAGGGAATGCAAGAGCTGAAGAATGAGACTACATCATGGCTTATTGCGTACACCAACAGAAGTCCCCAAAGCAACCAGATCTTCTGAGGATGAGTCATAGCCCCCAAGGAAGTCAGAATCTAGGTGTCCTCTAACTCAGCCCAGGAAAGAAAGATCCTGGTGGGGAAAGAGGGAGACCGCTGATAGAAAAAACTCCTAAAGGACTTGAAACTGAAGTGTACAAAGCCCATCCTACCCTCTCTGCCTCTCACAGGGGCAATGATTAAGAAAGTTTGTTATGTCCAATCATCCAAAAGAAAGTTGAAAAGTAAGAATTATAGGAATAGAAAAACAAGCTTTTCAGTTTGTCCTTTTGAGATAATCATGGGCCAACACATTCATTGAATACCAGCAAAAAGCCAGAATACCAGTACCACCTCTGTGTCAGCAAGTGAGCTCCCAGTAGTGCACATAGTCACATGAAGACATGGGAATGTATCAGAATGAGTGTGATGTTAACCAGACAGGATCCATTTGGCATCATAAAACCAGCAGTATTTGTAAAAAATGTGGGCATCGTAAAGCAACATTTTTTGGTCTTGTTACAAGGATAAATAAAAATTACTTTGATTTTTATAAGTGTTTAATGGATAAGTCCAACCTGAAAAGTAGAGAGAGAAATTTTGCCACAGTTTGAGTTTATTTTGACACTGCTTTCAGGTTCAGCCTATTAAACATAACAATAAAGTTCAGACCTAGGGGACAAGCTTGGATTGGAGTGAAGGTACACAGATTCAGTTCCTGCCTTAGCCATGAGTCTGTGGTCCCCTTCTGTCATGCATCAGCTTTTCATACTTCAGCTGTAAATCATCCAGGAAGAGTGTAAAAAATAGGCTTGTATAACAGAAGGCATCCCCCATCTCAGTCAGGTACTGAGAGTCAGAGCAAAACCAAAAATGTTCAGGAGTGTTGTAAAACTAGAAGTATGGTTCAGGCTTAGCTCAGTTTTGTTTAGAGCCATTGCACTGTTCTAGATTCAGAACCTTCTGCTTTTTATCCAGCATTTAATGTGTTTCTTGCCACTTGCCTATGAGGCACAACAGAATGGAAACTGGGGACAAATCAGTCAGCCATGAAATAGAAATGATTAGACAGAGAACGAGGAATCTGCTCTGTAAGCAGCTCTCTAAAAGGCTTCAGTGTTGTCTGCATTCAAATACTTCCCATAGCACATTTTAAAAATAACCCTTGCTTGTGAGAAGCAGAAGACACGTTCCCTTGATGTGCAACAGACAGCATCTGCACACAGCTTCTGCAGCTGCTAGACAGTGCAAGCAGCCATAGCATAGGGATCCAGGCAAGAGGGGGAGACTCAGTCAAGATCCTTTTATGAAAACTGGACATATGGAGCAGCTTTGTATTTTATTGGTGATGTCGACTTTGCTTATGGTTTATCTTCAGATTAGCTACCAAGTGGAAGCTAAGTGCTGGGAGTTTTCCAGAAAAGTGGGGACATGAGTGGATTTCTGTTCAGAGAGGGATGGAAGTGAGGCCTTATGGAACCTGAGTTCTGCAGCCAACAGAGTTGGCAGCTCTGTGCTGGAGGAAGCACCTTCTAGTAAAATCACCAGAATTTCCTTCCTGTTCCAATTCCTTCAGTAGGGAACGGAAAGGAAGGAGTTTCTTCCTTGTAAGACTGCTATGGTGCATCACCTCAGCAAGGGGAGAACGTGCAACAGTGGTCCCAGTCCTTGAGGTGCTGGCTTGTGGAGTTGGCTAGTCAGGAAGCAAGGAGGGAATCTAGCGAGGGAGATACAGCCTCTGTGCACCTGAGAGCTCTTTGGTAGTCAGTCTGGTGATCATACAGCTATTTTGCCTCATAGATGTGTCTATTTCATATGTCCTTCACTGGACAATTCTACTCTTGCGCTTGTGTCCCACAGTTTTTATTTATGTGTGATGAGGTGCAACAAACAGGATCGAAAACTGATCTTTTTTTTTCTCCCATTCATTCCCTGATGACACAGGATTCACATGAAGGTGCCTGAAGTTCAGCCTTTGCTCTTCCTGTTTCCCAAAACAATATTTGTGTTTTCCAGAGTATGGCTAAATTACAGCCTTCCAACTCTTTGGAGTTGAAAGTTTTTCAAAGTATCTGTGGTCAAGTCTGCACAAAGTTTACTGAATTTGGAACAAGTACGGAAATAGTGTTTCTGCAGCTTGTGCTTCTTGGTAGTGCCTTGCTCCTTGCTCAGGATAGGGATGGACCTTGCAGCCAATCCTGCACAGTCCACGCCTTTGCAGCTGGTGAGGACCAAACGTGCAGTCACATCTGCAGACAGATTACAGTTTTTTCCTATGGCTGTATGCCAGGAAGAAAGGCCTGTGCCTGGTCTACCATCCAGAACATAATTATTATTTTGTTTTAAACAAGTGGTGTCTATCTGCTGTTCGTTGCATAAGAGTCCTTTTCTCTCTGGAAAAAAATCCCAGTACTTGGCTACAGATGTAAGGATGCAGAGCTTTTGTACCAAGTTTTAAACAGTTAGGTATTCATGCCTTCCACTTAAAGCGAAAGTGGCTAAGGGCAGTTCAGCTCACTGCAAGGAAAAGTCTGGAATTTTTAGTCAGATGTTGACAAATACCATAACACCCTTATGTAGGCATTAGGGAGGAAAGTATTACTCAGCCATTTTAAAGCCATTAACAATTTCTGCTGCTTTCTAACAAAAATGTATTTTTTTTAAAAAAAAGCAGTTTACCATTTTATTTAATCCTTTACAATTACAGTTCCTCCCTGTGGCACTGAGCACGACGTAAGAGGCACAGAGAGATGCTTAGGCAGTGCACCTCCCATCTCCGCACCCGAGAACCTCTTAGAAGGAAAGCAGGTGTCATCCCCTGCTCCTTTTGTATGGGAGGGCTAAGGCATTGAGGGCTGTCACTCTGATGTGACAGCAGGTGACAGCCTGGGAGGAACAGAGTTCTGCTTTTCAACACAGTGAAACAAGAGAAAAGCAGAGCTTAGATGCTTTTTCTGAAACAAGGAATTAAGTGAAATTTAATGCAGACCTCCTTTCTTTGTTTTCAGGTATTGTTAAAAGTCCTGAGAAAATAGATAAATATGCAAGCTTAAATGCATAAATATACATATATAAATATAAAAATATAAATGTCTGTGTGTATGTTCTAATCCAAGCTTGACATCTGGGCTGTTGCTATCAGCAGTGATGGAAGTCAGATGCCTCTGGAGGCAGCTTCACATCAGAGAGTTGAGGCCTAACCATAGACGGGACGAGCGACGCTCTCCAAGTGCATATTTCTCTCTGCTGCTGATACATGTAGCTTAGACATGACACCTTACTTTTACATACTTGCATTTAAGTGAAATGATTCCGAAACTTTGTGTCATACTAATGTCCACTTGTGGGGTTTAGATTTAAAGTACAAGAATATTCAAATGTTTGACTTTGGCTACCCACATGATGCAATTCTGTTTCAAATATTTCTTCCAAGGCCAATCTAGGAGTGAGAGATTAAAAACTTGAGTCACTATGAATGCCAGTTCATACAAGGATTTTAGAGTTCTGAAAAACAGTTTTCTTGCACATTAATTAGGAATTCCCAGACATGGAATTTCTTAATGTCCATAAGATTACAGATGATTATGGCATCCATTCTAATGAAAGCTTCTTTCTCAAAAAAAAGTGTTTGTGTTGAAGCTCATAGTATTATTAAAGCCTTATGCACTGCCTTCTTGTTTAGCATGATGAACATGACTCATAATTCCGTAGGAAAATGTTCATTTGGTGGCCATGGGGACAGAGCCAATCACTCAGCATGGATGTTCCTTTTGTTAGAATTTATTGGACACTATCTCAGATTCAGAGGAGACAAATACTTTTCATTTCTGAGAAAATCAACAGAATTCAGATTATACACTAGAAAATTTTAAGAACAATTTGAATTAATTTTTGAATTTTTAGCCCACTATGTGGATAGAAATGCCATCTTCTGTTGCAGGGAGTATGGACATCTAAAACAAACAAACAAAAAATTACTGAAATCCAAAACTCTCCAGGGGCAAAAGGGATAAATGTGTATAGTACAGTGGTCTGCCCATGAGATCTCCAGTGAGCGTTTAATACTTGTTGTATTTTTGGCAACAGACAGAAGAAAATACAAATTAATTTGGATGATTCTGTAAAACTTGTGATCTCTGGAAAACTGGAGAGAGATATATGTCTAAACTGATAAGTTTGTAATTCCCACAGCTCCTGAACACCCTTGTAATAAACACATTGGAATGAAATATACATTGGCAATTGACTTTTTGAGCTTTTTATCCAGAAATACCATCTCTCTTTTATTTTCCACACAAACAATAGTAATAAAAACCATCTTGGACCAAAAAAGATTTGTTATTTTGAAGATGAAAGAGATGTTATGCCATTTAATTCCATTTGATTTATTGAGGAGGCAGGTTTAACTCTGTTATCTCCCTTACATTTTTCTGGCAGATTTCTTAAGAAAATGTCTTTTGGTACTTTCAAAACAAACTTTTAATTTCATACAGTATCATTCTTGTCAGAAATTATGTCATCAGATTAGCATTCAAAAGGACAAAAAGTTTCAGTACCACTGTCTGCGCTCTAATGAGCACATTGGTAAAACTTGCACTCAATTTATTCAAGATAGTCAAGGAGCTGTGCTACAGATGTTGGTGGAGCTGTACAAGGATGGGGTTGTCCATTGTCTTCTATTTATCTGGCCCATGTGCTTTATTTTCAAATGGGAACTGATAAATTCAGCTTCATAGATAAGAAGTGAGAAGATACTCTCACAGCTGAAGGTGAAAGCATCACATTCTCTGTCCAAACTCCTGCTGTGCTGAATTTGTACTCAGAGTTCCAAAAAAGCTCAAGGAGCCTCACAGATGGATTGCAACACTTCCTCTGTCAACTTTGAAATCCCTTCTCGGAATTCAAACAAATGCTACAAAAAAAACCCAAAACAAAACAAAACCCCAAAAACCAAACCAAAAGTTTTCCCTCAAGGTCAGGTTAATATCTCCTGTAGACCTCAGCCATAAAGTCTCCTGTTGTTTTATGAAGTCTAAGGTTATATATCTCTGCTGTAGTGCAGTTTATGACAAGATCAGAACTGTAGACTAATGATGTCTTAATTTTTATTAAATACTAAAGGAATAGTTACCTTGTATTTAAGGATCAGTAACTTAAGATCTTCCATAAGAAAGACAAACTTCCAACAGGAGAAATGCAGAGGCAAATATCCTTTTAAAGGAATGGAGAGGCAGCTGGGCATCGCTGCACACTCACTGTCAGCAGTTAGCATATTCAGGTAGAAATGAGGGAAAAGGTGAGAACAAGTTGTACAGATTTGCTAAAAAGAAGTGCAGCAGTTAACAGGAGTGTGTTTGTGCATAGAATACCCAGTTAAGAGTTTCCTCTCCTTAGACTTCCTTTTCAAATGATGAAGAAAAAAGTGGTTTCCAGATCTAAAGCACCCTCCAAAGGTTCCTGTCTCGCTCCATGCAGTGCTAAAGAGTCTAAGATCACTGTATTTCCATTTCCCATTAGTGCCTAAATTTAGGAGGGATGAAGCTAGAGCAAGTTCTAAAAAGTTATACTTAATAGCAGTTTTATCACCTTAACAGTAGGTCTATAAACCTGCACTGAGTGCAATATAATAATATAATATAGTAAAAAATCTGTTTACAGGATATCTTTACTTGTATTAATGTTTCTGGATTCTGGTTAACTCCAGACCCACTGGAATCAATAAAAGAATTCCCATTTTCTTTAATGTGGTCAAAACTTCACCTGGATGTTCATGTTGATGAATATACCTCTTTAAACATACAGATGGACAGACATATGTGGATGTACATACACCCAGACATATCAGAGTTCCTTGCTAAAATAGCTGTATTAAGCAAGGACCTGTGGAATATGAAACAAATAATAAAATGAAGAAAGCTTCTTAAGGAGTTTCTTAAGTTCTTTGCAGAAGAACTCTCAGCAGCCTAGTTTCCAGAGAGGAAAACTGTCACTTTGTTTTCTGACTGCTTACTCCGACAACATCAGCATATTTTCCAAGGAACTGGCTGACATGGTACCCCACCTGCACAGGAAGTTTCGCTGTGTTTCAGGGAAGCGCAGATGTCTCCGTGAAGCTGCTAGTCTTTCCTTCTGCTGGACTGTATGGAGACAGAACAAGCAAGTGCCTCAGGAAGAGATCTCGGGAGAATGGCTGGTTGCTACGGGGCTGACCCATTGGCATCAGTCGCATTTTTCTCACGAGTACTTCCGCGGATTTCGATGAGCCTGCCCATCTGATAAAACAAAGCCCATCACTAGGGCTTTTCTGGTGTGTAACCAGTGATTCAGCATGGGCAGGGAGCAGGAGGTTGTTCTCTCAGTAATTAGTAGCAAATTAATTTTTTAGCCCATCACTAGGGCTTTTCTGGTGTGTAACCAGTAATTCAGCATGGGCAGGGAGCAGGAGGTTGTTCTCTCAGTAATTAGCAGCAAATTATTTTTTTACTATTTTCATTGATTTTCAGTTTGTGAAATCATGATCTGTAGTCACAACCTTTTTCTAAGTCCTGGCATTATTTGAAATTGTTCACAGTCCATCTGAATATTTGTTACATGTGCAGTAGGGGTCACTCCTGACTGAAATGGTATTCTTCTCTGCATAGAAGAATGTAGTCCTTCAACTCTACTTTCCAACGTGAATATCCTTGTTTGTTAAAGCATTGTTTGCTTTTCTGGTATACTCTATAGTTCTCAGGAAAGATTTGCTGTTTCCATTAAGAGATCTGCCAGCAGAACACTTTTCTTGCCATGTTACAGAAAGCCCGCACAAGGAGACAGGGAATGTAAGGCAAATTTGTTGGTCAGTTTGAACAAGTAGCTGGGGTGGAGCAGTTCTGCTTGCTTGTTTAGGGTTTCATTCACTTTGGAATTGTTTGCTATTTCTCTGCACTTAACTAGCCTTACACAAAAACTAAGGTCCTAGCCATCTACACTCATGGCATCTCTTTTTTTTGTGCGAAGGAGTGAGTGTTGTGCCTGTTGATCTGGCCAGACCCCAGAGGAGCAGCATGCTCTGAAGACAGAGTTCAAGGTTGACAGACCAGAGACTAATCTTGCTGCACCCCATCTTGGAGGACTCTTAGGGTTCTCTTGTTAGATGCTTGCCACCATACCAAGAGTCAAGGTGATTTCTTGTGATGGAACTTATCCCATCGCTGAACACTGCTGGATGTTTGTGGTTTTTAGCCACCTATGCTGTAGCCTGAGGCCCATGGAAATACTCTGGAATAGAATGAGTTTTGCCTTTACTGCACACCTGACAGCACCTAATGTTTGCTGTTGAAAACAATGATTAGTGAGTAAGTAGAACATCTAGGCATCATGAAGCTTTATGTTTTCAGGAACAAAGTGCCAACTTCCCTACATAACTGCAGGTAAACACTTGACAGATGGAGATGGCACAGTGCTCTTAAAAGAGTGAATGAGTCTCCTGGTGCCTGGGAGGTGAGGGATGGGAGAAGAGCAGCTTTACTCCTCTGAGTCCCAACACTTCCCATGTTCTTTCCCATGGATTCAGTAGAAGCAACCTTATATTCTTTTTCATAATTTTCTGATAAACTGTGGCAATGGTCAGGAAGATACGCATTGGCAGATGTGGAAACACGCTAATTTGGAGGGTCAAGGAAACATTTAGATGTTTAGCTGATATCATTGACTTAACAGAATGGTTGTGAGTTTATTGATTAACTGTTTTTTCTGCTGCTGTGTTGCCTTTGTTCTCCAGGCACTGTAACTGGCAATTTTGAAGTTCCCAATATTATGTGGAAGTACAATTCTAATGGTGATCTCATGTGCTCATGTATTTTCTTATTTTTAATAACATACACCACAGCCTTCTCTAAAGTTTGTAGTGCTGCACCTATCCTGAATGTGACTTCCTAAATGGGACTGGCTTGTCATTTTGTGATCTTTTATACATTTTCTTCTTTAAAGGACTTTGAATGCAATAGGAAATTTTACAAATTGCATTTATCACAATGGAAAAAGAGATTTTTTTTATATGTCTGTTTCAAGTCTTACAGGGACACAATATAATATGGTGAAACAATATTATGCTTACAGTCTTGGTATCAGGGAAAATCCTGTTTAACAACAGCACAGGGTAAGAAGTAAAGAAAGTTTCAATACTCTGTGCTAAAAATGTAAAGAAAACTAACTTGTGACTCTTTCTTGTGTAAATATACATTCAGACTTGACTATAGGCCTGGTCTGGCAGAGCATGTAAGCATATTGATATCAGTGGGAAAGTTCCCATTTTTCAGGTTATATACATATTTAAGTGGTTTGCCTGATTGGAGATACTAGTGATCAGTCAAGAGAGATCCAGTAAAGATCTGAGCATCCTTTCACTGACTCCAAAAGATACTGATAGCACTCAAACATGTAGGCATCCTCAGCGCTTGTTTGGGTTTCTCCTCAGTGGAGTAGTGGTGGTGCCTGTCTATGCAAACTGCATGCTGTAAGCACAGCAGCAGCACACAGCTACCACACACAAAGATTTAAATAATTATAGTTACAACCACAGAAATACAGATTAGGTCAAAGCCCCAATAAAATGCTGATGGCCTTAACTTTTTTCTGATAGACCCAGCACAGTACATTTTTCTATGTAATGGATATTATATACCTCGAAGAACAATTTTTTTAGGAGAAGTGCAACTGGTAAGTTGGCAATTTGAGATTGGCATTTAACACACTTTTCCAGCCTGCCAGGTTTTGATACACAGGGACTAAAGTGGCAAGGTCAGCAGGTCAAATATTTTCGTATATAAGGCATATATTCTTGATTCAACTGTTTTTTTTTGTTTGGTTGGTTTTTTTAGAAAAAACAGTAACTTCACACTGCTAAGCTTTTTTAGTTAATAGTTTTTTCCTTTAAACAGACTTTGAAAAAAGAAGACAGATTCACCATACTGTTTTCCTTTCTTGTAAATATATCTCCTTTAGAATCAAAGCAGGTTCCTCAATTTCCTGATTAAAGTTTAATAAACATATGCAGAGCAAAAGAAGATGAAGTAATTCTCATAGCAGAATCAGACAAAAGCTTGAAGCAATGTAAAAACTGGCTTTACCAAACTGAATAGTAGGAAACAAAGAATAGCTGCAGTCAGGAAGTGTATTGTAGGCATGGAACAGGATTTGATAGTGTTTAATAGCTTTGGCTGAAACAGAAGGCTGTAGCGAGTTATTAGCATCCTTTAGAAGGTCAAAACAAATTTCCTTTACTTCTCTTCTTGTCGCAAGTGAACGTGCCTCTATTTTCATCAGCTTGGCAAATAGCTCAATGTGATTTCACAGCACACCCTGGCAGCTCTGCAGGAACAAAGTGCACGCTGAACGTGCAATCTACTGAACAAGACCTGTGCCTAACCTAAGCATGCCTTTATGTAGATAGAACAGAGTTCTTCGCAGATCTGCATGCACATGATGCTTTGGTAAAAGTGGCTTTGAGAACAATACACTAAAAATGCTATCTTATCCTTGCAAGCCAGTTATATGCTTTTCCAGAAATGAGTGTCTTTCTTGCCTAGGATCATATTTCTGGCCACTTCTCTTTCTCCTGTCAGTCCTATTTTTACTTTACTTAGTTCAGTTTGACTCCCGTTATCAGTCTGATGGCAGTCACCATCACTGAGTGCTACTGAACTAAAAGGCAGAGGAGAATAATAGGAGGGACTGAGGAGTGAGTAATCAGAGTGATGTAGATGTAACCTACAGCAAAGCAAAATGCATCCAGTCACCTATTCCTCTTGCTGCCTGTGGGGGGACTGATCCCTATGAGTTAAAAACAGGATCTTTCATGGGAGTGGTTCAGTGCAGGAAGAACCTGGGTGATATCTCAGTTCCTGCAGGGTAAGGACTTCTCTGTACTGCCTGAACAGTGAAATAAATAGAACATTTCCCAGGCAGTGGATCTGTATGTGATCTTTTAGCAGTTGAGAAGTAGAAGAGCCCAGATTACCTCAGCTCTTTGTGTTTCTTTATTTAGACTGTATACTGCTGTGGGTAAGTCTGGTTTTAAACAGCACTGCAGAGGTTTGTGTTCCAGTTGTAGCTGGACTCTCTTGACATGTAGGTAATTTTGTAACGTTCTTATGGCTTTCAGGGAGATAACAGCTTCATTTTAACACTCTGTTCAGCTGAGAGTTTTTAGAGTTGCCATGCTGTTTTTCTGTCTTTTCACTCTCAAGTTAAATTTAATGTCTCCGTTATTCAGACTGGAGCAATGTGGAACATGGGACCTGAAGTATAATTAAATGGGAAAGATAAGGTAGTGAGACATCAGCTGTGGTTCCTACAGGACCATTTAGCTTCTGTGTGTTGGTAGAAACATTCCAAGAGCTGTTGAAATTGCTCCAAGAAAGTCTTGACAATTGTTGGTGGCATGAATATACCGCTATTATCATCTCACAGATTGATTCCTGATTACTTTTAGGACAACTGTGTATGACTTGAGCTGGGAAATCCTGGCCAAAAATATATCATAAATGTTCTAATATTAGCATCATCTCCTGGAATGCGGACAGGGCTGTCCATCTCGAAATGCAGTATGGCATAATCCCCAGGTTTAACTCCATGGACATCTTGGAGTGCACAACAGACTAAAAATGTTAGTTACTGATAATCAACTACAGAAAGTTTACTATTTGATTTGAAAACAAATGAGTTTACTGGCTTCCATTTTTCAGTAAGACATTAATTATAATGAATTATTTTGAAAGGAATCAAATTACAGGCCAATTCTCAGAGATTCACATGTGTCATAGTTTAACTTGGCTGGCAGGCAAACACCACGCAGCTGCTCGCCCACCACCCCCCCAGCCCCAGGACTAGGGGAGAGAGTTGGAGGGGTAAAAGTAAGGAGACTTGTAGGTTGACTCCATTATCAATATTTGTCTCATATCAAATCACATACTGAAACCAAAACACAGCACTATTCTACCTACTAAGAAGGAAATTAGCTCCATCCCAGCCAAAACCAGGACAACATTAACCTGTGGTTTCTTTTTGCATGGCAAAAATATGCTTTGCTGATAAAAATAGGTCCCACTTAGCTAAATTAAAGATGTAACCATAAAAAGTCTCATGGAGCTCAATGCAAACTTGCTTTCCTGCTGAGATTTAATATTTCCTTTATTGACCAGTTGAAAAAAATAGAAGATAGACTTCACCACAACTGAACTGAATAAAAAGACTTCAGACATGACCCTGAATAGCCCTCAGTGCACTGAGCTGCTGCATGATGGCTGTGTGCACAAACTGGCTCTGCCAAGGATCACCACGTCAACTGGTGGGAAGCATGCAATAAATTTCCAGAGTTTTAGAATAAGAGGACTATGCTCAACCATGTAGTCTTCATGTAGTAGCATTTTTGGAGAAGCAGGGATTTTTCTGTTGTTATGATCATCTTGAGTTTTGCCATCATCTGCCTATTTTTGTTATCTGATTTCAAAGCAAATGTTGATAATAAACACTCATTCGCTTTGAAAATGAGCTAAAATGGGATATGGGCTTCAATGAAAAGTTTGCTTTCAAATAGCTGAAGAAACAGACACTATAAAGATGCTTGCTTGTGTATTCCAACAAGAAAATATACTTGCTCCATAAACTCAGGCATACATTTTTCCAACGTGTGTACTTAGTTGAATGAGACAGATTTTAGTGAATATGCAGATCTTGAAATAACTTTTTTTTTGGGGGGGGGAAAGAACAGGAATACATATAAGACAATGAGATGCCATCATCAGTAGATATTATTGACTTCTCCATGTGTACATCTACAGTCTTTTCTTCTTTCATGATGCAGTCCTGAAATCCCATGATTGGTACAAGGACATCTGTTTGTTTTACTTGGTAAAAAGATCACAGTACATCCAGGAAAGTTCCTTGCTCTGTCCTATTAGACTGCAGCTAACTTTTAATGACTGATTTATGTAATTATTTTATGACCAATGTACTTTTTAAAACTAATTTTTTGTCCGTTGTTTAGTCGCAGACATTAACTTTTAAGTCTAAAAACCTCACAATGAAAATAGAAAGCATATTGTTGCCTGTGATACCTTCCCCAGAATCAAGAGTTATTTCCACCAGAGCTTCAGTCTTACACCCACTGAAATTACAGAGCCCAAATAATTTCCAGTTTCCTGTTCACTCAGCAGCGAATGTAGCGTGCTTTCTGTGCTGTCTTTAGACGCTGATTTCAAGGAAACTGTTTCCTAAGATTTGTACCAGAAATTCATGTGCACAACCTACAGAAGCAGAAGTTTTTCCATACCCGTAGGACTATTGCAGAAGAGAACTGTGATTCAAACTCTCTTTCCATTTTCTCCTTTTGTAGCTATTATTTAAAACCATGCTGTCCCGTTTCAGAAAGTCCAGACAGACTTTTAGCTCTGCCCACCTTTACGCACAAGCGCACAGCGCTGAGCTGCGTCCATTGGGTACTCTGCCAATGCAACGTCTGCCATTGGTTTCTGTGGGGACAGAATTTCAACCCCAATGCTACCTTTAGGAGGTGTGGTGGTGATGGTGATGATGAATTCTTATCACAAGAATCATAGATCGTTTTCAGATCACTAGAGCCTAGTTCAGAGTATCAGATAAAGCGGAGGTTTATAGTGTGCTTTATATGATGTTTAGAGAGAAGCACTGACAGAGTGATGTTTAGGGCCAGTAACACATTGAATTAAGCTAGCTTGATGTTAGGCATTCAAGATATTTGATATCACAGCTGATTCAGAAATTTCCTCCCAAGGACTTTCAAGCCCTTCAGGTAAGTTGCGCCTGGACTGTGCAGTTTTGCTTTGTAATTATCATTTTTGTTCAAGAAATTGGCAAGTCCAGTGGTTTTATAGTATTTTTCTTTTTGTTCATAACTTCTGTTTGGAGGTGACTGAAGACTCAACAGGAGAGAGGGAGGAGTTCTTTCCAATTTTTATGTATACTTGAGATTAAAAAAGTGATTGTGAGCTTTTTCCTACATTATAAGCAATACTTATACTGAATGTATGTATACTCACCTCCTTCCAGCATGCTAAGGTGCTGTTGGCCCATACCATACTTAGCCTGCGACTGTAAATCTTCACTTATGGCAGCAGCAGCATCTATCTCACTTTTGGATCCAGTCCCAGGAATGCAGTTTCTTTTTTAATTTCTTCTGATTTAAACAGTCATTTAGTTTCTTGCAAAGGAATAGTGTTGTGATATTCGTTTTCCTGTTTAATGCAGTACCTATACAGTTGGTTGTGCTGAATAAATTAAATATCCTGTATTATGGGTTATATCAAACACATGGTTAGGTGACATGGAGCTGAACTATCATCACAATTCTGTTAATTTTGTAATGGAAATGTTATGACAATTAAGCTTCCTGAATAGCTCAGTATTTCAACAGAGAAAGGTAAAATATGTCTGTTGGAATGCACTGCTTCCTTAGGTGACTTTTTTAACGATTTATTAATAATAGTCGAAACTATGAAATATGTGGAAGACCATGTTCCTTCTAAATATTAGTAAGTTGGCTTGACCGTGCCTTTCATGCATGGAGTGTTACCACATAAACAGGAGAGGCTAGAACAAAATGGCTGAAGAGCCTCCTTATGTTTAATTAGATGAAAGAGCTCCCTAACCCTTCAGACTAAGGAGGAACTCCAACTGATCCAAATCTAAATCCAGCATTTTATTTTTCAAACTATTAACAACTATCTATGCCTGTTTTGAAGAATATATTTCAATAACTAGCCTCACCATTTATGCATCGTCAAAATTCAGCAATGCTATACAAGGAAAGACAGGATAATTCAGATGAATAAAACACATTTTGTTGATGCATGCTTGAGATGTTTAAAAAGTCAAAGTATGACTACATCTATTACATTTGCAAAGACGTGAAATAGTTAAGTTAAGCAATGAAAAGCATGATGATTCTGTTCACCTGGTTCGTCCCTTAAGTAGAGTTCAAGGGCACTGCATACCCTTAGGGCTGTAGGAGATGAGGAAAATATATTGAGGACAGTTCATCTCCATCTAGAAGTTAGATATCTAATTTTGAACTAGTCATTGAGGCTCCCTGACAGTCACTGGAAGAAGGTAGTCTCTGAAAACATTCTTGGCTTAAATGATGTGCTAAAATGATGTAGGAAGGATGTGCCTTGGTGTTTTGTTGCAGGGGACCATTGCTCTCCAGGGAAGTAGTTTCTGGAATGTGCCCTTGATGCAAACATCTAACTGACCTGAATTTGTGTTCTTTGCTGCAGATCGATTTTGAAGATGTGATTGCTGAGCCGGAGGGAACGCACAGCTTTGATGGGATCTGGAAGGCCAGTTTTACCACCTTCACTGTAACGAAATACTGGTTTTATCGTTTACTGTCAGCTATCTTTGGCATTCCTATGGCTCTCATCTGGGGCATCTACTTTGCCATTTTGTCATTCCTGCACATCTGGGCAGTGGTGCCGTGCATAAGGAGCTACCTGATTGAGATCCAGTGCATTAGCCGCGTCTATTCGATCTGCATCCACACGTTCTGCGACCCACTCTTTGAGGCCATAGGCAAAATGTTCAGCAGCATCCGAGCCACAGTACGGAAAGAGATCTGAGGGACATTTCAAGGAGAGCCATCAGCCTAGGAAGAGGGTGGGGGTTTTGTGTTGTTTGGAGCATTTTGGTGCCAATTTTGTGTTTCCCAAAGCAACATACAGCAACTGCTGGTGGATATACTGGCCCAAAACAAAGAGTCACTTGCTCAGTTTCTTATTCTACTGTTTATACTTACTGGACTACTTGCCTTTTTTTTTCTTCCTTTTCCCCTCTTCAATCTGCATTTCTAACTCACCTTAAATGGCTATTCTTCCATGCCAGCTGAATATCATTTCACTGACTGTTCAATTCAGAGACTGAAGTGTTGTTGGGTGCCTTTTTATCTCACCTTTCATTTCTTGTGAGGTAAATCCACAGTGATACTGAAGAATCACAAAAATGCTGCCCAGCACTATAAAGCCATTCATTTTATTGTGGCCAAAGAACACAGAGCTATTGCAGCAGAATGAACGTGACCAGCTGGCAGGTTTTAGCAGAATGTTCTTTTTCAATTGGATTGTCAGTTGACTGCAGCTATTTACAGTCATGGTCAGATATGGTGCACTATGAATAAATTAGTTAAGTAAACAAATTACTGAACTAATATATGTCTTGAAAATCTAACACTTTATCAGGTTGGAGACACTGACACATGAAAACTTTTCAAGTGCATAAGAAGTTTCAGTTGGTGCCTTTCTGTCTCCTTCTCTCTTGGAAGTTTGCATTCAGCCATTTCTTAGCCTTTGCTAGGATTGCAGAAGCACACTGCAGTTGAGAACTAAAACTGGTCATTATAGAAATGTTTTCCTGACTGTGACTTATGACACATCCCTTAGTGAGCATTTAGGTGCTTATCTCATAGGCTTCTTTTTTTTTTTGCAAAATATTCATATAAATCTGTATCGCAGGTATGCCAGAGATAACCCTGAGTTACAAGAAAAATGAAGGTGTGCCAAACACAAGCCACATGAGGCCAAGGAGGACTTGCCCCTGACAGAAACTTTTCTATCAGCTTTCAAAGCTTCCCTATCAGCAGAAGTCAGCGTGCCAGTGGCACGCAGATTATTTTTAGGAGAATTGACGCATTGCTGAGTCTAAACTAATCCATCACAAGAGATGGCTTAGAAACTTCACATTTGTGGGTTGGTTGGCTTATTTTTAGCTGAGCTGCAACATCAGGAAGTCTTAAACAGAGAGTGTTGTGTGAAACTACCGTGTTGCAAAGCGCAAGGCCTGGAAAGCAAAGTCTTTGCGACACGTTCTGATGCTGTGACCTGCAGGAGCTTTTTGCCCTCATGATAGTACTGTCTCCAGAGATACTCTCTGCATCCTCATATGGTTTGCATGAAGCATTTGTAAGAACAGTTGCAAGGCTAATCAGCTTTATTGTAAACCAACCTGGGGCCTGAGCCTGCTCCAGTTGGGATCTCCAGCAGACCAGTTCTTGACCTTGGAGAGTGCCAGATTTAGCCTTTGGGATGAGCATGGAGCTGCCTGGTACACCCACAGCTTTTTATTTAGTGCTGATATTTCACATATTGCTTTACCTAACACAAGAGTGCCTTCGGTTCAATTTCTGCCAAAGCATTGAAAACTTTAGGAAATGCTGCATTTTTTAAAGGGGGGTGGGGAGAGAGGGGAGAGGGTGCACAAAAAAATTACAAAGCTATTAACTACTATTGTTTGCATTTAAAACAGACACTGGTATGGATATGGTTTTATGTTTTTCTATGTACATAATGGAGAGTGTACTCTTACAGATTTTTTCAGTATTAAAACCAAGTGAGATTGTAAACAAGAAATATTTTATCTTTTTATGAGGAAAATCACTCTGAAGAAAACCTTTTTGATTTACTATATAAACTGTATATCCTGAAAGATGTCTGTTCACTTTCCCTAATCCAAATACATTACTGATCCAAGACATTTACATTGTTGTTATATGCTTACAGATGTAACTGACACTTTTTTAAAATTCTGCATGTACATTAAAGACTACAATAAAAAGATGTTTAATTGTAGCTTCTGTCTGACTTCTTTTTCTTTGAAAGTCATGTGAACAAATCTGATGTTACTAGGAAGAAAAGCCCAATTTTCTTCATAAAGAAACAGAAAGTAATGTCATTTGTTTCTCAAGAAAGAATGCACAAAACTGTCTTAATTTGCGGTTCAGGATCTGACTCAAGAAGGTTCTTAACAAAAGAATGACTTTTTTCCCCAAGTGAATATTTTCAGCTGCTAAATAAGTAGGCAGTAGGCAATAAGACTAGGGAATACACTACTGAATAGGAAGCCAAAGCTTGTTTAAATACTTGCTGTTCCTCAGTTTCCCTAGGTTTCAAATTAGGAGAGTGATTGTTTACTTGTTGACAGTTTTCATATCAAATAAACAAAATAATATAATATAATGAGTTGTTTATAGTTCATTTTACATAAATACTTCGGCCATCCAAAATTCAGTCCTGGATAGTCCTGATGATAGCTCTTCAGTTAAAAATGTTTAAAGCTTTATTTTTCAGTCCAGTGGAAACAGGATTGTCCTTAGGAAAAGCTCATTAGCCTAAGCATTTAATGTATGGAAATAAGGAAATGACAGCCTTTATCCAGCCATGTATAGGCCTCATTTGTGACAGGACACTTCTTTTCTATGGGATTATTGCACAATACCTGTGATGCTGTTAAACTAGTACACAAGACTCAAACAAAACAAGGTATTATATTTTGGCCTACAAATCTATTATTAACTGTCTTTTAATGCTCAAATGGCAGATAGCAGCTTAAGGTTTGTTTTCCAAGAGCAGAATGGTGTATCCAATGGTAGTTAATAGTCCAGTGGTAGCAAATAGCATGTTGAACTGGTCAATGTGAGAAAATCTAAAATATTTTAAAAGATAAAAGGGAGGTTGTAATGTGAAAGTAAAGCAAATGAACCTTCTGGTATTAAAAAATATTGTGCTTTTGTAGAGAGCCTGATAGATTCGGACGTGTATTGATCTTAACCATTTATGATGTCACATCTCCAAGACTCTTGACAGGAGAGGTTCCCCCTATGACTGCGCTGTCCCGGGGGCTTCCCTGAGCAGTGGTCACCGGGCTGTACTCTGGGCTGAATCTCATACCCGTGCTCCTACCAGGCTCTCAAATGCAGTAACACTCATTAGCAATACCATAGCAAGATCCAGGTTCGTCTACTAGGGGACTAGACATTCGAGAATGACATCAGTCTCCTGTCATGGCTGTAAGTGTGATGTAGACGGTCTTATATTGCTAGATAAGAAAGTCAGTGTCATAGCTGCTTCAGGACCTGTGGGTTCAGGTGGGCTCAACACACTTTTTCCTCCTACCAGAAAACTTTCTTGGCTGTCCTTGGTCACACTTATCCTCTGGGCCACCAGTTCTTAAGTTGTACCATGTAGTTTCAACTGTTTTCCTTTGAATACCTGGACACTCCAGTAAAAACCAGCTGGAGCACCCGAGTTCTGAGAAATGAGAGAGTGTGAACTGCTTGGTTGTGTAGTTAATCCCTCTGGATTTGATTGTTTAAGGACAAATTAAATACAGGGTAATTTTTTGAAATATATTTATTGGAATTAAGTTACAAGATATAATGACCACCCATAGGCTTTTATTAATGATGGAGAACTTCCACAGCTGCATCTGAGCTACCTTTTGACTCTTTCTTAGGTTAAACTAGAGCTGTTCTCTGTTCACTTGTTTGCTTTCATTGTCTTGTGCATCTGTTGCATCCTCCTCCTTTTTTAGCTCATCTCCTAAGGAGGGGGAAAAAGGCACAGAATGCAAGTCTTTGCTAAGCTAGAATACCTTATCTTCATTTATCTCTTAACAAAACTTGATTTTTTTCACTTCATGTTATCTGACACTGGGACACCATGTGATGCAGTTTATGTTATTTCTATCTTGCTTTCTTCTGAGGAACTTGTAGTTAAAATTTCAGTTGTATAGTACAACTAGCACATCCTGTCTTCAAGATGCTTTTCTCTATTATCGCCTTCTGAAGGCACAGTGGTAAAATGCTGTACATTTGATAACTATGATAATATAGAAATGCACAGTATTCCCACTAGATTTGTAACTGCTTTTACTAAGGATGGCCAAAGTGGGAAGGAAGTGATGAAATTAAAATACAAGCCTGTGTCCTCTCTCATAGTCAAGGCACATCTTAGTGTTGGTTCAAGACACAATCCACAAAAGGCCCTAGGCTCAGTTTGCTTTTGTTCTGAAAGCCTGAATGTTCATAACCCTGCAGACACCTGAATTTCCTTGGCATGTAATTGTCAGTAAAACTCACCATAAAGGTGCCCAGGTCGCACCTAATGCACTGCTGCGATGTACAAAGAAGATGTTCCTCTGGCAGCCACTTTCTCCTGCAGGAACTGGAAATAATAGGTATGCTCAGGGATCATTATCAAGAGCTGGGAAATGATGCCTCTAGCATCTCACTCCTTGAAACAGAGGAGACTTAAACTCCTCTCACTGTACTCCCAGGTGTAAATTTAAGCTGCTTACTGCAGCATGCTGATTACTATGGATCTAATTTTTATAAGCCAAATTCTCCTTGAGTATTGTGCAGGAACTAACCATAGACACCTGGCATGGCATGAGAGCTTCCACTAGGTGCTAGGTCACCTTAAAGGCACTACCTGAGCCTTGTGACACCTTTATTGGCCTAAAGGCCTCAGAACTCAGATTCTCCCTTTGATCCAGCGATCATCAGTGCAGAGGGGAATAAAGGCATTATGGTCTCCAGTTCTAGCACTTTTGGAGATAATTCTGGTTTGCAGCTTGAAACACTAGGGACCTACACTGAAGATTGTTCTGTTTTCTGCAGACTGATAGGAGCTCTCAGGGGTTGTTTTGGCACCCTGGGATTAACTTAAATCTAAGGCTGTCGTAGCTGCAACCTTCTCAGTTTATCCTGTCTCTGAACTTTTATCCAGGATATGGAGTACCCCTACAGCACATCTGGGCACTGATAATCTCTTCCTGGCTAGTTATTCTGAGCTACAAAATGCTTTACACCAGAAGGCCCACTCAGAGGAACCTTAAAGGACCAAGGGATCTGTAGTTGTGTAACTTTTTGGCAACTATCAGAATATAGGCATTCATCTGTGACTATTACTCATCAAAACATTCAGTCAGCCGATCTCCAGCAAGCAGAGCTCCAGATGTAGCTTGCCAGATGAACATGTTGCCAGAAATCCCAAATGAAAAAAGTTAAATGAGAACTAATTTGCTGGTGCTAAGCAAAAAAACTAAATTAAGAACATCATCAAAAGGAGCAGGGATATTCTATAGAAAGAACAAGAGGATAAGAGAATCTCAGGGATCTGCCTTCCATACTCAAGGAATGAGGAGAAGCTGTGCACAGTAGGTGCATTTCCATCTGGAAGTGATAGATGCAGACTTTTGAAAGGAAAAAAGGGGACGGATGACTCTTCATACCTTTCTTCAGTTCCTACCTGCAACATTTTGCAGGTAAATTCTGAACCAAAAGAGGATGATATAGGAGAACAAATAGGAACAATGCAGTGACAGGCACCAATAGAGACAGCATTAATGAAGGCATTAATGTATCATCAAGATATGCGAATTCCTACTTAAGTGTGACTTGCCTTGAAAGGGAATGACCATAGGTACGGTCAGATAGAGCTCAGTTTAAATGCATCGACAAGTTACCTCGGAACTTACCTTGGACATGATGATGCATGACCAGATTCACACATGGGGAGCCTGGCTGGGCAGACAAGCAGGCC
This sequence comes from Caprimulgus europaeus, assembly GCA_907165065.1. The sequence goes on along the minus strand of OU015528.1, from coordinate 21,857,254 downwards.
TGGAAGCTGTTTCTCTGGGAGAAGCACACTGGGAAGAAGGTTGGGGAATCACCTCGTGCTCCCAGCAGCAGTGAGACTTGTGCATGAGAACTCTCTACATGCAATCCCAAAGCCCAACCCAAAAGTGCTGGTGGGTAACACTTATCCCATGTTCCCTGTGATAAGTATATGCTGCCTTGCCAGACTGCTCATTTTATAGATATGCTCTATCTCACTGACAGAAATCCTCCGTTGTAATCCAGATTCCTTGTAGGTCAGTAAATATCCCAGTAATGGGAACTGACAAGTGAAAAGAGTTCTTGTAGGTTTAGACAAGTGCCTTTGACGTTTGTCCATCTCCTGACTTTTAATCTTCTGGCTTGTACAGTACTTTATCTCTTTATTTCATGATGTGTAGATCCTGATTCAACTCTTACAGACATCTGTCAATTCAGCTGCCTTGTCTTAACAAGAGCAAGTGTTGTTACTCCCTATTAGACAATGATTCAACTACATTTGGAAGCAGCTAAAATTCTGCCTGTTTTATCTGTGCTGAGTTTCTGAAACAGTCCAAAAACCCTGTGAAACAGAGATGCTTAGGGAAAAAAGATGGAGTTGCTTTTGACAGATTTTAGCAGGACTGAATCTTTTTGTCTGAATTTGAGTGTCTTCAGATCATAATTTTTATACTTCAAAAAAATTCCATTGTGTATCTCTGACAAGCATCCTTTGAGTAAGGCCACTGAAAATACAGATTCACTCCTCTAGGCTGCAGAATTGTCTAACCAAATACCAGTATTCAGCCCAGAGAGGTTAAAGCCAGCACTGCCCAGCTCTTCAGTGGAGTGGGGAAAGCCTTTCTGTTGTAGAGTTCTCCAAAAAACTTGGACCATTCCATATATCAGTTTACTCCTTCTTAGCTAAGAGATTAAAAATTTTACAGTTGAAACTATCCTGTTGGTGGATAGTCATCCAAAATCAGAAAAAAAAACAACTTAATTGTCTATGACCTGTTGAATCATGGATTATTGAGGACTGAAACTCAAAGCAACTCTTGTTGATGGCAACAAGAACCAGGCTTAAACACAGAGGAATTCTTCTTGGCACTAACAAAAGCCTCCAGTTTGAACCCTAACTTTGAGTCCTGAGGACATTGAACCCTGACTCTCTTGATAAGCAATGTTTCTCATTTAGAAGATTAAGCCTGTATAGAGACAAGGGAAAGTAAAATAAACTTGGTAAAAATTAACAATGCTGAATTAATAATATATTTTGAATAGTAATGATTAAAGGTGCATGCTGTACTTCTTTGCATTAAACCATCTACTCAGTTTCACAGCTACAACCATGATACTTGCCTAGCTATTGCTCTTTTGTGGTCACTACTGTCATTTCAGCTAGCCATTCTCCCTATTTCACCATCAATGGTTACATCACCAAAATATCCAGGTATTCACTCATTTATACAGACATGTCACTAGCTCATAGGGATGCTCAGATCTACTCAAACTGTTTCAAGAGACTTACAGCGAATTCACAGAGCCCTGCTGCTCTGCTCAGCAGCTTCAGCTCAAGATATTTCTTTCCCTCCAAAGCCACCTCCATATTAGCTCATCACAATGTCTTCAGGTCTAGAACTTGCAGGAGTCTTAAAGAAAGTCCTTGCTCTGTTTCTGTTCCGATCTCTGTTCTACTCTGCCTCCATTTCAACATGAGCTTCCAGCAGTGATGTAGATGATTCTAGACAGAAAGCTTATGCAAATAAAATAATTCTCTAGCTGCCCTTCTCCCTGTTCAATAGTATTTCATAACCTTCTCCTAGGTGGAGATTACATTCTTTTTTACCTGTTTATAAACATCAACAAGAAGCAAAAAAGCCTTTATTCCTTTAAGGAAACCACATTGAAAGTGGCTAAAACCTATTAGCTAACCATTTTATTGCTCTCTGTTGAGTCCTAGTGCTATGTTTCCAAATGCCCATCAGATAATGACCAATGTAATGACATAATACAGATGTATTAAATCTAGTTCTTTCAGTATATGATGCTACTTGCCATGGCCCCATGAACAGTGAGTATGTCAAAAGCAAATTTTAAATTGCACTGCAAAACTAAACTGTCCTGCTGGGTTACCATACACTGCTATTGATGAGTCTGTTAAGAAATGACACTTTTCTATTAAGAAAAAAACAGTTTATCTGTAAACCAAAGATATGTGGGTAGTTGCAGTCCAGATGAGCAGCCATGTTGATCCCCTTTCACGGCACATACTATCAAATTTCAGTATGTATAAACACCAAATGATTTTCTGAGGCAGAACATAAGTCCCTTAGGAGCTTTACAGTCAGTGACTTAATTCTGCATAAAGAATGTAACAGGTGCAAATAGTTGGCATAAAGCATATCTGGATATTTCTAAAGACAGTTCAATAGTTTTGGAAAAGGGCATGAAATGGAATAGTTCTCACAAAACAAGCTGTTTGGTTCCAGAATAAATATTGGTACACACAGCAGAAGTAAAAATCCTTTTACACTGACCTGCAGAAATGTCTAACCCGCATCTCCTCAAAAGACTGGTTCTTGTAGTAAAGAAGCAAGCTGTGGGATTCTTACCTCTTCCAACACTGATACCATTTTTCTGGTAATTTGTGTTGTGTGGACCTAGGACTGAAACTGGAACCACTTCTGTCATGCAAACCCTTCCGTAGCCAGAGAGCAGTGACGCACTTTGAACATGATGTGAATTTAAACTCTGTAGTGTATGGCACTTCTCATAGCAATAAGTTCTTTTTACCTAATTAAAGTTAGACTGATTTATTTTGCATTTCTTTTACTGGCAATTTATTTGCAGCTAAACACATAAAAATTCAGAAAAGAATAAGTATGATCTGAAAAGTTTGACTGAAAAGTTTGACTGAAAAGTTTGTATAAAGTACTTCTAGTTCAAGGCTGCTAATCCATGTAGTCACCCCAGCTATTGTATAAAAATCTTGAGTTTGGTTTCTAACAGAAATAGTGCAGCAAGCCACAAAGTCACGTGGAGGTTGTACAGTGCAAGAGTAAATCATCAGCTAACAAAGTATCTCACAACCAAAATGGTAATCCAGCCTGACCATAAGTTTGTCTTATCAAGTATGGGTTCACATAATTAGCTGGGAAAACCTATACATTTGACACTGTGTAAAAGCCTTGCTGAAAATGGGCCTGATTCATAGAAACCTTTGGTAACAGTGCCATTACCATTCTGTAAAGAATTCTGCATGGAGATTGAAGGTGGAAACTGGGACCAGAGCAAATGTTTTCTCTCCACTAGTGGAGTCCTTGAGGCTTGTGTCTCCAGGCAGCACAGAATAGCTTTGAGACAAATGGAGAACACAGAGCTCTTGAGAAAGTCAAAGCCGAGCCCAAAGTATGAGACCAGGCCCCTTGCTACTCCCACACAGCTCTAAAAAGTGCCCAAGGAAGGGACGAGGACTCCCCAGGAGAGCTGATGGGAAGGGAGCCAGCGCCTTGCTGAGAGCTGTGTCGCCATGTCAGAGCAGCGCGTAGCAGATAGACCTCGGTAATTTGTGCTCATCACTGCTCTTCCACCACCACATGTGTTGACCGGTCCCAAGCAGGGGTTGAACACCCTCACAGAGACCTAAAAATGCTGCTGGCTCACTGATTAACCTCCATGGTGAAATGTAGTGTAATTTAGGACGTATTTTTCTGTCTACCATGGCATCAGAACCCTTCTGCTGTTGTATATAATTATAAAAATGTCCCTCTGACTTCTTGTTGCTGAAAATACACTAGTTGTTTTGTTTTCCAAAAAACAACATGTTCTCTCCCTCTTGTTTTTCTATTTTTGGCAGATTCGACCATGAAAACTGTGGCGATTACTAGAGCTGAAAGCCAGAGTCAAGACTAAAGATGACACCCTCTAGCATGGAGCTTTATAAAGCTATTTAGTCTTTAGCTTGCCTGCCAGGAGTAATCCTGGGTCTTTTTAATTTATATAGTACTCTAAGCAGAAGATGAAACGCACTACTTGTTTGTAACTGGTGCTGTCTAAGATCTTACTAGCCTTAACCACAGAGTAAACTATCACAGCAGAGAGAGATGCATGGCAGCAGAAGGGGAGTAGGCACTGAAACACACCATGCAGGAGCCTGAGTAATGGGCAAAAAATGGGAGTGTAACCCTATGACCATATTTAGTTTCCACATGTGAATCTTGGCTGGCTGAAACCTACCCCGAATGCCAGCGAAGCCTGAGAAGCTGGAAATCTTTTGCTCTGTGCATACAACCAGAGTCATGACTCACCCAGAAGAGAAACAGTTTTCTTTTGCAAGAGGAATATTTTTCCTTATTGACCAGGGAGACACCCAAAAATAGCTTTGCTTTCTGAGTGATTCGGTCAATTCATGGCAAGGATGTGGAGGTATGAAAACCAAAGAAGCTCCAGAATTTGCTAATAAGTAGAAATCTCTGTTTCAAGACAGTCATCCATCCAAATTCACTGTATACGTCAACTTCTCGAAGACAATGAATTAAACTGAGGGTAACTTGGACTGCTCAATAAATTCCAAATGTCAGACAGAGAAATGAAATGAAGGACCAAACAATATTAATGCAAGGTATTTAAAATGCTGTGCAATTTAATCTCTCTGAGTAGGGAGCTCAGTATATAATCACATTTGCACTGGGCTTTATTTCTGATGCAATACATTTTCTGCATCAAAAGTAAGGAAGCATTAAACTTGTGTGATAGAGCTCTCTCGATCGCAGAAGAATGATGTTTCTTGGAAAGGAAGGATGCTTCCGAGAATCACAGATTACTGGAGTTTGTTTCCACCAAAGCTGTTGGAATTTTCCGAGTTACTTCAATGGAAACTGAAGCAAGTCAAGGAAAATCCCACCCCCATAGTGAAGAATTAAAAGGTATTAATAAACAGAGCAAGGCAAACAGGGCTTATTTTAATGCTCGCTTTTTTTTTGTTTGTTTTCTCCCCTGGTTAGCTCTAGTGACACTCTTCTAACATTTATGGATGACACCGATCTCAACCAGGTGAAACTGTGCCCTGCTCAGCCCGAACGGGCTCACCGCGCCTCATGCCGCGCTCACCCCGCTGCCGCCTCGCTTTCCCCGCGGCGCCACGCTGCGCCCACGGCAGCGGCCCCGGCAGCGGTTGGGAGCCACGGCAACGCCTTCCCCGGGAAATACCCCTGTGGCTTTTCGTTAAAGCCATGACAACGCACGACACGCAATATTTTATTTTTATGCCTAACGTGGGGGAATTTTCACTCGGAAAATGCCCTAAAAACCGAGGCTCGGAGCATTCCCCGCCTCTCCAGAGGCGCGGGTGCGGGCGGGGTCCGCAGCGCCGGGCCGAGGCTGCCACCTCCCGGCGGCCGGGCCCGGCGCTGGGCAGTGACGGGCCTGGTACTGGCGGCGGGGACAGCGGGGGTGAGCTCCTCGGCAGCCCAGAGAGGCTCCTTGATCCGGCTGAAGGCCATCCTTGCTGTTTCGAGACAGCCCGGTGTCCGTCGAGCGACAGGAGCCCACTGTGCTCCCGCGGACTTACTTACAGGGGGGTGAAGGACGCCGTTAAAATTATGCATCAGCTTGTGTGATGTCTGAGATAAAGACGCTTCAGTGACTAGAGGCAGTGTTGCAAATCATGAGAAATCAATGCTAAACATTGAGAATAATGAGAAATCAATTCTAAATACAAGAACTGAGGACTGCGTCCAGCTCTGGAGTCCTCAGCACAGGAAAGACATGGACCTGTTGGAGCAGGGCCAGAGCAGGGACACAAAAATGTCAGAGGGCTGGAGCACCTCTCCTGTGACAAAAGGCTGAGAGAGTTGGGGCTGTTCAGCCTGGAGAAGAGAAGGCTCCAGGGAGACTTTATTGCTGCCTTTCAGCGTTTAAAGGGAGCCCATAAGAAAGATAGAGATAGACTTTATAGCAGGGCCTGTAGTGATAGGACAAAGGGTAATGGTTTAAAACTAAAAGAGGGGAGATTTAGACTTAGATATAAGGAAGACATTTTTTTACAATGAGGGTAGTGAAACACTGGACCAGGTTGTCCAGAGAAGTGATAGAAGCCCCATCCCTGGAAACATTCAAGGTCAAGCTGGACAGGTCTCTGAGCAACCTGATCTAGTGGAAGATGTCCCTGCTCATTGCAGGAGCGTTGGAGTAGGTGTCCATTCTATGATTCTATAAAATCAAAATAAATGCACTGTAACACACTGACTCCGGGAACCAACTTTGTAAAAGGACATTACTGAAGTTACTTCCACTTACATTTCATCTGGTTAAAAAAATGTTTGTCAACCACTTTACCAGTGGAAATGTACCCTCTGCTTTCATTCTAATAGAAGTGTTTCCAAAAGTAATTTGTTACTGTATGTGTGGAGGGGAGAGTAATTGAATAAAACCCTTCCTTGAGGACAGCAAAAATGGATCCAGCAGAATTCTGCTTTGACTGAAATCAGAACCACAATTTTTGCTCCAGGAAAAGTGCAATCAAAAATAAAATGGGGAAGGCACAAAATTAGACAAGTAGACCTTCCACCTGCTAATCGTTGGCAGCAGAGCAAGCTTGAAAGGAGATTTATGTTTCCCTGCTTCTCTTCCCTGGAAATCTTAGCTGGGTTGAGCTGAGCCAGAGACTCCAGAACCACCAGGTAGTGCTGTAGTAATGGCAATGTACCAGGTGAACCCGCTTCAGCCCTGTGCTCTTACTAGCACAACACAAAGCAGGCACCCTTAAGAGTCCTATGGAGTAGATAAAATATATTCCCTGTGGGAGATGGCAGTTTTACCTGTAACCACTGTGTTTGTGCAAGAATATGTGATTCTGTAAGGGAACAAGAGTGCTCTGAGAAGCCCAGTTGTCTGTGTCAGAAGCAGTGATGCTGCTGGCGGGTGACCTTAGACAGTGCCACAGTTGCTCAAGTTTTAGAGAAGTAACAGGCAGGAAAACACTGAGCTTGAGTTGTTGCTGGTTAACATCTGTCTGTTTCGTGCTGCCTCCAATATCACGAAGCAGCCCTAGGCCTCTGGGTTATATCAAGCCAACAGATCCTCTGTTTTCAGAGCAGCACTAGGAATCAGGAGCAGATTGGTGACTCTGGCACAATATCTATTAATAAATAAAAGCATCAGGCTTTGCATTTGAATAGTCCTTTTCTTTGGCAGATCTCAAAGCAATTTCTAAAGAAGGGCAAATGTTATTATCTCCATTATGGGACTAGGTTATATGACAAGCTCACAGTTGGGCACTGGGTGAGATCTTGGCTCTACAGTACACAACAGCTGCTTTCCTTGGTTAAATGCCACACACCAGCAGTCCAAAAAGTTATCAAGTCCTGGCCAAGCACACAAGGCCCCTTAGCCAGATGGGCAAGAGCAAGCACTGGAAAGCTGGTCCCATTACCGAGTTGATTCTTGAGGTAACTAAAACTTCACAAATTACTTGTCCAGAATTGCAAACAAGCAGCGATGGTTTTTAATGTCCTACCTTTTATTTAGTTCCTTTTGCTTCCCCATACTCAGTTTTGAAATAGTCCACACTTTTTCTTAGGCAGGGATCAAAACTGACCTGCTGCAGGGATTAAATACTCCATTTTATTTGAAAATGTCCTGTGGGGGAAAGTTTTGAACCTGTTTCCATTTTGTGGTTTTGCTACAGGCTTCTAGATGAGTCTACAACTCTTGAAAACATGGCATCCTTGCAGAAAGACTGCCTGACAGGTAGCCTGCTTCCCATGCAGGTAGTCATGCTTCATATTTAAACACCATATATAAACATCATAGCTGATGTTTTAAGTATGGGGTCATGTTATATGTTAAACAATAGATTTATCACAGTCATTTCTGATTCTTAGTCAAGATGTCAAGCCAGCATCTCTCTCAGATCCCTCTGCAAAACACAAATAAAATGTATTTCTAGTTAATAGTTCATTAAATTATTTTGACACATACACACTTAGTTGGTCTTTTAGCTCGTGAGCTAGGGCAATGCAAACTATTGTTTGCCAACTACAGCACACGGTGACACACACTTTTACGTGGACCATTCTGTGTATGTTAGCAAAGAGAAGAAAGCTGCTTTCTGGCACAGGGGCAGTTCAGAAGTTACACATGCATGACACAAACATGTACACGCAATGAAAACGGGTTCCTGCCGTTGGATACTGGCATTCGTTACTACCCGACAGCTGCTCTGAACCAGATGGGAAACAGCCATTCCAGTTCTGCTCTAAGCCACATCCTAACACCAGCATCAGCACAGACTCCCAGGCTGGCATCTCAACTGAAAGGCAGCAGGCAAGTGGGCAAAGGAGCCAAATCCCTGCTGCTGCCCATGCCTTCCCTCTGGGAAAGGACTGAGGCATATTTGGTGTAGAAGGGAGAGAAGCAGGGAGCAGTGAGTTTTCAAATGCTGCTCTTGGAAAGCTATGACCACATTTGTTCTGTACACAGGGAATGCCTGAGTCCAGTGTTGGCAATCTGTCAGCAACTGAAAGCTGTCGAGTTAGCTTCAGACGTGATAAACAGAAGAAAAAAAAAAGAAACAAGGCATCACCAAAAGCAGTAGTTCCCAACCCATGAGTCAAGCCTTCTTAGTGAGGCATGACATCATTGAAGATAAGTTATAGAAGAGAGAGCAGAGGTACTGCTGAGACTGAAGAAGAGAGAGAACTGTTAAGTTTATTATGTGTTTTCATTCTCTTTTTCACTCTCAAGTTCAAATCTCAGCAAAAAAGAACATACTGCTTGGTGGTAAAGGAATATAGTGCTATAGATCTCTGAAGGCAGGGACACCGAGGAGTCATGGGTCGTGGGTGATGGAGGAGAGGAGGAAAAGAGAGGATAATGAAAAACTATAGTTATGAAGCGTGCCTGAGACAGATTGGGCATTACTGCCCAAAAAAATCACCTATTAATCCAAAGTATTTCCATATTTAGAATAGCAAAATCAGCCAAATCCGAATCATTCTTATTAAAACATGGAGCTGGATTCAGCTCCACCCAAAGTCCAGTGAAATTCTCACAAACAAACGAAGAAAAATTCTCAGCCCTTAAAAATAAGTATTGGCAATTATTTCCCCCAAATTGTATCATTCTGGTACCCTGCACAAGGACAAACTGTAACTACATTGTATGTAAAAAATGCCACTTAAACAGAGAGGTTTAGAACATTGAAAGAGTCCATTTCTGTAAATTTTTATATATATCAGCAACTTGATACTCATAAAAAACATTTATTTTCTATAAATATGTGTGCATCCACAGATCCATTAAGTTACTGATTGTCTAAAGCACATCAAAGCCAAAAAAGGGAAAGCTCACCTCTTTCCCTTTTGTTTGAATTTGAGTATCCTATTAAATTTCCAAGATCCTTTTAGTGAGGGTAAAACCAGTTCCACTGGATAATAAACATCTTTTAGCTTTGCTTATTCCAAATCTATGTCTCTTTTATGTCTTAATAGCTACAAAATGGCCAAAATGCACCAGGTTTTGTCTTGGATTTCTGTCTTTCACAAATACTGTGGGGGAGATGATACAAAAATGAATATTAATAGTTCATTGCCTGCACCCTATTGTTTTCAGTCAGCATCTTCATACTTCATTGAGGATAGCTGCTTTAAATTCCATGTCAGGCACTGACGTCCCATTTGTTTGCCCAGCAGTTCCAGCGCAATACAAACATTAACTGTTGGCCTTGCCCCTGTACTAAAATGATTTCATCATTTGCAAGATAATCTTCATTCACCTGTAGGATCAGACACAAGCCTATAAATTCAAGGGGATTGTATTTCATTGGCTTTGGTGTTAGTCTTGTGTCCACAGTTTCTTTGTTGAAGCCTTCCTCCAGGATCTATGCTATTAAATGCCTGTGCTGTTTATAGTTCATATATTCTAGTCCAATTCCTCTAATGCCTTTCATCCAGTGTGGACCATGTCTAGGCTTGAAAAACCTGCTTGCAAGGAAAACCGTGGTCATGGAGCATATAAAAAGAAAGACTGCTAGGTTCAGTTCTGCTATTTTGGCTTTTTTGGGAGTCCCAGGACTCACCTCATCAGACAAAGCAGTGAATACAGCTCTCCTCCTTTGTTAGCAAAGCAAAAGCCAGCAAGCTCCAATGACCTACTGCAAACACCTAGACTCCCAACTGCTTTAGGCAGCTGCCATAGGATGGGATGTCTTACAAAGGGAGTCTCAAGACCTGTGGGTTTTTTACTGACTACAGAAAGAGCCACGACGATGAGCTTGGACTAGTGTGACTTTACGATAGCCAGCAACAGTTGAAATGGGTCCCAGCCACTGGATCCAGAGATGTTCTTCAGTGCATTGGGAGCATGACATTGCTCCCAGTCTGAGTAAAGAGTTCAGCCAGGTGAAACACTTTTTTTTTTCTTTCATAATGATGGGACATGATCTTGAATTCATTTCTGAAAATGGAAACCTAAAGTAAAGGAAGTGCTGTCTTCCTTATCTAATGTATAGTTTAACATGCAAATAGAGACATACTGCATGCAGAGCAGCAAACCACAACATTAGATCACCTTAGTCTAACACAGACAGGAACATGCTGCACATATATGAAGAGATGAATACATTAACCTGCTTGCATGCACAAGGTTAAGTGATATTACTGTCAATTTGCAAACAAATACACAAACTTACAAATGGCCCAGAGAGGAATGAACAATCAATATAAATGGCCTGAATCCTTTCAAATGCTAATAACTAAAAAAACTGTCCTCAGACACAGAAAATAGCTGGTGAAATTTTCTGTGCCCTGGTGACCAGTGTGGTGACAGTTTGGGTCCCAGCAGGTGGAATTAGAAAGGAGGTATCAACAAATGGCATAGGAAAATACACTTGTCGAAGGTATCGCTTTGATGTGTATCAGGCAAAATGAGATGTGACAGCCATGCACTGACCGAAAACCTTGGGAGGCTTCTTCTGCCTCAGAAGTCATAAGAGCAAAAGGGGCACTGGAATGACAGCCCTGGCAGGGTGGAGGCACTGGACAAGCTTCCCCGGGCCGCAGCCGGGTCATGAGGCTTGCGACAGGTATGAAAATTGCTACTTACACTGCTGGAACTGTCAGATACAGGGACTAGAGACCAAGTAGAAAAACGAAACAGAAAAACCTTTAGCCATGATATTACACCCACAGCTGGTGGGGCAGGTGCAGGTGTTTGTTTCCCCATTGCTGGGGGAAGCTTGGCTCTCACAGCCCTGGGAGGGGAGTAGAGGGGTGGGGGTGATAAAATCAGGGGTCATAAAATCAGAAAGCGAATCTGTGCACAACAACCTCTGCTGCCAATTGACTTTCCCCTGGAAAATATGCACACTTTGGGAAGAGCAGGCGGCAGATCTGCTGTGCTCTCCAGAAGTATGCTTGTCCTTGGGTGGTGCTGCTGCAGCGATGTTGCATGAAAGGGAGTAGTAGAACAATTTGGCAGGAAAGAAACCCCCTTCCGTTCTAGCTTACCCTCAGATATTAGAGGAGGTGGGGGTGGCTAAACTTAGATCCTGAGGGATGCCCAATTCAGCACTAGGAGTCCAACAACAGCAGATTCACTCCATAGTGTGCTGCACTCCTGTACCCACGATTTATGGACTCACATGGCTAAACCTGCAGAATTTAGCATCATCCCATGGCGGTGTTGGTGTGGCTGGTAACAGACAGACACAGTTCAATGTGGCACTACAAATCCAGTTGCATTAATTCCAGATTCACTCGATAGAGCCCTGCACCTGCCATCCAGTCACTATCTATGGACTTTCACGGCCTATCAGGCAGTACCCAGTGAGAAATTGTGCAGCAATTCAATAAGTGAATCAGGCACTTTATTAAAGCAACAGGAATAATACAGATTCATGTGGATTGTCGGTGATAATCTACTCTCTGCAGAAGTATATACAAGCATTAAGGTTACAAATTACTAAAAACACTAAGTTAGTAAAACAATTCTCTAGAGATTTCTGAGTTTCTGAGAAAGTCCTCAGGAAAGTGTAAATATTACCCAAAGGTGTCCCTATGGGGGGGAAGAGAGGCTCAGCCCATCAGCTGGTCCCAGGGGTCAGAGGTCTGCTACGGTACCTTCCCTGGCTGTTCCGTGATGGTATCTTCTCTAACATCCCCCATTCTTTGGGATACTTTTATATTATTTTTACCTTCAAGTTGGAGCTTGAGTGGCTCTAGTCATACTTTATTGTGATTGGTAAAAAGTCTTCTGTTTCCCTTTTAAGGTAGAAGTTACCAAAACTTAGAGCATATGCTCAGTAAGGGGCGGGGCGAAGTGGGGGGTGGGGGCGGGGATGGTGGTGGTCTGTGAGCCAGAGGTATGTTTTTGTGTTATTATAATGCAAGGTTCACACAAGGTGGGTATTTGTCTAAAGGATGCCAGATGGTCAGCCCAGGGTTGCAAAAAGACAGCATATCAACTTCTTAGTGCCACAGGTCTCAGTGATTACAGGGGTTAGTGAGAAATTTCCATTCTTCACTACCCCCTGTATTGATATGCAGACCAGATTCCCCAGGAGACAACCTTGGAGGATTCTTTGCATACCAGTCACGTTCTCTCCTGAGGTCTTCTTCGACATTATGCCTTTCCTTAATGTGTGAACAAGGCTGGTTTTTAATTTCTAAATTACCTGCAGTAATTACTCCACAAGGGAATGCAGCGGGGTCCCTGAGAAGGCATCTCCAAAGCTGCAGGAAAAGACCACATTGGTCTGATAGTATGGGTGACCACAGTAAGCTGTGTTCATGCAAAACTATTGCATCCAAAAGTTAGGTACAGAGAAAGTGTTGTGGGCCAGTATTAATTCAACTATTTGAGGGTGGTGAAACACTGGACCAGGTCACCCAGAGAGGTGGTAGAAGCCCCACCCCTGGAAACATTCAAGGTCAGGTTGGACAGGTCTCTGAGCATCCTGATCTAGTTGAAGATGTCCCTGCTCATTGCAGGAGGGTTGGACTAGACCTTGAAGGGTCCTTTCCAGCCCAGAGCATTCTGTGATTCTATATGGAAAAACACACCTGTATCCCACCAAATAACTATGGATAGGAATTCTAGGCCCAGAAGAAGGAAGACCTAAGGGGATTTATCAAGGAGAGAGTGACAGATGTTTGTGGACTGAAAAACAATGGAGAAGTAGTATTTTCCACATCAATAATAAAGACCTTTTACTCTGTGCTTTTACCTGAGCAGATCAATAAAGGTTATGAATGTTCTGGATAAAGCAATATATTCTAGCCTAAGTTCACTGATCAAAATGCCAAGAGTTTAGGCAGAGAGCCAGGTTTAATAAAAATGAAATAGAAGCCATGGTTTGACTAAATAATTCTTTTGGATTTCTAGACAACCTTATAAAGCGTTAGTGGCTACAGTAAAGAGCACGTTGAGGGCATGATGCATGGCTGTTTTATTCCAATTGTACACTGGCTGAACACCCCTGGACTCAATAAACACCGTGGTGAATCAGACATGAAAGCTGTCAAAAGGAGGAAACACAAAATGCAATGATCTTTATCGCTAATCTGACTATTATCATAGCACACAGATCCTGACATTGCAATGAAGGACCCTTGTGTCAGGCACATGACTACCAGTCTTGAGATTTGATGGCAATTTTTGTTTTCCTTGCTGTTCTTCCTTAAGTTCCCTTGTCCTCGAGTCATATGATTAAATAAAAACTGGTTTGTGGTGTTGTTGCTTTTTAAAAGGGACTCTCTGGCCTTCACAGGGCTGCTGGCAAAACCTGAATAATAAAGTTCTGGACTGCAAGAGACTAATAAATAGAAACTGTGGTTTGATTGTCACTGTTTTCAAGTGGTTCTGATTTTAAACTACTGTAATCCTGGAAGGCCTTGATACATCATTTAGTAGTCTGGAACACTCACTGACCTGCATGTATGTTGTCCAGATTTAGTATTTTGGAGTTAGGTGTCGCCTGTTAGACTCCAAAACAGCTAAAGTTAAGAGACCGTGACCTAAATAAACATAGCAGAGGTCAACACAGAAAATAACAAGACAAACCAGTAGCACAGATCTACCTTGATGATTTAAAACCTCACTTTGCTGCATTTATTGCTGTGGCCATTAACTGCTATGCACAACTACAAAAACTAATGAGACCATTCAGGGGAAAACTAAGGAAAGACAGAGACAACTTGACTTCTTTTGTAGCTTACTGCTTGTAACTAGATTGTTAAATTGTTAACATTGCCATTTAGCACACATTTACTGGATTTAGGTAACCTCGTTGCCTGGACTTTGGAGCTATTAATACAGTGTTATGGAGGGATGTCTTTGTTAGCACAGCAGAGAGCTCAGTCTACTGGGAAGAAATAAGAGCCTGATCCTCCTGATAAGAATTGTGCTAAAGGCCGTGTTGAAAGAAACTAAAGGAAACGTTTGGCTAATTAAGTTCAGATCAGTGAGCTACAAACAGACAGTTTTGGAAGTCGTTTGTTGTTAAGTGTAAAATGCATTTGACAAATAGTTGTCATCAGCACTGATTCACGATGCAGTCCGCAGCTTGCAACCAGCCCTTTTGCTCATATCACGCTCATCTTCCCAAGGTATAAGATGTTCTGCAGTAGCTTGAAACAATTCAATGCAAATTGTAGTTTCCAGGATGGGTTCATGCTTAGAGGCTTTTTGCTGATGTCTGTAAGAGATCTGCTTGGGACACCAGCAGCCTGGGGCCCTGAAGGATGGATGGAGATTCTGCAGGTGCTTTAAGAGCCTGGTGAATGAGTGCCAGATGAGTGCCACACAGGGTAAACCCTGACCTAATGTTGATTCTGGTCCTGAAGTTTTCCTTTTAATTGTTGCATTTAGTTACATAACCAGAGATCTGTTCAGTGCAAACACTATACACTTAACACACACATTTCTAGATGTGTATGAATCAGAATCAGTGTTCTCACAGGAGGCTAGATCTCAGTTTTAATGTATTCTTATATATTTTTTTGATTATTTTTAAAGCCAGTCTTCTGTCCAAAGCTACTCCTGTGTGCTTCAGATGAGATTCATTGTGGACTCACTGGCAGCAAAAAGTGTCAGTAAGTAGTTCTGCATTGGGTTTGCTCTTTTGGGTTTACTCTTTTGTTAATTAGTCAGCAGTGAGTTTTGGAAATGTTGCAGTGGAGCTTCCAAATCATCAGATATGTAATGACTTTTTTCAACCAAGCAAAAATGACAACTTATTCTATAAAGATATAATCATTACAGAAGAACTTAACATAAAAATGTAGATGTTGAAGAGTGAAGGAGCAAACATGGACCTGTGGCAAACTTTCTCTAGCACATCAAAGTGTTCATCCTTGTTCAGAAGACTGCAATTTAGATGGCTGCTCACCAATGTACCCAGCACTGCATGATAGCACAGGGTGATGCTGGAAGCTGCACAGCTCTGTGTTCCTCCACACAGGTAAATCCATCACTGCTGTTCTGATTGTTAAGGAAGTACAATGTGTCTAATGAAAACACAATCTCTCCTGGACAATTTTAACCCCATATGGAACAGACCTGTTCCATCAGCAAGCTGGTTCTAATCTTGCTGGCAGGACCAGCCAGAAATACTTCATGAGCTTATGGATTGCCAACAGGAAAGCTATTAGAAAAGAAGTAACATCACTTGGTGGCTTACCATGTTTGAGAAGAACAACGATCCCTATCCTTTTCAAGTTTACCAATAAGAAAGATCTAGCATCTTCTAGCAGTGAATGCCTCTATTCAGGTATATTCACACTACAGCTCCCATTTTTTGAAGGAGTGAGCCCTAAATTCTTGTCTAAATGGCATAAAGGCCTTGTTTGTTTCCTCTACGGCATATAGGGAGAATAGCATTGAAAAGGGCAGGCTTTGTCAGACACTCAGAAGACATCCTCCCCTGATCTTCTCTACAGTGAGGTTTTTACTTTTGGTCCTTGAGCTGCAGAGAATATAAGCAGTGACAGGAGCAGCTGTCACTTTCGGTTGACAGTGCTTTGCCAGGTCAGCACCTTCCAGCTCACAGGGGAGCGCTCAGGCTCTGCGGGTGCCGTGGGCAAAGTCGAGGCCCTTCACTGTCTCATTCCATCTCTTCAGTAGAGCAGGGTTCAGCTGCTCTGGTGGAGATTTTGCTGCATCTGGATCAACATTAGCATACTCAAGGGTAATTCCACCTTCAGGTGTTACTGGGAATTGTAGACCTCCTGTAGCCAGAGAGAGTATGCAGTTGTGCCAGGGCTGTGTTACAAGGGTCAGCAACGTGATCGTAGTTTCTGGGACATACACATCATATTTTTAACTTCTGTTATACACAATCCAGTGTTGTTTTGCTGTTGATACAGTTGGCAGACCTTCAAAAAGTGTTGTGCAAAATGGAAAGCTTGCAAGAAATGTTTCTTTCCATGTTCACAAGGCTTGCAAAGGAACATTTTGATTCTGTGTTTTGTTAAAAGTCAAAGGTCCAGAAAGTAGCTGGATAAAATGGCTGGGAAAAGCCTTATATAGTGTAGAGACAAGAGCAGGAGAACTTTTGAGAAGAAGGCCCTCTTTCTGAGTTACTTAACCAGCTGTATCCCCATAGCTGACTAGAGAGGAATGGGCTGTTTGATCTATAATACTCCACAGTTTATAAGTTTGTAGATGTCCCTTATGGTCAGTTACTTTCTTCTGGTCATCACAGTAGATTCACAGTTTTCAATCTCTGCAGGAAAAAGGTATTTCCAGGCCAGCAAAGAAAGTGGCCTACTTAGGACCTCAGTACTTTTCATAAAGCTGCAACATCAATGTTGCTTATTGCCTTCAGAATTCTTGAAGGCTATTTCAGGTTAACAGGTAACAGACTTGTACATTAAGTTAGGAAAACTCCAGTTTTTCAGTAGTGCTCCACATACAGACTCCTGGCAAATGTAGTCTTCATTCTGGACAGGGGAACCTTTTATCAGCTCGCTTCCAGTGGATATCAAGCATCTATGTTTAAAACTGATTTTTTTACCTTTCAAGCATGTGTACCTTGTGGTTGTATGGTAACCCTGTGAATCTGGGCCGGCTTGGCTTCTTAAAGAGCCAAGTTTATTTATTTTTTTTTCACCCCAAGCAATTAATGAAGGAAACATCACTCAGC
Organism: Caprimulgus europaeus; assembly: GCA_907165065.1. The sequence continues at coordinate 21,840,133 of OU015528.1, read as the reverse complement.
AGCCAAGATGTTCTTTCTGCCACACAATATCCTCTGCTACCTTGCTGATCATCTCCTTTCTACTGCAAAAAATGCTTATGTGAAGTTGAGGAAAATCCATAGTGCAATGGTTTATTTACATCTAAACAGGAGCCTTGGGGCTCCTAAGTTAGGTGCCTGTGTTTGCAGGCTGTCTTTCCTAGGCACCCTGCCAGGGAAAAAAAAGGCTCCACTGGAGGACAATGCAAGGTGCCTAAGATGAACTCTCCTGAACTGCTGGGTGCACTACCTCCACCCAACAAAGCCTCTTCAAAGAAAGGTATTTTTAAGAAAGAAGGTTCAAAGTCAAATAGCCTCAAAAATCACAAGCAGGATTCAGTATTCCAATTGCTATGCTATTTTTTCCATCGGAAGCAGAGGTTCAGATAAATCAAAATATTCTGGAGCAACTTTTTAATTTCATTGGAATTGTAAATTAATAAGCTAGCTGCAAATTAATTTCTGTAATGTTGAAACAATTCACTGTTATCATATCAGCTTTTCCGCTTCATATAAAATGCATTCTCAAATGTTTCACTATGATAAGTTAACTAAGAATATAGGAATTCTTGCAGAGCAGGACTTCCCTTTTCCAGCTTGCTTTAGAGCTGGCTCTGAAAATGTGTAGCATAGAGAGGACATCTTTGCACAGATCCATCTTTCCAGAAGGTACTTCTTTGGGGGACCCTGTATAAAAAAACTAACATCTATTAGGCAGTCCCAGTACTAAAAACAGAGAAAAAAGACCTGGAAGACAGTATATAATAATAATTCTGTGTATTTATGAAATCCTGGTTGCCATAATTCCATGGACTTTGAATGGAGCAGTTTTAAAGTTTATCACAGTGTATGCAGTCCATGCCTCATGCCCAGGTTTGGAGAATCAAGCATCCGCCACAAGGTGCTAAGCACTGCCTTTGGGGAGCCTTTTCAAGAGAAGGACTTGGGAGTGGTGGTGGATGATCCGAGGCCTGACGCTAAATGCTTCTGTTCAAGACCTGGCTCATACAGCTGCATCTGGCCCATTTCAGGAGTCGCTGGAAATAGGCAATAACTCTCTTAACTGAGGCTGAAGAGAGAAGAAAATACAGGCTTTATTGTTAGGAAAGGTTTATATCACAGGGGGTGGGGAGAGTGGCTTATAAATGAATGGCTGTGCTCTCAGAAATTATTAAATTATTGTGGAAAGCTGCTGGCAGCACTGTGTATTGAGATGGATAAAAATCAGAGTCAGCTGGGATGTGCCATAAAGAATTTAATTACAAAATCTCTGACTATCAGTGTCAGAATTTTGATTGGCTTGTCAATGGAAAAGAAAAATGTTATTGCTGTAGAATTAATACTAGTTTAATTAGAAATAATGCTTTAATTAAAAATTATTATAAATTTCTCATTTAAAAGATGATTGTCATACTCCATCCAAATATTTGTGTTTGAAAGTGAATAATATTATAATAAAACCTGTTTTTTACCTTTTATCAGTAGGTCTCATTAGTGTGATCCACTATGAATAGGATGATCTTACAAAATCATTTGAAAGTGTTGCTGAAACATTAATGAGTTCTATCCACAACCCTTGTGGGGAGAAACGTTCTTATCCAATTTAACAGCTGGATAAACTAAGACAGGTGGTTTATGCAAATTATTAGAGGTCAACACAGAAAAATAGCACCTCTTGGGTCCCAAATGCTCTTGTCCTCAATGAACAGCTTCTGCGCTCTTTCTGTATAGATTTATTTTATTTAATTATAGTTTAAAAGACTCTTCTAAAAGGCTGCTGCCACAGCTGCAGGCAAGGTAGTATCTGGAAAGATACGCAATAATACCCTGATTAAATATGAATACATTCAAACAGACGAAATACGAAGCAGGCATCATGATGCTGCAAAAAATCCATCTTCAAAGCCACTGGAGGTGGGACATAGGTTTTGAAGTGGAAAGGTGAATTAGCTGGTGATAAAAGAAATTTCAGTTACGCATCGGCCTCCTTATTTCATCCCATATTTCTCCTTTCGTTGTTTGCATAAAGAAAAAATCAGCACATTAGTGGAAAAGAATAGTCTGTCACCCGAGATTAAATGGGAATGGGTTAGTGACAATCTGCTGCCCAATCTATTGCATCCAGAGGCTGATTATACATCAGAGCCGCGGGTAGTTATCCTATTTTGCTGTTGTACAACAATACCGGTAGAAAGGCTTTTCAGATTATTATTTTTGTAATAAATAGGAAGAAGCAGAGCGTGTGGATGCCTACGTATTTATCTAACTGGAAGAAACCCTCCCCGAGGAACAGGTCTCCAGGGTGCTGTCACGTGTGGCAGGGACACAGAGGGGCTGTGGTGGGGGAATCGCGCAGGGTCTTCTGCCAAGTGGCACCACTGCTCCTCCTGGTTTTTCTGAGAGAGCCCTGTGCCTGGCAGCTTGTTTATTGGTTTGTAAAACCACCTTGACAGAAATTTGGAGTCTCTTCTGATCTGTAAAGGAAGTTTTCTCCTCCGAGCCACTATTTAAGATGAACTAACAAGTCGCCTTGCTATCAGCTGGTTTGTACATGTGTTGAAGAGCCATTTGACAAGCAGGAATTATGACATTTCTGAAAGATTGTCACAACATTCGTTATTTAATACTGTACTGAAGTCAAAGCTGTTTGCCTCTGCAGGCACATGTTTCTATCACAGATCTAGCATACTAAATACTGAGTACTGGCTGAATTACTAGCAGCTGAAAGTAAGAATTAATTTATACTTTTGGCACTAAAGTAGGAGTCTAGGAAGAAAATCTTGCTGATATTTTGTTGAATATTCAGTCATAGATGCTAAGCCTAGAACATAACCAGCAAGCGATTAAAAAGATAAATACTGTTCAATTATAGTCTCAGCAGTTATGTTTTGTGGTTATGTTTAAATCTACCTTAGGAGTGAAGATACATGCCATGATTTTTAAAACACAGTTCAATTAAACATAAATTGATTAATTTTAATCTTCAAGAAGCTTTAAGTAATTGTTTGGAAAAGATTAAATAAATGTGTAAAAAAACTAGAGGTTTGCAGTCACTGCAGTTCTCTTCTCTGGGAAGCAAAAATCAGCATTCATATCTGTGTTGGACAGAACAGACTAATAAATGAAAACCTTCTGAAAGGTTCATTTGTTCTTCAAACTGTGTCTGCACAGAAGATATGGTTTTTATTCAGAAGGCGCCATGGTCCATTTAGACGGACGGATAGATGGATAGCTGCTTATTTTCTAATCACAATGCACATTCAATATTCTTTACCCCACATAGTTCTGCAAAATATTATAGGAACCTACAGAATATGCAACTACATCTGCTTCTGGTGTTGCAGGAGATGCAGCATTGCCAGACACAGGCAGAATCCATGAGGCAGAGAGAAGCAAACTTGTCTTGCCCATGCAGACGAAACAATTCAAGGTCTTTAAAAAAACAGCATCTTTGAACTTGAGATTTGGTCATGTCCCGAAGAGTTAACAAACTTGGGAGCTAGCACTGCAGTTCAGATGCTCACTTTGCAGAGTAGGACTGTCAATTCAGTTATCTTCCTTCAGCCAATTCTAGCTGTTTGAATCAAAGATAGAACTTACACAATAAAGTCATGTATAACAAAAGAAGCCAGACTGACTGCATGATAGGTAAACTAACAGGTTTACCTATCAGAATAGCAAACAAAATTAATATTGTAGAAAAGCAGCCTTCAGAAATATCCTGAAGGCATGGCAGGATTATTTTTTTCCTGGGAACAATTTAATTACAATAATACCACTATAAGAAAGATAATTGTTGCATTAAAATTATCCTGGCAGCTGTAGATTTGCTACAGTAGCTTTAATAAGGCAATCAGAAAATAATACACCAAGTCATCTTGAAAGCCCATAGCCCAATTTGGTTGTGGCTTTCATCTCATTGACATCGAAGTAGTCAGTCAGTGAATCATGTCTGCTCCATCAGTCTCACAGGAACAGGAGAAGGGAGACAAAAGACATAAGGTATCTTGGAAGACACAATAGGTTGTTTCCAGGATAAAATCAACTAAAACATGCCTAAATCCCATCAATCTTCTGTGAATTTGCTGTTCCTCAGTGCTTGTTACTTTTAAAGTAGTACAAAAGTCCTTAATTGGCCTGAAACCTTGAAAATTTTACGCTTAACTTCACTAACCGAAGAACTCCTTTTCTGCTGCTGTGTGGTTAAAAGGTGCGGGGAGAATGAATGTAGAAAGAAATGAACACAGGGAAGCTAGGAAATGAGAATATCTCATCAAGCAGTACAGTTGACATGAAAAAACAGAAGTTTAACAGAGACCATAAATGCATAAAGCATTTTAGACAAAGCCATAAGGCCCAGCAAATAATTTTATTATAGGTGGAAAATCTTTGATTCTCACTAAGAAAGCAAAGTTGTCACTGAGCATGCCATAAACCAATGGCATAAACAATCCCCAGTTTGGATAGAAAGAAACTTCATGATTTTCTCTTTTCAGCATTGCAAAACCTGGTTGAGGTAGCCCATTGCAATAAAAAGAAGAGGAAAATCCTCATAAATTAACTCAGGCAATTCAGAGACCTGTGACAAAGTGCACAAAAGCATGAGAAAGTCCCACTTGTGCAAACAACAACATGAGGGACCTGAAGAGCCAGCTGAAACAGGGAGAGGAAGGTGGCTTGAGTACACAACGTCAGGACTTGCTGCTGCCATAGGGCAGCTCAAACAACACACCAGGTTCTGATTTTAAAAGACAATATATTTATTTTTTTAAAAATCTAAGACCATGTAGCAAGAATGAGAACCGAGACAGGAAAACAGGTTATGTTCAAGGGACAGTCATGCCAAGCCTTAACAAAATAGTACCCAAGTAAGTTGAAAACCCTCCTATGCAAGGGGGGATTCTTCTGATCCAAATGTCTGGAAAATAGCCTGAACTTGTTTGAAAGCAGTTGTGGTTAATGTAAAACACTCAGTATTTTCAGGTGGAAATGTGCTTATCCTACAGGTTCATAGCAAGAATTTGATCCCTCAAGTGTAGAAGGTCAGTTCACATTTTCCAGTTTCTGTTGTGTTCAGTACTTTGTGTAGGTATATCTCAAGTGCAGCCATTTATAATGTGATCAAACAAGTCTTATAAACCTTCCTCTGGTGCACCACTGATCAGCTCTCTGACAGAATTAGCATTATTCTTTAAAAAAAAGAAAACCAGTTAATGACAAGCAAACTCTTTTTATCACACTGACAAGTTTTCAGTTTAATTAACTTCTTGGTGAGAACTAGCCATTTACCAGACAAAAATTAATGTTTTTCAAAAAGCAGATTACCAGAAATCTAGATTAGCTTTTTTTTTCTTAAAATAGATTACCAGATATCTAAATTTATTTTTTTTTTTTTCCCTTAAAACCCCCAAACATTTCAGGATTGTCCTTGTGGTGGTTCATGAAAGCTGTAGCTGTTTCCAGTCCCCACTGTTGCCCAGGTTTTCTAGCTGGACTCGATATCATATAACAAGTCCTACAGCCAGGAACTCATACAGCAGGTCAAGGGAGGAGCAGTTTGTTTAAGAAGCCCACACAGCTGAAGGCTTTGGAGTATGAAGCATGCAGACTACTGCTCCCATGAGATGCTTAAGGTATCAAAACAAGACGATTTTCAGCTGAAAACATGACCTTCATTTTTCATCATAAGGCATAATTTTCATTAAGAAAAATAATTTCTAAGCAGCTCCAAAAACAACAGTCCAGTGGCATACACAGTTCAATGGCTTATTAAAACTGAAGCAAGGAATTTGAATGTTATGAAATTGGGGCATGGCCAGGATATTCTCGGAAAAAAAAGAATCAAGGGACCTTTGCTAATCGTTAACAATCACGGATGCCAGTGATAACACCTCATCCAAAACCTGTTACCTCCAAAGTCCTGCACCTCCCTGAGACTCTGTGAAGGAGGTAATCAGGAAGGATTCAGAGGAAAATTAGCAACTAACAAATGCCTATTTTTGCCAAAGCTGAGTAAAACCCCTTTCTTTTGCCAACAAGCGAATGACTCAACATGTGTACCTCTTTCTCCATCTGTATTAGGATGGAACAGTCTTTCCTACATTTGATTGCTGGTAGTTTTAAAAATACCAAATCAACAGACAAGATGCATATTAGCAAGAAAAGCATCCAACATTTTCAGCACAAACTGAAGCAACTTCCCCTAGTGCACGTTTGAAAACCCAAGTGTGGCACAGCAAGTCAAAGTGATTTAAGATTACTGAAAAGCTCTTGTTCCCTTAATATCAGGCAGCTGATGTTGTTTACCACTGTGGGATTTATTGGCAGCTGTGAACTTGTGAAGATTCTCAGAAAGTGGGGACTACCTTATGGTCATATTGCAGCATCTTAATGAAGTTTTTCCAGCAAAATATTTGCTGCCCAATGGCTCTAACAGTCAGGACTCAGAGACCCTGTGAGAGACAGGATAAAAGGAAACTCCGCAGCTCTGAAGAGCATCATCAGAAGGTGGGTGACTGTCTCAAGAGCAATCTCCAGCCTTGTAGGCTGGCATCCCCCAGCACAGCCTTTGGCAGGGGAGTGTGAAGGACAGGTGACCGGGACAGTCGGGCTGCCACAAAGCAGACAGGGAGCCTGTCTGTAATTGCCACAACAGTCCAAATGTTTCAGCAGCCCTGGAATGAAGAAAGGCTGACTGAGGTACATTAAGGAAGGGTTAGATAACAAAGAAGGTGGCTTGCCAAGAGTAGAAGCCCAATCTGAAGAGGAAAGCCTATAATAGCTAGGCAAATCTACATAATAGGTCAAAAATCTGCAGCGAAAATCCCCCATTAAAGGATTATAGTTGCAGAGCTGCCTCAAAGGGGGGAATATTTGAGCCTTCCTACATTGCCATTTACTATAAACTTCCTATTATGTTTTCAGGTCCATTCAAACTTTCAAGAGAGATTTTTACAGAAGTTCTGTACTTACAGAAACAAAAAAGCAAAAATCAAAAGAGAAAAGGTACAAAAAAAGATTAGAATGATCAATGGTTCATTTCGAAGTTGTCTAGTGTTTGCTGAGAGGCATTTTTTAAGCAGAATTCATAACGAAATTACCATATTTATAGTTCATAATGTTTAGATCTTTCTATATTCCTTCTACCTTGGACTCTAAAAGGTCTGTTGGAGTCAGATTTTACTAAAAATTTTATTTCTTGACTGATTTACATTTCCAGTGTTCCTTCAGGTAGGAGAAAGTCCTAAAATACAACCCTCTCTTCCCCAAAAGCTACATTTGAAAGTATATCTCCACACTATTCCCTAAATCCCACTTGTAAGCATTCAGTCCTTTAATTTAATTATCTGCTCGTAGATGAGAAAAACATCATAATGCACTCTGTTTATGAATTCATAACCTAGTGTTTGGCCTTTTGCTTACACTGTGAGATTATAACAGCTTGCAGACAAGCGTGAGGACATTGAGTCTTACGTCACATTCTCCATCCATGGATGGATGCTTTCCATACACATTCGTGGCTATTAGTTTCGCTCTAAGGACTCATGTTCAGGGCAACCCATGAATAAGCTCTGTCCTTAGACTGGTCCAGAAAGCCTGACCTACCCCGTGATTATCTGTTCAGCTCACTCAAGAGGGTGCAGGTACCAAGGCAGTGACCAGACCCAAGCTTTTCTCCCCAGGTATATCTGTCTGAGCCCACAGCAAAGCATATACCTGCTCAAAACCAATGTGGAGGCTGGGACTGAGCAAGGGCTTCAAATTAAAATAGCAGGTTAGACACATCAGTGGTGCTTCTACACATGGCTGCAGCAGTGTATTGTATGTCACTTGTCCATGCCTGCAATTATTTCCTCAGGAAAAAAGAGGATGCTGTAAAATTCACTTTTTTGCAAATGTATACGAAGAAGATCAGTCAGGCACAGTAGAGAAAAGTATTACTTGGATGCAAACTGTGGTACTTGTATCTGCCTATGACAACAATAAAAAATACAGCACTTTTAGGTGAAATTGCTGACTCCCTAGTCTTTTGGTTTGAAAATATAATGTTGATATTGACTTTAGATCTTGCCTGATTTACTTTAATTTGAGCCAGGCCTCTACAGAAACCCGTTGCCTAGGTAACAAATGCTGTGCACCATAATAAGGCAAATTGCTGTTGAAATAAATAGTAATTATGGCCCTGGTTTCAAAAGTATTGTCTTTCTCCTTATTTTAAACTATCCTTGGGTGAGGCTGTAAGCACCAGCTTTGTTTGTTTGTATCGTCTCATTGCGTGGTGACTGGGGGAAGGAAGAGCACACATTCGCAGCAAAAATCATGTGTGTATAGGTATTTGCAAACAGTATTTATTTCCTCAAGGGTGCACCAATACAAAGTGTAAAATTCCTGTCAGGAAAGAGCAGGGGTTGATGTTATTCCTGTTCAGCATCTCTTACAAGACTCGCTTACAGATGAGCGCTGTGTGTGAGCCTTGGCTTCCCTGAGGGCTCACAGCCTTTGCCATGCACTCTACAGAATCTTGCCCTGACCCAGGGCCTTGCATACCTGTTCACATCCATCGGGCACAGGATTTGTTCAGCATATATGGTTCTTCATCTAATAGTTTGTTGATTCAGAGACAAATATGAGCTTGAAGGAGTGAATAACAATGTCATGCCTAACATTCATCTATTTGTACTCAAAAAGTTTTTGCACTAGAAAAACAAATGTGGAAGGGAATATGGATGGCTGCTTTCATTTTTTCCCTTCTTCACCACTTTATGGTCAAGTGTGGCAGTCTCAGCTCTCACAATGCACCACGACCAGCCATAGTGCGGCTGCCTCATGGGTGTCCCAGGTGGGCTGCGTGGGAGCCCTGACCACGGGCAGCACTCGTTCACATGCATCCTGGGGCTCCTGTCACAACCCACTACAGCACACAGCTGACCCAAAGCCTCAAACCCTAGTTTTCTCCATAGCAATCAGGTCACAGAGCACGGAAAACTACTGTCAAGCAAATATGTGAAGAGTAAACGGCAGTGGGACCGCATGAGAAACTCTGTAACCCCTTTACATGTGGGAGCCATCAGTCAACACATCTGCAGGAAAGGGGTGTACAGCCTCCCTGCTTGGACCTATTGCCCACACCATGGAAGAAGGATGCTCAGGTTATCACTCCACACAGCAGCCCTCCTGCAATCCTCAGATGGGAACTGGTGCTCCCTATGTTTCCCTTTGCAGTGAGTGGGGTGCAAAAACCAAACTTCTTCGGCTGTACAAGATATCTACCTGGAAAGAATGACAGCAAGCCCATCCCTAGATACAAACTACTGACAGCAGACTGAATAGATTGTAATGAACTAAAAAAGCTAAGATGTGGTGCTCCCACACTGATAGACCTCTGGAGTGGTGGCACTGTCTTTAAAACATTCTTCACCTTAATGATTTTCTTGTGATTTCCCTGGTGTTTCTACCTCTGTCATATGTTTGCTTCCCAGAGCTTTCAGGCATTCTGCCTGATAAGCTACCATAGATCCCAATTTAATAGCACTGATGTGACAGCAGCTAGGAAAGTGAGAGGATATGAATAAAATAAATGTTCAAAATGCTACTTTGCTCAGGAAGATATATTCTTTACATTAGGAGCAGTTAAGTCCTGGAGTGAGGGCAGACGTGGTTTTGGCCAGAAGGAGTAAGGCCAGTCCTCCTCTTGGCTTCTCCTCCAATCTTGAAAGGAGCTGCAACCCACAGAGACACCCCTGCATAATCACATCCAGTATAGCTCAGATTTGGCAATATCTCCTTTCAAATGGGGCCAGTAGAACATTGTGGGTATCCCTATATGCCTGTTCCTGGTAAGCTTTGCACACCTCTGGAAATCCCGTAGGAGTTTTGAAAATAAACTGAGCTGAACCAGCAACAGTCCTTGTGGTGTAAGCTCTGGGACCTTGCCCAGGCAATGGGTGCTTAGTCAGGCTTTAAAAGCTCCATGCTGAAATAAAAGGATCAGCCATGAAAAGTGAATTTTCACCTACTTTGGCTACTTTTTGAGACTTCCAAAAATGTGCAGAGCATGGATTCATTGTCCCATTGAGAAAGAATGACCTTTTCTAGAGCTATCAGTCCAACTTATTTAATGAGCCTTGAAACCACTTATAAAGTGCGTGTGTGTGCATGCATGCATGTATGTACTGGAAGGCAGGGAGGCAGAGGGAACCAGAGACACCTTTATCAAAAAACATAATCTGTTTTTTACGGAGTTTGACATACACAATCTTATCTAATTATTCGGAACATTCAACATCACCGAACTCCAGATAAAAATCTCTTTCCTCCTCCCCTGCCCCCTCGTTGCTGAAACTTAATACACAGAGACTAATACGGCACAAAACCATCTCATTGAGCTTTAAGATGTAAGACGACAGCTCATGACCTTTGCCATTGATTGCCAGCCAAGTTACATACATCTCAGAGTCTCAGCGGACCACCATTTGTCACCATGCTGACAGTGAAATATGGCTCAGCCTATTGTTCTGCAGAAGTAACCTTGGCCTCAGTGGGCTGATGGCAACTGGGGGCAGTTTGCAGGACGTTACACGGTGTTCCCCAGGAGACCCTGTGCTGTGTACCCTGGATAATACGTGGGGTTTAGGAGAGGCCACAGCCATAGGGGTGATGAGAGAGCTGTTCCTTAGAACAGCTTTGTAAACCAAGAGTGCCAGCGTTGCCAGCCCAGAAGCAGTGAACAAACATCATGCTTTGGGAAAGATCATTACAGGTTGGATGGGGAAAAAAAAAAAAAAAAAAAAAAAAAAAGCCTTTCTCACCAGCACAGGGTATTTCTGCAGTAAGCTGCTGTTTGTGATTCCTGTGCTCTCCAAACTGAGGGTTGCCAAGTCACTCCTATGCACATTGCATTTAGGCAAAAGAAAGAAACTGAATCTGACTGTTTACTCAGGTGTACCTGCTCTCCCACTGTGCTTTGTAGGCTTGTAGTCTTAGAAAAATAACTGAAGTTCAAGCAGGCTGTCAGACAGCTATTCTTTATCATTTAGTGCCCACAACTGAATGGTTACAACTGTGAGGACACTTTGCTTTATGAGAAACAGGCATGCATGTAGTCCAAGCAATTGGGCTCTCAATCTGACTGCTGCTGTGTGGGAAAGCTCTTTGCCTCCAATGACTATCTTCACAACAGGGACTGAGTTCCCTAACGGACTCTTGAAGTCTCAAATTATCGTCCTTCAAACCTCCATTTAACACTAGAAATACACACAAGGAATTCCCCCACTCTTCCACATTTCTGCAGATGACTAGACCAGAACCACCTACATTTTGGCAACAACAAACTGTTTGAGCAAACATCTTTCATTTAAATTCTAATAGCACTGCTCCATACCTAGTACCACAATATTGTGGTCCTTGCCCATCCTTTTATAACTGATTTGATAGCTAGAAATGCATTTAATCCCATAGAAACCCTGCTGTGATAAAGATGCTGGTACCTCATTTAATGCTTTGATTAAGTACCTATTTCCACCTATTTAGGGTGGCAGAAGTGCTTTCCTGTCAACTGAAATAAAACTGCAAGAAAGCTGCAATGCAGCCAGATCAATGATACAGTGCCACTGGTATCACAGAATCATAGAATCATTTGGTTGGAAAAGACCTTTGAGATCATTGAGTCCAACCATACCTATCCACTACTAAGCCATATCTCTGAGCACCTCATCTGCCCATCTTTTAACTACCTCCAGGGATGGTGACTCAACCACCTCCCTAGGCAGCCCATTCCAGTATCCTCCCCAGCAGTGACAGCCTCTGACCTTCCAATTCTATCAACTAGACTACTGGGTCACCTAAAAAAAGGCTCTCTCAATTCTTCCCATCTGATCACACACATAAAATATTTAGAGGAGGCAGAGAATGCCTCTCCTACAGCCTGTGTGGAAGCTCTAATTGCTGCTCTTACAATGCTAAATACTTAAGCATAACTGAACAGAGACAAAAGCACAAGAGAGAGACCAGCCGTACACACCTTGGAAAGGGGAGATCTGGAGTCTCATCCCACCAAGCAGTGGAAGGATCTAGTGCTGATCCCCCTCACCTCAGGTGAGACACCAAACAAAAAGAGAAGGAAGCTTTCCAGACTGATTACAAGAAAAGTGATGGGGGACACCAGCTCCTAACTTAGGCAATCTTTCTAGCCTGCCAGCCCATGGGGTAGTACCCTGGGCGTGGTACCTTCCTATCTTTTAGCATCCAAGGCTGTCAGGTTTATCTCACATGTCATTCCACATTTTAAAACGTACAAGCTCATACGCTTTGGTAAAAGAATAAAAGCCTTAATTCTAACTGCAAATATTTGTACTTCTGCTTCTAAGCACTATGGTATTTGACACTGCTCAAATTAAAGTCCCAAATGTTAATCCGAGGCTCTAGTAGCAGCAGGATGAATACAAGCTTTCTTCTTTGTTTTCCCAGTGACCTTATCCATTCTCTTTAGAAACAAATATTCTTCCCTAGGATGCTTCCATGATTTCTGGCTCATCAAAGGACTACTGCTGTGATAAATCCACTAGGAACTCTCCTGTCACATGTAAAAAGACCAACCATTTATCTTTCTTCTGTTTAGCCATATATCATTACGGGGTAAGGAGGAAGAGAGTTGGGTGCAGGTGTTTTCTGTTTTGGTCATTGGTGTTTTACAGGGAAAAAAATCTATAGTTATTAATTATGCTGAGGTTTTTTATTCATGTTCGTATTTTCAGACTCTAAAATTACCTCACTAGATTAGTCTCCCTAAGAGAAGATTTAAATAATTTAGCAGTAGAGTGGCAATAAGACAGGGATCTTCTAGAGAGAATCCAGCAGAGGGCCACAAAGATGATTAGGGGCCTGGAGCAAGTCCTGTACGAGGAAAGGCTGAGAGCTCAGACTCTTCAGCCTGGAGAAGACTGAGAGGGGACCTTATCAATGTCTGAAGTGCAGGGGGCGAAATGGATGGGGCTGGGCTTTTTTCAGTAGCACCCTGTGACAGGACAAGGGGCAATGGGCAAAAACTGGAACACTGAAAGTTGCGGACAAATCTAAAGAAAAACTTCTTTACTGTGAGGGTGCCAGAGCACTGGAACAGGCTGCCCAGAGAGGCTGTGGAGTCTCCACGTTCAAAATCCATCTGGACACTTTTGTGTGCAACCTGTTGCAGGGAACCTGCTTTGGCAGGGGGATTGGACTAGATGTTCTCCTGAGGTCCCTTCCAACCCGTACCATTCTGTGATTCTTTGATTCTGAGATTCTGTGTAATATAATAAAGGTTTTAACATGTCAGACAGATAAGTCTACTCAGTCCAGTACTCTATCTCACAGCAAGCCAACCTCAGAGGCCTATGAAAGGGTATTAAAACAGGGTCAGCACCCAGTAATACCCCTTCAGTCTCCAACAATTTGCAGGTGCTGAGCTTCAGTTTGCATATAATAGACCTTGGTGAGTTTTTCTTCCTTGGGTTTTTCAGGAGAGAGAAGTCATGCGTAAGACTGGAAAATACACTGAGGAAATTAGATAAATATCAGAACCCTGCTAAAGTCAATAGATTTACATTTGAATAAAGCTGGTAGTCGAGAACAAAATAAAGGTACATTTAAAAAAAGACTATGGATAGGCAGAAGAAATTGTCTGGATTGGAATCAACAGGAATATGTCATGATATTGTTTTATCCGTCTTCAAGCCAAGTCCTAGCTTCAGAATGTAAACTCTAAGTATACTATAGTTTTCCTACATACTATTGAACAGCTTAACTCTTCCATTTGATTTGGTTTCATCACACTTTGAGTGTTTTTATGGCTCAAATAGTAGGTTCTATAGCAGTGTGGTTTGTATTTTCATTTGTGTTTGAAATCAAGCTAATACCTCTTTAATATAATGCATATCATACAAAAAATAAATAATACTGCCATTAATGTGCACTATAGGTAAAGGTTATAGTAGAAAAGTCAAACCATCTCAAAGAAGGTATTCAACTCTCTTCTGCTTCCTCTGTGCATGGAGATGCACCAGTGGTGTGTAACACCCCTAACCAGCTGTGCTGGCCACTTCTGAAGAGTGGGAGCAATGACCCCACCATCTCTACCCTCTGAACTCCTAGAAAGCAGGGAAGCAGTGAGTGTGCATTGACTTGTAACTCAGCCTTGGGTGCACTGTGGAAGTTCTGAGGGACAGGCAAGAAGCCTGGCAGCCGCATTAGGGGCAATCTGGAAAGTACAGCACTGGCTAGGTCTCTGCCAGCTCCTATGCCAGGAGCCTCTGGAGGATTACCTACAATCCATCTCTTTCTGAAGATTGATTAAAAGGGTCTTAGCCTTTCTCTTGAGAATTATTCAAAGCAAAGCTATAACAGCAGAAACAGAGGATCATGTATGATGTCTATGACACAGAAATGTATATTTTTAATGTCACAGTAGAAAACCAAATCATGCTGTCTTCTTAAATCCACTCCTTGGATTGGATCAAGCATGTGATCAAGCTAAAAAAAAAAACCATCCTGAGAAAGGTGAAGATCTAAATTCTGAATGTTCTGGGGATGCTATAATCACAGGATACATTTCCACTGTACTCACTGTGAGTGTTTCCCGTCCTGAGAGATTTTTCCAAATTAGTTTCAGCTTAGTTATGCCAAGTACTGACAACAACTGAGCTAAGGAGACATGGACTATAATAGGTCAAAATATTTAAGGTTCCTGGCAATTTTACAGTTCATAATGAAACTCATTGCAAGAAGGACAGTTCCTTATTGCTGAGAACATTAAATTGTGTTGTGTAAAACCTGAAGAGGTTCAGTCCTGTGTATGACCATCCATCAAGTTCTGTCTTCTGAAACCCTTTCAAGAGTCTTAGCTCAGTTTCAAGTGAACACGTTCAGACCAGAGAAATGCTGTCACACCTTGTACCTTCTCACGTCTCTTGGGCGTTCCTAGACAGGCCATCCTTTTGCTCTGAGAAATAGTCCCTGTCAGAGCACTGCAGTTCATTGGTACAACAGCGTTAGGGAGAATGTAATTTTGTCCTTCAGAAAGAAAGAAAAATTCAGACTTATGGTGACATTGCTTCAGGGAATAAAATTTTAAACAATCCCTCCCTGTTTTAAGACTCTAACCTCAAATATCTAAACTTTATGTGCTATGACTGCCTGAAATAGTACGTGTTCATCTCCCATATCTCTTGAAGTAACAAGAACAATACTTCTGTGAAAGGGAAGACAGGATAGCCAGCAGCAAAGTCTTAACTGTGAACTTAATTGTGACCATACAGCTGACATGTAATCAGAACTTTAGCTACACACTAAGCCAACAAATAATAATGGCAAGGTGAGATTATGTACCTGTGTAACAAAAGAGGTTCTCTAGTCTTCACATTCAAACAAAGCCAGATTACTTAAGCAGCCACCTAGTGAAATTCATTCCCTTCATCCAGAAAAAAAGAAGTGTAGTTATATTGATGGATGTATGCATATACACATATATGTGTGTATATATTTGGAGAACTAAGCATAAAGGCAATTTCAAATAAAGAAACTCTGGCTTGTAAATGTGCTGATGACAATCCCTCTAGTCCCAAACTGTAAGAATACACCTTCTGTGAACCTTTCCATGGAATACTTGTGTACAAGTCTCTTGGTGCTGTTTCAAAGGAACTCAGGAAAAAAAAAAAAAAAAAAAAGTTATTTTTAAAGTGTGATGTCCTTTCTGTGATAAAAAAAGTGCTGGATTCAGTGGTGAGTACAATGGTGGCTCTTCATGCAGATGCCTTGAAAGAGAAGACCTGCAGGCAGTTCTGCCTGAGTGTATAGACCAGTTACAACTCATACTGCATGTGAGAGAGCAACTGCAGTGCATTCAGATCTATCCAGGGGCGGATGAGGAGCTTGTTGAGAGCCTGTGGGTAAAAATCAAGGGGCAGGCTGGTAGGGTTGATACTGTCGTGGGTGTCTATTACAGGCCACCAGATCAGGGTGAAGAAATTGATGAGGCCTTCTACAGGCAGCTGACAGCAGCCTCGCAATCCCAGGCCCTGGTTGTTGTGGGGGATTTTAACTACCCAGATATTTGCTGGAGAGACCACTCGGCCAGCCACCCCCAATCCAGGAGGTTCCTCCAGTGCATCGATGATAACTTCCTGATGCAAATGGTGGATGAACCAACCAGGAGGGGAGTGACGCTGGATCTGATCCTCACTAACAAAGAGGGTCTGGTTGAGGCTGTGAAGGTTGAGGACTGCCTGGGCTGCAGTGATCATGAGATGGTGAAGTTCCGAATCTCATGTGGCATAAGCAGAATTACAAGTAAGATTGCTACCCTGGACTTCAGGAGGGCCAACTTTGGCCTCTTCAAGCAATTGTTAGGGGAAATTCCATGGGACAGATTACTTGAAGGTAAAGGGGCCCAAGACAGCTGGTTAACATTCAGGGACAGCTTCTTCTGGGCTCAAGATCAAAGCATTCCAATATGTAGGAAGTCAGGGAAGGGAGCCAGGAGACCTGCTTGGTTAAGCAGGGAACTGCTGGCCAAACTTAAGTGGAAGAGGAGAGTTTACAAATCGTGGAAGGAGGGGCTGGCTACTTGGGAGGAATATAAGGATATTGTCAGAAGATGTAGGGAGGCAACTAGGAAAGCGAAGGCCTCCTTAGAATTAGATCTTGCCAGAGGGGTCAAGGACAACAGGAAGAGCTTCTTCAAATACATGGCAGATAAAGCCAACGTCAGAGGCAATGTAGGCCCACTGATAAATGAGGGGGGTACCCTGGTGACAGAGGATACAGAGAAGGCAGAGCTATTGAATGCCTTCTTTGCCTCTGTCTACTCTGCCAGAAGTTGTCTTGAGGAGCTCTGTACCCTGGAGACCCCAGATGGAGACAGGACAATGGAGAAGATTGCCTCAGTTGATGAGGACTGGGTCAGGGACCAATTAAGCAACCTGGACATCCATAAATCTATGGGTCCAGATGGGATGCACCCACGAGTGTTGAGGGAGCTGGCTGAGGTCATTGCTAGACCACTCTCCATCATCTTTGCTAAGTCGTGGGGAACGGGAGAGGTGCCTGAGGACTGGAGGAAGGCAAATGTCACTCCAATCTTCAAAAAGGGCAAGAAGGAGGACCCGGGTAACTACAGACCGGTCAGCCTCACCTCCATCCCTGGAAAGGTGATGGAACGACTTATCCTTGGTGCCATCTCTAGGCATATCAAGGATAAGAGGGTCATTAGGGGCAGTCAGCACGGCTTCACCAAGGGGAAGTCGTGCTTGACCAACCTTCTAGACTTTTATGAAAACATGACCAGGTGGCTGGATGATGGCAGAGCAGTGGATGTGGTCTATCTTGATTTCAGCAAAGCATTTGACACGGTCTCCCACAGCATCCTTGCTGATAAATTGAGGAAGTGTGGATTAGATGAGCAGGTAGTGAGATGGATTATTAACTGGCTGGTGGGAAGAAGCCAGAGAGTAGTGGTCAATGGGGCGGAGTCTAGTTGGAGACCTGTGTCTAGTGGAGTCCCTCAGGGGTCAGTACTAGGACCAGTATTATTCAATATATTCATAAATGACCTGGATGAGGGAATTGAATGCACTGTCAGCAAGTTTGCTGATGATACCAAGCTGGGAGGAGTGGCTGACACTCCAGAAGGCTGTGCTGCCATCCAGAGAGACCTGGACAGGCTGGAGAGCTGGGCAGGGAAAAACTTGATGAAATATAATAAGGGCAAGTGTAGGGTGTTGCACCTGGGCAGGAACAACCCCAGGTTCCAGTATAGGTTAGGAAATGATCTCCTAGAGAGCAGTGAAGGGGAAAGGGATCTGGGAGTCCTGGTGGACAGCAGGATGACCATGAGCCAGCACTGTGCCCTTGTGGCCAGGAAGGCCAATGGCATCCTGGGGTGCATTAGAAGGGGTGTAGTCAGTAGGTCAAGAGAGGTTCTTCTTCCCCTTTACTCTGCCCTGGTGAGGCCACATCTGGAATATTGTGTCCAGTTCTGGGCCCCACAGTTCAAGAAGGACAGGGAGCTGCTTGAGAGAGTCCAGCGAAGAGCCACCAAAATGATTAAGGGAGTGGAACATCTCCCTTACGAGGAAAGGCTGAGGGAGCTGGGGCTCTTTAGCTTGGAGAAGAGGAGACTGAGGGGGGACCTGATTAATGTTTATAAATATTTGAATGGTGAGTGTCAGGAGGATGGGGCCAGGCTCTTTGCAGTGATGACCAATGATAGGACAAGGGGCAATGGGTGTAAGCTGGAACACAGGAGGTTCCGCTTAAATTTGAGGAAGAACTTCTTTACAGTAAGGGTGACAGAGCACTGGAACAGGCTGCCCAGGGAGGTTGTGGAGTCTCCTTCTCTGGATACATTCAAGACCCGCCTGGACGCCTTCCTGTGCGAACTCATCTAGGTGTTCCTGCTCCAGCAGGGGGATTGGACTAGATGATCTTTCGAGGTCCCTTCCAATCCCTAATATTCTGTGATTCTGTGATTCTGTGATTTTATTCCGTGTGTGTTTTCTTGTGTTCTCTGGAGCAGAAGTTACCATGTACCTTGGAAGGTGTCAGTTCTAAATGCATAATTATTATCTGGAACTTCTTTCTAAAACAGAACATCAAAATGGCAAGATCAGACTTGAGATGACAGTAATCACTCCTGTTCTCATACTCTACTGTTTATTTCAAGTAACAAAAAATCAACTAATATTTAGGCTAATTAAAAAATGAGTGGTGATAAGCTCAAGGTATCCATCTTTCTAACATTTGCATCATTCTTGAAACAAACAATATTATTTTTAGGAAATCAGGAAAGTTTACTTGGGGGACAGTGTATTTTCCTCCAGAAAATGTTTATTTCCATATGAAAAGGTAAGTCACAAAAAATTGATAAATGGTTCCTCAAAACTCACTTTTAAAAAAGATTCTGTTCATTCAGATTTACAAACCTTCCTTTGTAAAATGAAGTATTGCAGTGTATAACAAAAAACAGGCAGCTGACTTTCATGGAGCAAGATGATGAAACCTCTAACGCACTCCCAAAATTATTTCCAATTCTTAGATTTCTCCAAAATACTGTTTAAAGCCCAGTTATCAATCATGAAAAAAATTATGTATTATCAAAGTCTGAAACAAACTAGTTTTACGGTTTCCTAATTATATACGTCCTCACTGCTTCCATAAAAAACATTCTGCCTCTTCAAATAGTTAATTACAGTTGTAAGATGCAAAATATTCTCACAGTTACTACAGTTTAGTTTGACTTTCAGTTTGCCTGCAGTGTTCTATTTATTTTCTTAATTTCTTTCTGTATTTTGGCCCCGTTAATGTTCTCTCTGGAATTTATGGTTTCATCCTGCCTCCGAACAGATTTTTATAGTATCTTTCCACTCCCTGAAGTATTATGATAGTTTTGTCAGTTTATGTGAAGGATTGCATTAACCAGTGTTTCTCTCCTGCAGTGCTGGGAGTCAGCCTTGAGACAAGAGGCACTTCCCTCCAGAGAAGTCAGCCCCACAGGTAAGCTTGTTTTCCATTTGGGTATTAGTCCACGCTGGCTCCCAGGTTGGGAATCACCTAGCATCAACACTAATTTTGTAAGAAATTATCTCTACAGTTGTCATCTGCACTGCTAGGGGCATTCTAAAAGTGAAGTCTAAGGCAGGTAGAATGGTTGCTCTCCACATGGATCCATCTTTCTTCACTGACTGCAGACAGGGTTTGACTAGTTTACATTACATACCAGGCTTTCACACTCTCAAAATTAAGTGCGGTGAATCTCATTTTCAGCAATTACAGGAGCTTGAGCTTTATGTTTTGAATTCTGAGGTGATGAGCTCTGTGAAAAGCAGCTCATCAATGAAATCCAGGGCCTATGTCAGCTTAACTGTTCTGATGGGTATCAAGAGGAGGCAGATCCAAGCACTTGGTTTCTCCTGAGCCCCCTGCTCTGTTCAGAGGTGTTGACCAGCCCTTTTTGTCTTTACTCCAGGTTTTAATCCACGTGCGTGCTGGGCAATCTGCTCACTATAACTATTTTAAATGCCAAGCACAGGAAGGATAATAATAGCAGAATTTTCAAAAGGTTAGTAAAAATCTTCACCAAAACAGTCTGTGAAGACACAGCCAAACTCGACACCCACAAATCTATGGGCCCTGATGGGATGCTCCCTCAAGTGCTGAGGGAGCGGGCAGATGTTATTGCAGAACCACTCTCCATCATCTTTGAAAGGTCCTGGAGGATGGGAGAGGTGCCTGAGGACTGGAGGAAAGCCAGCTCCAGTCTTCAAAAAGGGCAAGAAGGAGGACCTGGGAAACTACAGGCCAGTCAGCCTTACCTCCATCCCTGGGAAGGTGATGGAACAGTTCATTCTGGAAGCTATCTCTAAACATGTAGAGGAAAATAAGGTTATTTGTTATAGTCAACATGGATACATTAAGGGGAAATCATGCTTGACCAATCTGATAGCCTTCTATGATGGCATGACTGGCTGGGTGGAGGAGGGGAGAGCAGTGGATGTTGTCTACCTTGATTTCAGCAAGGCTTTTGACACTGTCTCCCACAGCATCCTCATAGGTAAGTTTTGTAAGTGTGGGTTAGATGAGGGGACAGTGAGGTGGGTGAAGAACTGGCTCAGGGGCAGAGTTCAGAGGGTTCTAATCAGCAATGCAGCATCTAGGTGGAGGCCTGTGGTTAGTGGTGTTCCCCAAGGGTCAGTACTAGGTCCAGTCCCATTTAATATATTCACCAGTGACTTGGATGAAGGGACTGAGTGTACCCTCAGCAAGTTTGCTGATAACACTAAACTAGGAGGAGTGGCTGATACACCAGAAGGCTGTGCTGCCATTCGGCAAGATCTGGATAGGCTGGAGAGTTGGGCAGAGAGGAACCTGATGAAGTTCAATAAGGGCAAGTGTAGGGTCCTTCACCTGGGGAGGAATAACCTCAGGCACCAGTACAGGTTGGGGATTGACCTGCTGGAAAGTAGCCCTGCAGAGAAGGAGTGCTGGTGGATGACCAGGTGACCATGAGCCAGCAATGTGGCCTTGTAGCCAAGAAGGCCAATGGTATCCTGGGATGCATTAAGAAGAGTGGGATCAGCAGGTCGAGCAAGGGGATCCTTCCCCTCTACTCTGCCCTGGTGAGGCCACATCTGGTGTATTGTGTCCAGTTCTGGGCCACCCCCAGTTCAAGAGGGATAGGGAACTTCTGGAGAGAGTCCAAGGGAGGGCTACAAATATGATTAAGGGGCTGGAGCATCTTTCTTACAAGGAAAGTCTGAGAGAGCTGGGTCTGTTTAGCCTAGAAAAGAGAAGACTGAGAGGGGACCTTATTAATATTTATCAATATCTAAAGGGTGGGTGTCAAGAGGATGGGTCCAGACTCTTTTCAGTGGTGGCCAGCTATAGGACAAGGGGCAACAGGCACAAGATGAAACACAGGAGGTTCCGCTTAAACGTGAGGAAAAACTTATTTACTGTGAGTGTGACAGAGCAGGGGAACAGGCCCAGAGAGGTTGTGGAGTCTCCTTCTCTGGAGACATTCAAAACCCTCCTGGATGCTTTCCTGTGCAACTTGCTTTAAGTGAACCTGCTTTGGCAGAGGAGTTGGACTAGATGGTCTCCGGAGGTCCCTTCCAACCCCTGCAATTCTGTCATTTTGTGATTCTGTGACACAGCAGTATAAACCAAAGCTTTTATTCAAATTTTAACCCTAAAGTCCACCTACACACAAAACAAAAAATTTTGCCCTCCTTTGGATGTACCTGGAGAGCAAGTAAATAATCCCATTGCAGACTACAGTTTGATCTATATTTCTTTTTAACCTGGTATTTTGCAGTGAGGATGCTGACTAACTCAGTGGAAAGCTGATAGCCTGCCAGTACTTTCCCATTATTTCCCTTGAGGCATAAACAGATTCTCCCCAAATTGACTGAGAAAGCACAAGGGCTAGGAATTACACAGCCAGATACATGCAATAAATTGAAAAAAAAAACCCCAAACAATTGTATACATGTGGGTGTGCGGTTCACACCCAGCTTGCCTTAATTTGGCTTCTGAGACCTGAGTGACGAACTCTCCAGCTAACTTTGAATGAAAACATAGTGTAAATGAAATTGCTATAATTGCAAAATCCGAAACATTATATTATTAGTAAAGAAAGTTTATTGGTTCTGAAAAGATTTGTTTTCAAAGGCTTCTGGGAGTGTCATTAAAACATGGTAGAACTAGAAAAGGTTTGAATACAGTGGCAAGGGTAAAAAAAGAGACTAAACTGACTGGGACTTGCCAGCCTAAAAAAGGGACAATGAAGGGAAAATGTAAGAGGTACAGAGAAATGAAACTATCATAGAGGGAAAAAAAAGTAAAGAAAAATTTTTCAGTGTTTCTAAAATACAGGAATCAGAAGAAAACAAACAAACTGACAAGGCAAAAGGGATAAAACAGAGAGGAGGAAGTGTTAGGGGTTTTTTTCCCACATAGATTCTAGTCAAATGGTGAAACTCTTTGCCAGAAGACACTGAAGGCCAGAAGTACATACAAGTACAAAACATGACAGGAAAAATGGAGGGAAGAAATGTCCATCAACAACAATGAAACAAAGGCCTGAGGAGCTGGCAACTGGCGCAGGAAGTCCTCCAGCCACAGAGTGTTGGAAACTGGGCAAGAAAACTAGAGAAAACATCCCTGTATGTTTGCCTTGTCTTAGACTTCTTCCCCAAATATGTGCTGTGGGTGACCATCAGAAGTTTAATGGGTTTTTTGAACCTTTTTCGTGATCCAATATAATTTTTTATATACTTAGGTAGCCAGTATCTGTCCCTGGACCTCTCCTTCATTGCTATGGGTATAAATACTTTCCGAAATTTCCCAGTGTGACCATACCTTCAAAGTGCATTTGGTCCAAGCTGGTGAATTTTCTAATATTTCCCAGGTCCATTCTTCTGGAGGTATCTACTGGGCCCTTGTCTCCACAAATTCACTAACTTTGTCATATATATTTCTTGATACAAGCTTTGGGATATAATGAGACTTCCTCTTTAAGAAGGAACATATATTCCTTCTTAAACTTTATCAAAACAAAATGAAATCTTTTTGTGAGAGAAATAGGAAAAACATATTTAGTTATATTCTTGTCAGTATTAAACAGTCAAAATGCAGCAATGAGTAAGTATGTTAGGAGTACCAAATAAGGTGAAAGCAATGATTGAAATAAATAAACGGAAAACTCCTTTCAGCAATTTGAGGTCCATATTTGATGCAATGCCTTTTTCTAACTAGCCAGCAGAAGTGTGAGTATGAGTAAGATGCTAAAACCAAAACAATAAGTCAGTGTTCGGACTTACAGAAGAAGGAAGTATGAGCAACTGAGAACTGGTAAATAAAGAAAATAAATCACAGCTGCAGAGGGAATTACAGAAAGTTAAATGTTTGATGATGTGAAATCTAAGTAGTTTAATTCTAAGTGTTAATTATTTCAAGTGCCTTTTGCAGCGTGCTGAGTCTAGTGAAACAGTATGAATCACTGTCTAGCCTTAAATATGAACCATAATGGAGTTTATGCCAGTGATGCTGTCTGTTCTCCCATTTTGGTACTAAAGTAGTCTTCAGGCATTGTCTATTTAAGGGCTTTAATGCCCTTTCTCTAGCTTCTCTTTTGTCTTGGTACAGCACAACAGCTCTTCTTTCACAAATGTCTTCATAGCTGGCTTTTAAATATGCAGAAGTGATATTTTTCATTCCCTTGATGAGCTGCCTTGATACAAATATTGATATCACTGGTTTATTACAGTTGCCAATAGTTTAGTCTCAGAATGGATTCATGCTGCACATCAAGCTGCAGCAATGTTTTACAAGAAGCTCTCCTTCAGATGTTGGCTTCTACACATGAGGGATTTGTGCATCCTAGTGCAGTTCTTGGTAAACTCAAAAAGCAAGGACAGCACTGAAGTTGCCATAATGTGTATTTTTTTCTCATGCCTCGATTCCTTAGGCAGCCACTGATGATATGTTGAAGGAATGGTTCAGATTCTTCAGAAAAAAATAGATTCCTTTGCTTTTTTTCTCTTTTTCTTGATTCACTAGATCCAATAGAATAGACCACTTCTCAGTCCATTATATTTATACACCAGAATACTAGAAGTGAAAGGATTCCTCAGATGCACATAGCCCACACTTTCTCAGAGGTGCATTATGAAATTCAGTTTATATTACAATGAGCAATTACACATGGAGAAACCTTTTATTCTTTATATTAGCAGCCTTCAACAATTTTTAGAAGAATTTAACCCCAGGCACAACTGGCAAGAATCACTACATCTCAGTGTAGCATTAGCTTTTGTGGATGGTATAGAGGAACTGAGTAAGTGGCAAGTTTAGACTACTATTGCTTTTAAAGCACAGCTTATGTAAGAACATGCCTCCTGACTTTCAAACAGAAAGGAAGTGTTAGGAACTCCAGGTACACAGCTGCTTACATAAATCATAATAAGATGTTAATCTGTACCATTAGAAGTCTATATTGCAAAATTCTGTGGGTAAGAAATGAGCTATTATTTGGCCGTGAAGTGCGACACACGTTTATGCCACTATGTTAATAGTGATGGTAAAATATGCTCGAGATATTATCTCAGAATCCACGAGGTGGCAGTGTCATAGTTTTCTTAGTATCACACTCCAAAACATTCATTTTCTTTTAAAATATCTACATGTCATTCTGATATTTGTCACCTCAGTTTTGAAAAATTTAGGGAAGTATTTGAGACATCTCCTTTATATCCAAAACCTGGAAATGAAAAATTATTTTCCTAAAAACAGGATGAAACCATTGTGTAAAGATGAGGAGCCAGCTTCCTGCGAGGCATCTGTCATGTTCCTGGGTGGTCAGTGCTGGGGTACCTACCGAGGCTTGTGAAGGATGCTCAATTCAGATGTGATCATGTCTTGTAGAGAAATCAGAACATTACACCATGAAATCAGCCAGTCCTCAAAACCTGTTTTCATTTACAGGAGTAAAAGAAAAAAATAAAAATTAATGTCAATTTCTCCCTATTTCAGTTTTATTTAGAAAGCCTGATCACTCCCTGACTTTTTTATTTTGCAAAATTATTGAATGTTAGGCCTATGATAGTTTTTATCAGATCTCTTTAATAAAAAGCTGCTTATTTAGAAAGTGGAATACAAAATATTAGCCTATGTTCATGCAAAAGATATCTGCATTGTGTTTTGAAAAACACCGAGAATGCAGAACCACTGAGAATATCTGAAGGGGGAGATACCCTTGTCCTATTCTAGTCCTCCCAAGGAAACACAACAGCCCTATTGCAAATGAAGGAAAAGGTCATGCAGAATCTAATAAGTGATTTCATTTGAATTCCCTGGCTGCTGTTGCCTTCGCACCCACTGCTGGCAGGCTGTTTTGCTCTGTCCCAAGGGGTGCGGTTGTGACCATTGTCCTGGCTGCTGGCCCTATGCCAAGGTGGAGCCGGGTGGCCCACACAGAGCTGCCATCACATTGGGAAGATTAATGCAATTGGATAGATCGCATCTGTCAGGGTCTGTCGGATTCCCAGGAGGATGATTAATTAATTTAATCTTATTTAAACACAGTATATCAATTCCAAACTTTTGTACAGCCAGTGTCAGCTTTCCTCCCTTATTCTAGCAAGCCCTCCAGTAAACACCAGGGATGTGAGGCCATGGGCACACAAATGGAGTTGTTCTCAGCAGAGCCAGCGCTGGGACTTCCTAGCCACTTCTTAGAACAAGAGTTGCACCGTTGGCTAGCTTGACCTGTCAGCTCCTTCCAAAATTACTAGCCAGGCTCTGTAGCAGCTACAGGCCTCTTGAATCTGCACCTCTTCCTTCTCTCCTGGCACTCCTCAGTGCGATTTTTTCCTCTTTCCTCTTTCCAGCTCTCCACATGGCTCTGCCTTTTAATCCGCTTCTCTGCTCTCTCTCCCAGTATAATCTTGCCCATACATAACATCTCCGCTCTGATCCCAGCTCCACCTTTCTTGCCATTCCAGACTCAGCAGGTAGAGCTCAGCTCAGTGATGAAGGCACCTACCTGGAGGTGCCAACTTACAGGTGTCTGCACGTGAGCTGGTTGCTCAGGCCATGCTGTGTGGAGGTGTAGTTGATACCATCAGTTATTTCAGGAAACATGCAGACCTCTAAAAGTGAGTCTCATTATCCCCAGGACACACTTCACCCCTCTGTCTGAGTCAGCCTTTCAGCTTCTTTGTGAACAGCTCCCATCGCCAGCAGCTCAGGTCAAACCTGGTTAAGACACAATTTTCAGCCTTTCTCAAAGCTTTGTGACCTGTGTCCTGCTGCAAGCCCGAGGCACACTGCCACCTCAGACCTACCTCCAGATGCTCATTGTTGGCTTGTCTCTAAATCACAGGTTCTGCCTGAGCAAGATCTCTGTAGCCTTTCAAACCTTTCCATGGGTCTTCAGAGCACTGGTGCTCAGCTCTAAAACCAGGCATTGGTTTCAGGATAGGCAGAACCAGCTCTGACTCCCTGCAAAGGACAAAGAGGCTGCTTCCCACCCAGGAAAGAGGTATGTACAGTTTACACTCAAGCTGGTGAAAAAACATCAAGGTTTGATTAGGAAATCCTTACTGGAAACTTTCAAACTTAAGAATGGCAACCTGCAAATGTTGATCAGACTGTTGTAATTGCCAGGATGCGAACAGCAGAAGAGAAGCAATGTGGCCCATGAGCCAAAATCTCTGCCATCTCTTGGTGTCCATTTAAAAACAAGTCTCCAAAATCTCCAAAGCTACGTTGTCAGAAGTAGATGAGTAGTCCAAGTGTATCTCATTAGCCATGCTTTTAATGAAACTTCAATGAAACCGTTAATTATCACAACTAGTGAATACATACCCGTATACTTTGCCACCTCTAATCTTACAAAAAAAAAAAAAAGAGGACCCTCTTGTGAGGTCTAATGTTACTTTTGATAATGAGAAAAAACATCAGCGGTCTTAAGAGAAGAAATTTAGGAGAAATTTGGGAGCCATGGATCTGTTGGGTTTTTATGTTTTCATCTGTGGATTTTGTTTGCTTTCTCCCTCCAAACAAAAACAACCCGCTTCAAAATCTCTTGGACAACATTGGAGGTAAGAAAACTGGAATATTTAGGTGCTTCCCTGGTAGCACACAGGCAGAAACACTAGATTCTTCTTGTCTGACTACCTGTCTGTAACTGAGACCCAGATAATAAGCATTAGATGTCCTGCATCTTGTATGTAGTATATGAAGAAAAATAAAGCAATTCATATTTTAGATGCACTGAACTGCATCCTCAGGCATTTTTCGCTGTGCTGCTGTTAACTATAAAAGGAGAGCAGACTGACAAGATCCCCAGCTTGAGCATCTCAAAGTGCATGTAAAGTGACCTGGGTCTTGCCCAGGTGAGGAAAGAGGCTGGGAGCAGAGGCAAACCCACCCCTAACACACAGTAGGGTGATGGGGCTGGAGACCTTCCTTCCTAAGAAGAAGCAGCCTTTCCTTTTTATCTCCAGCCAGACCTCCACCCCAGCCACTCCTCTGACATGTTTGGGTTGAGATTAGGCCTCTTCCCTGATTAATGTCAATAGGATGTGTGCAACGAGACACATTGCAGCCTTCTAAGATAATGTTAACAGTTATTACATCATTATGGTCATTTAAGAGCAGTAACATATCAGCAAAATGTTCACAATATATTTTAGCTCTGAGAAAAGCATTAAAAACTACTTTAAGATGTAAAAGATCTCTCTAGGCTTGCACATTCAGAGGAAATTGAAAATCCCAACGAACGGCCACTCTTCCTGCATTCCCTTCAGTGTAACTTCTGAGAGTTTCACAGAACGGATGCTTTATTTCTCAGGGGAGTGAGAGGACAGGCTGAAGTGACTTGGATGCTTAAAAGTACCCAGCTGCCCTCACAAGCTGACTTGATCAAGGCTACCGAGGTGACCTGCTTCATCTGATGACCAGGGCGCTTAAGGAAGATGATCCAAATAACTCTGATTTCTTCCCTGTTTCTCAAGAAACAGTTACAGACAAAATTCCCTGGATTTCACAATCAAGCAGTTATGTGAGCAGTAGGCTAGGCAAATAAGTTACTAATGCATAGATTAACAACACAACATTGGCAAATGAGTATTTTCAAAATTAGCTTCATAACTCAAGATCCCAATTTCAAAGCTGCCCTTCAAATTTTATTTTCACATAAGGCTTATCTCCCTGACCCATGTAGGCATTTAAAAAAAAAATGTTTCCTTTAGGATTTTTGGACCTTCAGCAAAATAATTCTATATTAGACCTTTCCACTCCTTGCTTCTCTAGAGGTTTCCATCCTGTCTTACCTTAGACAAGACAGTGGTTTTCCTTGTTGCTCAGTTCCTTGTCAGTAAAATGAAGTTAATAGCACTTCCCAGCAGTGGTTTTTGGGGAGGATTAAAACAGCAGGTGTTTGAGATGTTCTTCAGTGCATGAAAGTGGGAGACAGCTATAAGGGGGAAGCATGTATGTAAGAAGAAAGAAAGGGTAAAATCTTTCTTGTCTCTTAGTTGGGAGTCAAAGTTTGGGAGCTAACGTGGGAGTCAATCAGAGCTGGATTTGTCCTGATGGTAATTGCAGCTTTTATAGGATCATTTAAATTGTCTGTCAAATGAAAATATTTCTGTATAATGAGCATGCTATTAAAAACACCCCTGCCAAACCGAGGGCAGACACAGCCACCATATCTATGGGGGACTGGCACAGATGCGCAGCTACCACCCCGCTGAGGGAAGAGCAGCACACGACGCCTGAGCCTTCCCCAGCCCTCCACAAGCAGGCTGGGCAGGTAGGCAGGGTGAGTACCACCATTTAATTTGGAAAAAAGCATCTCCTTCCAGTCCTTCATTTCTGATGTACTCATTATACGGTTAAATCTGCTGAACTGGAGGGGGTTTTGTCCAACTGGTCCCCTCTTTCCTGCTGCATAGTTCTTGGTGGGATGCTTTTGTTCCTTCTTAGAGATAAAATTAAACCTATGAAAGTGAAATTCCTTGCTTCATTTGGTTTGAAAATGTTCTCAAACTCAAAGTTAAACTTTAAACTCACCTGAGTCCTTGCTGGGATGTTAAACGTGCCTTCTCTCTGAATGTTACATCTCAGTGTTACTGGCTCCTGAAGGAATGAAAATACAAGGACACTCTGATTTTTGCTTTTCTTTTTTTTTTTTTTTTTGTACAGGAACATACTGCTATCAGTATAGATGTATTGTTAAGGGCACAAATGTTTCCTGGCTACACATTATGGGTGTGCTCCCACCTAATTTAAAACAATGGGATTTTAAAGTTGACTTCATTCTCCATAGTATTAGATTCATAATCAGCACATGTGTCTAATTAAATTATGAAAATTGCTGAAAGGAATAATCTCTGATCAAGAATCTTATGAGTTGGGCTGTATCCTAAACCAGCCTTATGATATACAGCTTTTGGCAAATACCATATACTTACATCATTACAGAATAAACAATGTTTTTCTAAAGTCAGCTTTAAAATGTACATTCTTTAATGATCATGAACCAAATCCAGGCCTGACTTACAATAAATTGGCTTGTTCACAGAATACATTTCTTTATCTTTAAAAATGTATCAAAATAGGTATTATACTTAAAATGCAACACTTTCTAAACCACATCTGGAAAACAGCTCATATTTAATGACATTAAGTAAAAAGCCACTACAAGTTTTTAGAAATGTGTTCTTCTTCTTCATTGCCATGTAGAAGACAAATTTGATGCACTCGTATGTGCATAAGGGACTTGGTTTTCAAAAAAAAAAAAAAAAAATTCTGTGCAGAAGTCCCTAGAGGTGGTGAAAAGGTTAAACATAGACACAGTCCCCCAAAACTGAGCATGCCAGGCAAATTCCCACCATAAACTACATCAGTCTGAGGTTTCGCCAAAGACCTCCACAATGGTAGTTACGGAGAGCTAAGATGCAAGCTCCCACGTCTGCAAACACTTCTGTATGCAACTGATTTCATTACCAAACTCATTCTGTGATGCCTCTCCTTTCTCTCCACTTGATGCCTGGTCGTCTCATGACAAGGAAACATAGGTCGATGCAGGATCTGTTTTTTCCAGTACTCCTTGGTGTTCTGGGGAAGTTTTTAGAGTCCTCTGAGTTAGTGCTTGCAGCAGCTTTACATTAGGCAGTAGCTTTCTGAGATGCTTTCAGTCAAAGGAGAAATCTGAAGGTGATGGTTCTCTCTCAACTTGCAGAAGCTCACCAACTTGTGCAAATGGTGCACTGCAGACCTGCATTGTGACTACGATGATGAGCACAACCGTAGAAACCAGGCTACAGAAGCCCATGGCACTCGCCATTGCCAGGCTTACGTACGTGCTCAACTTCAGGCATCTGATTATCTCCAGTGAAGCTTATGTCCTCCAAAAGTGGGCTGAATCAGGACTGTGTTTGTTTGAGCGTGTTCATATGTGTGTTCCTGCAGTCACACCCTTCCCCTGCTCACCAGGTGCACACATAGCTGGAGGCAGGATTTGTCCCTGTGCTTTTAAATAGGCAGATTTTCTATTTCCAATTATCTGTCTGCTATGACCTTTGTAAACACAAATAGCAAACTGAAGGGAAAAAAAAGCTGCACCTGACTCACAGGAATCGGACTGAAAGGAGGCTTCTGGAAACTTTCTATCAGTTCGTCCAAAAATAATCCTGGAACTATTGTAATCAGAGTGATTTTGCTACAAGACAAATGCAACGTGTTTGCTGTCAAAATAATGGGGGGGAAATGCGTTTAGAACGTACTGAAAAGAACGTCAAGGAACAGTTGTACTTATTAGACCATTTTAAGACAACTAAATGTGCAATACCAGTGAGCATATGAATATAATATACAGCAAATTCATCACTTTGCAAATATCTGACTTTTGAATATCATCTGAATCATTTCCAGTTATACAAACAAATCTACTGTGCCAAACTGGCATGTGTTTGATATTGGGTTTGGGTTTGGGTTTTTTCACTGTGCTTTGTCTGAAGTGGTTCACTATGAGCTATGCTAGAAAAGTCTTCTACAGCATGTGTTGGAAAGCATTTGTTTCTGTTGTGTGAGCTCAGTGAATGCACTGAGGGCTACTGTAGTTATATCCATTTCAGAGATGAGAGCATAAAATCATGCAGAGCATTCAGCTTTCCATCCCTGAAATGATTTCTTGGTTTTGTACATTCAGAGGTACTCATTTGGGGATTTAACATATTTTAACACTGTTGAAAAGGGAGGCAAGGCTAAGGTGGGGAGAAGCACTGCATCCACATCATCTCCTCCCTGTTCCCCTGCTGCTTTCTGGAGGGTGAGATGCCTCCTCAGTTTAAACTAATGTATAAATCTCTGCTGCTGCAAGCCTACCATCCTCCTCAGTGTCTGATCTCATCCTTTTGCAGGCACTAGCACTCATGTTACTGCATAGCAGGTGGATTTGAAGAGCTAATCTGTCTGTAAACTATTCTTTGTTCTTTTGAGTGATTCATTGCTGCTGGATTCCTGAATTTCATGTACCAGCTTCCCAGCTGGTCACTGAGGCACTGGGGCTGGCACAACAGGGACACAGACCCATGGCAATCCAGACTTCAGATGCACTAACCTCATCCATATTTTCCTCCGTTCTCAACAATCCAGTTAGTTGGTGCTTGCACTGTTCAGATTTTGGAGTTGTGGTGTTCAGTTGCAACCAGAAAGACAAGGAGAAAACCACCATCAAGTTAAACAAGGGACTTCTCTTTGCTTAGTCAATAAATAGAGAAAAAAAGCACTTGTGATACATTGTGCAATTAGTGGAAACACATTTCATTCCATGCAAATGAAGAACTGCCCAGGGTAGCTCAGTGGTGAGAGATTAGGATTTCTAGCTGAGGACTTCTATTTCTGGCTTTGCAGGGGACACAGGCTGAAATTTCTTCTTCTGTTATTGTTGACTCTCTTACAAACAAACAGAAAGTACTTATTTAGCTTGGAGAATCTATGGGCTTAGTTAATAAATGCCTAAATAATTAATAAATAGCCATAAAGCACAGTGATGATCAAATCTTTGGAGCCTACAGTTCTAAGTAGCAATTGTGGTATTTAGCCTTTTCCAGAGAGGCAGAACAACCATCATGGGCATGCATTCTCCAGAGTCCAGTCCCTTAGTTGACACTGCCTGTCCCTTCCCTCTTCATCCTTTTTGAGCCCGGGGAAGACAGAAGTGAAAGATGGATTATGTCAGAGTAACTTCAAGGGACAAAACAGTCACAGGAAACTGTGCTGCAGGCACAACCCCTTCCCCAAGCTGCCCCTGGCATTTGCAGCCAGGCTGCCTTCCAGTAAAAAAGGATCTACAGGAATTACAGTTATACATTACCTCAGCAGGCTGTTCCACTGATATTTTACTTTTTGATCACTGGTTTGTAAGACAGTTGGGTTGGGTGGAGTCATATAAGGCTCTTTTTTTGCAGATCAACCTCCAGGGAGACTCCAGCTGAGCTACTGTTGGTCCACATTGCAGAGTACTGCAGCAGGAAGGTACCTGATTCCTGCCACTGGTAAGCTCAGGTCTAGAGATCTTTGTAGCAAGTGTACTTAAGCATTAAATTAATTCCTTTCCACTGTCTTTCTCCTTGTCAAATCACTTACTCATGAGTAAGCCCCGCTAAGTCAGAAGGCTCTGGAGTCTCACAATGACATTTGCATGTTATATCCACTCTCAAAGGTATGAACGAGTGTAACAGAGGACAAAGAGCAAATCCACTGGTGGCATCATATAGCTGTGGTGCCAGATCTTATAGTGTGGTCCTAGAGAAATGCATAGTAGACCTACTTTTAATTCCACAGTTTTCAAAAAGTGCTTAGATCCAGATTCACAGAGATATTTAAATATCACTGCCTTATTGTAATTAAACAAGAGTTGGTTACCTATGTGAATATGGTCTTTGGACTCCATTTTGCTACCTGTAGTTAAGATAAATAACTTCTTAGGCTCTGAACACAAGTCACAACCAAACCCATAGGACTGAACTGGGCCCCTAAGTGCGTTGCTGATGCACTACTGCCAATGCATAGAAATAAAAATCGTCCTGTGTTTTCATTCCTCATTGTTACATTTGAAAGATCAACTTAAACATAGCCTTGCAATTCATTTTTCTAACTATGTGCTTGTATTCTTGGACAAGTGATAGCGCTTGCTCATCAGCTCCCTATCTTGAAACCCGTCAGGGCTGGGAAGCACATGCCAATACTCTCCCCAGTGTGTTCCAGTTCTCTTGACAAACAGATCACCCTGACAGGCTCTCCTTTACACTTTTGAATTGTTTTTTCCAGTGCCGTCAGCTTTCTAAAATGTGCCACACCATCATACTTATGCCAGATGCCTTAACAGAGCGCAGAGGACCAGCTCCTTTTGGACAAGGGAGAGAAGTAAGGAAACATTATAAGAAAAACAGGATGATAACTAAGGTCATAGTTTCTTTTTCACCAGTTCCTGCACCTTAAAGGTGCTTCAAGCCTCTAAGAAGCTGTTGATGGTGCATTCACATCATTGCAAGGGATGGGAGTATCTGAGGATTACCAAAGCCCCGCTGCAGTGTAGTTGTCTCATACAGCTGACCTAAAATAACATGGCATGGTCACAGTAAAAATGGAAAGGAAACATCTGTTTCTCCTTTTTCTGTTAATGACAATTCATTTGTTAGCTTTAGAATAGCACAGGCTGCACTGATAACAGCTCCGGTGCTGGCTGCTCAGACTGGGCAGGTGTGTGGAGAACTGAGGAGTGGGCTAAGAGCAGGTAACACATGGAGCTGTCCCTAAGAGAATGAATGCCAGACTGAAATCTTTTTCTGTATCACTTTCTTTCAAAATTAATGAGGAAGATTCTTCCAAATCTGGTATAACTGTATGGGTGCACATTGATTAACTGATCACTAGTGGAAGTCCTGTGAGTAGCATGGTCTAATGGCTTTTCCTTCTAGGGTCAGGCACTGTGCATGCTGCTTCCCGGTCTTCCTTTTCTAACAACTGATTTCCAGGGACTTCAAACAAATGAGATTGGATCAGTCAGAACATCTGTACTGCTGGTTAGTTATTAGCAAATTCTTCTTTCAGGAAGCAGGAGAAGGGACTGTTTTTATTTTCACCTGGTGTAATTTTTAGTGTGTTGCTAATGTAGATGAGGAGGCAATAAGTATAACCTGACCTGTAGCCATCGTACACTTTTCTTATTGAAAAAGGCTGTCTTCTTTGCTATCTGTTCTCCATAAAAGACACCGCAGAGTAAGAATCTCACAAGTTAAACACATAAAAGGTTGCACACTGCCTCAGTCACACATTTGTTTTTGCAGATAATTGGTTTACAGCTAGGTTAGATGTCTTTATCACCAGTGACAAAAAGCCCATAGGAAAGAGGAGACATGAACAAATTGTGAAAGTGCTGCTGATGCAGATTAGTGGCTCACAGCTAGATGCAGCTGGCTCACTGCTTTTTAAAAGCATTTTGTTCTGAGGTACTGCTTTGTCTATATACACATCATGGTGACACCCCTGGCCTAAACCAAATACATACAATACTTTATGTAATTTTCCTTTCCAAATGTTTTGATGTAAGGTCTGACATTTTTCCCGTGGTTAATCATGAAACTGGGCAATGTTTCTTACAGTTCCTCCTACTCTACTCTTGCAAAACATTCACCAGTTTAAATGGTATGTCTGGAAGTGTGATCCCCTCACCCACTTAAGCCATAACCACCAGTGGGGGCCACACCACCTTATGCTGAACTTTGGGGGACAGATGGCAACATGGTAGCCACGGGCTGTCTTGCTGGCATGCAAATATCACTGTAAGTTAATCATTTTACTCTATAAAGAGTGGACAGCCCAGGGCCCATTGGGGTCTCCTGAAATGACAGTGGGCTGCACACCAGGATCTTCCCTTGAATAGGGATGCCTTTCAAGGTTATTCCTCAAGGTTGAGAGGAACCTTATTGTGTCAGATACTCAGTAAGTGTAGTGTAAGAATTAGGAATAAGCCCTGAAACCCTGAAATCTTAGCTAACTGATAGAAAGGATTGTTCGTACACATACAATCTTTTAGACATAAAGCCTTGACCAACTCTAGAGACTAGAACTGGATCCATCCACACCTGGACTCCTCTCTGAGAAGGAGTTTAGAAAGCAAGGGGGTCCTTTCTGAATCTAATGGCTCAACAGGAGGGTTTCCCTGACAGTTTTGGCTAACTTTGTCTTCTGTGTAGTAAATAATCAAGTGTACCTTGCCATCGAATCTTGTTAAAGCACTGTTGCATTTACTATTCAACTTAACTCCCTGTTTTATATCAATAAAGTATATTGCTGCTTCTCTCTTATGAGTGAAGTGCATCTCTCACTCTCCATCTGCAACAGTATGATGAAGGGGAGCAGAATTGGAGCCAAAAAAATGAGGCATGGAAAGGGAAATTAGATGTCTCCAATAACTTCTATTGGAATATGGAGCCTTTTCATTTAAAATCTGGTTTTAATCAGTAGCTGTTGAAAATCATTACTACAAAAAAAAAAAAAGATGTATCTTCTGGTGCAGGCCCTGACATTGAGACCTTCAGTCTCTCAGCAGCTCCACAAGTGTACATGGCATTGCTTGGTGCCTCAGTTTCCCAGCACCTCTGAAAGATGAAGCCACTGCCTGCCCCACGAGTATTGCAAGGGAGGGACCCCAACCCTTGCTGGCTTGTATCCTGTAGGATGCACACACAGAGGGCCATGGCTGTTCGTTGGTCTGGTTGAAGTGAGGTCATTTACTCCGAATTACACAGGAACAGTCTCTCGGAGCACAGCCAGCACTGACACTATGACAGGGGCAATACAGGCGGAATTTGCTCTCCACTACACAGCCTGGGGAGCACGGGGACAAGTCCAGAGGTGCCCATGTCCTGCCCGCTCAGGGTACAGCTTCAGCATCACTCGGGCGCAGACACCTGACTGGGGCGGGGGAGATACTGCCTGCGTGACACCGGCTCCAGCTCGGCCTGAGCACACCCTGGTGCAGGACAAGGGCCACCACGGGCGGCCGCTGAGGGTCCCGTGGTGGCTTTGCCCACCTGGAGAGCGGCAGCCACCCCTGCTGCCCCTAGGCTGGGGGAGCCTGGCCGGGAGAGATGCGGAGAAAGGAGGGACGGAGGGAGGGGAGAGGGAGGGAGGGAGCGAAGGAGGCGCCCCTTCCCTCCTTCCCCCTGCCGCGCACCCGGACTCCTGCGCTGTGGTGAGTCACGGGCAGGTCAGGACCGCGCCGGGGGGGCGGAGGGAGCAGCGGGGACCGGCTGATTTACCGCTGGGAGCCGCCACCAGCGCGGCGGAGGCGCCGGAGGGAAGGCAGGGCGCGCAGAGCCGCCCCGCAGCCCAGGTGCCGGGCGGGAGGGCCCTGCCCGCCGGGGCGCGGAGCCCCCGCCGCCCCCAGGTAAGGGACGGCAGCGCGGAGCTGGAGCCGGCGCTCCCGCGGCCGGGGAGGCTGAGCCCGCGGGGCGGACGGGGCTGAGGGGCGGGAGGCGGCGGGCAGCGCGCGGTGGATGAGGTGCTCAGAGCTGCGACCCGCTCCGCCCCGCCCGGGCCGTGCCGTGCCGTGCCGTGCCGGGTGCCTGGGCAAGGACTGCGGAGCCCGCCCGCCGGGGTGTAGCGCTCGCCCCTCCGGCGGCGGTGCCAGAGCGCAGACCGCTCTGCTCCCTCCGGTAAGGACCGACAACCGCGGGGGGCACGGGGCGAGCTGGGGAGCGGGATAAGCCAGGAGCGCGGCGAGGACGGGGAGCGGCCCGGGTGCTGCGCTGTTCCACGCCGCGCCGTGCCTCGCCCGGGAACGGGAGCGCCGGCGTCCGGGGCCGCCGCTGCCCTCCCCGGGGCAGGCAGCCTCCCTCCGCGCCGGGCGGGCGCCGCGGGGGCAGGTTAGCCGCGGTGGTCCCTGCCCTGCCGGGCTCCGCAGGGCGCCCGGACCAGAGAACGCCCGCGAAGTCGCTGCTGCGGGCAGGGCTGGGCGGTCGGCGCTCCCCGGGCAGCGCTCCGGGGCTGCTCTCCACCCTGGCCCCGCGCTGGGCGGCTCACGGCGGCCGCGCAGGCTGAGCGCCTGCCGGCCCCCGCATCTCCCCCCCGCCCCTTCCCGCTCCGCGGACGC
Organism: Caprimulgus europaeus; assembly: GCA_907165065.1. Next base: position 21,802,914 of record OU015528.1, on the reverse strand, counting down.
GGCAGGAGCGCGGAGCGGTGCTGGCCGAAGCGCGGAGCGGTGCTGATGGCGGGGCTGTCCGCAAGCGAACGGGGAAGTTCCAGCTGGGAAGCGGTGGCTCCGAGGTGCGGGTTCGTGGTGGCCGGTTCGGCCGCCTATCGTGAGGCGGCGGTCTCGGGGTGCGCCTGCGGGGTTCCCCAAGTTGGGGATTGTACTTTATGGTTGTACTGTGTTCACAGTCTTCCTTGCGTTCATATTGCGGGGCGGTTGTGGGTTTTTTTCCCATTTTTGAAAGCAGATTTTGCTTAAAATGGTAAATAATTTGCACCATATAGTGGCATTCCTCTGCTGTTTCCATATGAGCATAAAATTAGGTGGTCTTTGGCTTTATAAATACCAAATACACTCCTTAGAAATAGGAAGTTTTGCACATACCTCTTAAAATAGGGATTAATAATCAGAGAATACTGATGTTTAACAAACTGTGCGTTTGTAACCTGTAGGAGATTATTCAAGCTGCAATGCATGCTTTTCCCAAAGACCCTATGCCATGTGTGGTGGTTCATTTGCTTTCATCCTACAGGTGCTTTTTTCATTGTCCACTAGCAAAAAATGGATGGTGTCTTTTTTTCTTTTTTTTCTCTCTCTTTTTTTTTTTTTTTTTTTGAGATCTGAGAGGTTTGGATTCATAATCAGGCAAGATAAAGTGTCTCACATGTTTCTCTAAGACCTGGTTAAATGTTTACAGATCATACACTGCAAGAGCAAAAAGCTAGCCTTTGGCAAGAGCTGCATGTTGAAAACAAAGTTACAGAATGACTGTATTGCTTGTTCTTTGTGTGCCCTAATCCTTCTTCAGCACTGTGTGATTCTTTTTCTGACTGTCTTCTAATACAAACTGAATCATTTGGAAAAAGGAATATTTTGTAAAACACTCATCTCTCTATTTACAGAGAAGAGAATCAGCTTCTTTGCCTTTTTGGTGGGGAGGGAAAGAATTTTCTTTATTATCCTGTAGGGCGCTTTTTTTTTTCTCCAAAGAATAAGCACTGCATAGCAGTTTTTTATCAGTAAACTAAATTGCACGTATGGCTGGAGAGTGGTTTGTGGAGGTGATGTTTGCTCAGGGGAGATGGCAGTGCAGCCTATAGATGGATGGGAGCACACTGAGTCAGGGCAAGCCAGCCAGCAAGCCAAAACTCAGCATAGGCTCATGAGTGAGTTCACTCATGAATGTTCACTCACATCGATGAGTGAACAGTTCATGAATGCAAAACTGAGTGGCAAATGTTGTCCTTCCAGGGCTGCCTTTCCCATCCTGCTTTCCCTGCATTTATTGTTTTCTGGTACTTCAGCTGATAACTTGTAACCTCCTCCTGCTGATCCAATGCAATTGAAGGGGCCAACCCACCTACTCTTATTCTTCTATGATCTGCAAGTGACTGCTCTGTATTTTTCAACTCAGAGGAGAAATTCAAAGCCTGCTGCCTCTCAGATCTGTCTTCCAGGAGTAACTGGCACAGCTGGCTGCAGTGCAAGAGCCGCAGCTTTGCCTTCACAGCTGCAAAGGGAACCTGATGCTGGCAATGTGCTGTGCTGGAGTAGCTGGAGAGACGGAGCTGCATCAGTGAGAGTCTCAGACCTCTGGATGATTTGCTTTGTACCATGATTGCTTCATGGTGGTGATGTGTCTAGACTTTATCCAATTCAGGCAGAAAGCAAGGAGAGGTTCTGCATCTCCATGTGCGTTTGTGGAATGTCTAGTGTAAGGGAAATCCTGCTTGGGCTCTCTCAGCACTACAGAAACACGCATCATTTATTGAAGGAGAAAGCGATAGGGTAGCTGAATATCATTCTCTGAAACTACAACACAAAACCTAAAGGGAGTTACAGGATCTGTTTGGTACAGAAGAGAAGGAATGGGTTGCAGTGTGTGATACTTCAAAAAAACCTTCCTAAGATTTTGGGTGGCAGCCACGCCTTCGTGTCTGGTTCCTGTGAAACCCTTGTGTTCAGGCTTCCCACCTCCCCGTTGCTGCCTTGCTTGCTGGTCTTCAAGCCAGTGGCACAATTTCATGTTTCATTAGGCTGTTACCCTCAACTGAGCCATCAACCTGTGCATCTTGTCTGCTGTGGCCACAGCCTGTGATTTTGCCTCCCACACAAAGGTTGTAGCTGGTAATTAAACCCATGCAACTCACCACTGACAGTCACACTATGTGGTCCCAAGCAGCATGCTGTCACTGAGGACGCAGGACCACAGCTCCATGGATGGCACCTCTTTGCCACAGCCAAGCCAGGAAGGTTTCAGTTGTTCTCTCCTTGTAAAAAAGTTGTTTTTCTTAGCAATGGTTTTAACAAATCTGTATCTCATACATAGCGACTGATGCAAGTACTTTAGCAGAAGCCATTTTTAAATCAGTTTCCTTACCCAGGGGAAATGTAGTATAGACAGGGCCTTCAGGAAACGAATAATTAGGTGACCTTTTTCCCCCTAGAATATCAGGTCTGTTTTATGTAGAGCTGTTTGAAGTCACACAAATTCTCATTACTCTCCAAATCTCTAACCTTGCTGTGTTTAAGATACCTTTTAGGAAATCAAATCAGTGTTTCAATCTAATTTCCAAAGGCATTCAAACACATGGTATGTGTGCTAACTTGTTTCCTCTAGCATTAACAAATCTAGCAAATTGCCAAGCTATTTGCCTGAAGGAAAACTTCAGGATGTTGTACAAGAAGATAAAGTATGTTTTTTCTCCAATTTTAAACATTAGAAAAATAAAGGAGAAGTAAAGTTATCAGACCAAATTGGTCTACAATGTAACTCCTTTGAAGGAAACTGTTACCAAGTAGATTGCCATTTTTTTCTTTTGATCTGTTCTGAGACTTCTTAGTTGTGCTGTGATCTTTTTCAGTCGCTTGAGGTTGCTGGATGGTGACTGAGTCTCAGATGGACCTTTCTTGAATTAGTTGCAATTGAGTACACTAAATATCAGACTGGAAAATAGAAGTGGAGAGAAATAAAATTTAAGGGTTATAAAACCCTCAAATTCTGAGTTTTATAACCCTCATATTTTAAAGAGAGGCTGTGTGCATAACCCAGGGACATAGTGCATGGGGTGAAAACAGGGAGGCAGTGGGTGCCCTGAAACCCCTCTCCTCTGCCCATCCCCTTGGCACGCCAGTCTCCAGGGAAGCAAATGCCTCAGAGCATTTCATTTCTCAAGCAGGTGTCAATAACAGAAGAGTTTCTGTAATGCTGAGGAATTTAATAAGCTCAAAATACCTAAACAGATCCCTTTTTCTGCACATCCTACAGCTCCATGATAGTCTCTTCTGCTCATCCCAAGAAAATGAATGTGTGGTTGGCCTTTTGCATGGAAGGCAGAGGAAAGCATCTCGTTTAAATTCGTGATAAATTTGGTTGCAGATGCATGTGAAAGGAAAATTGCTGAATGCTTTCAGAAGATTTTCATTTTGCTCAAGTGTTCACACCATGGCCATCGCCATGGTATTTGATAGCTATCCATTTTGTTGTGTACATTGCAGCTTTAACCTCTCTTGGAAGGGTCATGCTGGCATATCTTTTTTTCCTGTAGTCACAGAGAAATAACAATTCCTACGTAAGTTGCTTTCCTCTACCATAGGTCCTTCATTTTGACGTTTATCCAACCAAACAATATCAGAATCTTTTCGTTATGTCCTGGTATCATTTCTGTGAAGGATCAGTGACCTAGCTTGATAAATTTAAAAAATCAGCAGTGTAACTAAATATGTGACATTTATTGAAATTCATTCTTTACCATGTAGCTACTTTCTTTCAAAAATATTGAGAATAGTAAGGGATTGCAGCTGCAATTTGATTAAATCTACAGTTGTTACCATTTGCCTTCTGAAAATTGATTCCCTCCCCTCCCCGTCCCCCAGCTTGACATGCTTATTGATTAAAAACTCTGCACTGGCCTAAGCCAGCATATATTTGTTAGTGTTTGTTTGCTTCCTGTGCAAGTTCTGACAGGCTTTTGACTGTGGAAGCTGACTCTACTCCTAAGCTATTGGAAATGGTAAAGTTCCTTAGCAATTGTTTTAAACTATATGATGACACATCTTTGAACTCCATTGTATGAAGGAAAAATACCTTCTTACTGGAGAGAGATTTCCTGTTTATGTGTGTGTTTGCTGGAATTAAGCCTTCCCCTGTGTGTTGGCTGAGGTTTGGGTTTGTTTTTTGGGTTTGTTTTTTGTTGTGGTGGGGTTTTTTTTGTAATCCAAAGTGGCAACATGGCAAGTCACCTTCAGAGTTTATTTTTTGGACAGGATACAGGTCTTTTCAGAATAGCATGGCTCTGGAGTTGATGATGAAGCATAGGGGGCCTCTCAGTTACACTTGTACAAGCAGACTCAGTTAATTGAGGCAGCACAGTTATAGACAGCTAGATTTAGGCAATGAGTAATTAACTTTTATTGACAATTTTATACAATGTGAGTTGTTCACTTCCCACACAGGAAGTTTTTGGCTTCAGGCTGATATTCTTTCAGCATAAGGATATGAAATTTGCCAAATGTATAATTTATTTTATAAAGCAGTTAGAATCGTAGCTTTGGTTGAGACTGAAAAGTCTTGTAAAGTCTTCTGATTCTCTTTATAGAGCAAAGAGTAGCCCAACGGGTGGCCTCCAGGTGAGAGTCCAACTGCATGAGGATTGCATGCAGTACCTGATGGGCTTTCAGCTGTGTAGAAATGGTCAGGTGACCAAAGAATAGAGGGTGTATAACACTCCTGCCTCTGGCTATCTGGGGTGCCTGGGTTTGTGACACTGTAGCATACCTCTGCACTCTATGTACCATAGCTGAACCCCCTTCAGAGGGGAGAGTTGGTGTCAGAAAGCTCAAAAAGGCATTTTGCTTGTAACAGTAACGAGGCTGGACCACCCTGAATTTAGGCTGTAAAGTTGCAGTTATTTATTAAATACAGCGTTAAGGTTTCTGGTTTGCCTCAAATGATGCTCATTTTAAACAGCTGTCTGCAACTGGGGGAAACCTGGACTAAGGGACTGATTGCGCCGAGCGTTTGTGAGGGCTGAGAGCCACAGGGCCCCGGTGCCAGATGTTTGCGCCCAGCCCCGGCTGTGCCAGCTGCTGCCCCTGCCCACATCTGTCAGAACATTGCCCTCAGCTGAATTACAGTCCCTCTATCACCCGCCACAATGGCTCAGACCTACAACATGTGTGAGCCTTAAACAACTTGCTTTTCATAGCTCCTCTTATAGTTGTGCTACTTACCTGGTAGGAGTAAGAGATGGATTATTATGGTGAGATGGATTACTAACTGGCTGGTGGGAAGAAGCCAGAGAGTAGTGGTCAATGGGGTGGAGTCTAGTTGGAGACCTGTGTCTAGTGGAGTCCCTCAGGGGTCAGTACTAGGACCAGTATTATTCAATATATTCATAAATGACCTGGATGAGGGAATTGAATGCACTGTCAGCAAGTTTGCTGATGATACCAAGCTGGGAGGAGTGGCTGACACTCCAGAAGGCTGTGCTGCCATCCAGAGAGACCTGGACAGGCTGGAGAGCTGGGCAGGGAAAAACTTGATGAAATATAATAAGGGCAAGTGTAGGGTGTTGCACCTGGGCAGGAACAACCCCAGGTTCCAGTATAGGTTAGGAAATGATCTCCTAGAGAGCAGTGAAGGGGAAAGGGATCTGGGAGTCCTGGTGGACAGCAGGATGACCATGAGCCAGCACTGTGCCCTTGTGGCCAGGAAGGCCAATGGCATCCTGGGGTGCATTAGAAGGGGTGTAGTCAGTAGGTCAAGAGAGGTTCTTCTTCCCCTTTACTCTGCCCTGGTGAGGCCACATCTGGAATATTGTGTCCAGTTCTGGGCCCCACAGTTCAAGAAGGACAGGGAGCTGCTTGAGAGAGTCCAGCGAAGAGCCACCAAAATGATTAAGGGAGTGGAACATCTCCCTTATGAGGAAAGGCTGAGGGAGCTGGGGCTCTTTAGCTTGGAGAAGAGGAGACTGAGGGGGGACCTGATTAATGTTTATAAATATTTGAATGGTGAGTGTGAGGAGGATGGAGCCAGGCTCTTCACAGTAACGACCGATGATAGGACAAGGGGTAATGGGTGCAAGCTGGAACACAGGAGGTTCTGTTTAAAATTGAGAAAGAACTTCTTTACAGTGAGGGTAACAGAGCACTGGAACAGGCTGCCCAGGGAGGTTGTGGAGTCTCCTTCTCTGGAGACATTCAAGACCCACCTGGACGCCTTCCTGTGCGAACTCATCTAGGTGTTCCTGCTCTGGCAGGGGGATTGGACTAGATGATCTTTCGAGGTCCCTTCCAATCCCTAATATTCTGTGATTCTGTGATTCTGTGAGTTGTGAGCAAGACTGTGGCCTCATGGTTGTCCCTGTCAGTTTTGCCACTAACCCTTCTTGGACACTGGGTTTAGCTTTGCCTTTGTGTGTATTTGCACAGTATTTGCAAAATGGATTTTGTCTTCTTCAACTTTAATAGAAGACTAAGCTATCTTTTTCCACATGAAAATTTTCTCATTAATATTTGTGCAAATTGATAATTCCTGCAGGAACCATTTATATTTGCCTAAATTTTGTGGAAACTGAAATCCTTTCCAAGCATCTCTAATGAACAGATGAAAATAATTACCAACTACAGTTAGAATTCCAAACTTACTCATTTTTCCCTTATTTTAGGATATATTATTTCTTTTTTTTCTTTATTTTTTAGTTTGTTTGAGCTGGATGCTGAACCTCACCTTTCTTTTACATTATTTTTTCCATATTGAGCTAGCATGGTTTCAAGCTTGGCAGAGATCAGTTGTGCCATAGGAATGCCTAGAGACATACTTGGGTTTTTGTTGTTTTGGCTTTAGCCTTATTGTGAATAAGAATGCTTTTTGGATTGATTGGCCCAAACTAAATCACCAAAATTTCAGGACCATTAGAGATATTTATTAAGATGTTGGGTTTTGCTTCTTGCCCCCACTCCATGGATGATCCTATGAAGATAAAAGTACCAGGTTTCCAAGTAACCCCAACCTTTGAGAAAATTCCCAGATCTGTGAGTTGTCCCAAATGCATGACTAGAGAAGAACATGTTTTGCTCTGTAAAACTGAAAGAAATTCACAAGCTTGATCTGTCTTCAGATACATGCTGGGGTAACTGAGGCTTGGATTTCTCTTTGCCTATTATACAGCCAAAATTGTATTAGGATTTCTGTTATGGGAATTATATGTCCTTTTATCTGTCATTATATAGGTCCACATTTGTTATGGGTATTATTATGTCATTTTTGTGTGTCTTCATGACATGTATCTTCTCACCCAAAAATACCAGATTCTATTGGTTAGGTCTGAAAAAGCAGGGTAAAGCAGAGAGAGGCAGTTTTACTGAAGACAATGAAAGGTGTTGGTAGTTGAATTCATGTCAAAAGTTGATTAATTCCTTTTGCCTAATGTCATTGAAAACGTTAAAAGAGTTACTGAAGTTATATTCTGTTTTCCTGTCTACTTCTAGAAAGTGGCTACTAATTTTGAGTGTTACATATTACTGTCCTGCAAAACCTTTGCTTAAACTCTTCGGGTTTATTGCTTTTGCTCTTTGGATTAGAGGCTAGTATTTTTCTTGGGGAAAAAATGTTTCTTGTTACTACTCGGTATTTGATATCATTCTTACAAATACCCAAAATTGCACTAAAAAAAAAATACAATCACGATATTAATATTGCTTTTCAAAGTAGGTAGAATGCAAACAGCATTGGACTCCAGTGAAGCAGTGAGCCAATGTGAAGCTCCCTATGTGATTATGCACTTCTGCATCGGAGAATATAATCCAAATTTCACCCTGAAAACTGTGTTTAGCATCCATTCAAATCAGTGGAAAATGTTGTGCATGTTTGAGGATGCAATTTAGCCCACAGTAGCTGACTGAGAGCTTTATCTTAACTGTTGTTTAACCCTTCTGATGAAGGAAGGCTTTTGCATCCACTTTGTTGTTGCTTTCCCATACATGGTCAAGGACAAGGTGCTACATGATAATGAATTGGATCCTTGTTTGTGTTTGCAGCACTTTCAAATAGTGAATAGGGGTGTTCACCCAGCCAGGATGTAGGTGCCTTTAGTTAAACTCAGAATGTCTGGATACAAGTAAATTCCATCACCTTCAGTGTAAACTATGCAAGTGCTGAGACCAGGTATAGGACCCATACTTGTACTATGGCTTTATTTCTGTGCGCTGCTTTGTTTTCCCCATGTCCTAGTATTTAGTGCTTAAGTGTATTGTAGTCAGAATCTGGAATTCCCAACTGTCCGTTTCTCCTGGTATTGCAAACACTTACATAGGAATCGTGAGAGAACATGGCATGGCGGCAACATTTCCCTGTGTTCTTTTGCCTTCTCAGAGGATTAAACCGCTCCTTGTCTGGGGATGTCATCTCTTGTGACATTCTCCAGATCTTGCCAGGTCTCCACTTTGGCTCATCAGTAAAATTTCCAATATGGGAAAATCATATTGAATCTACCCAGCATGAGAACCTTACTAAAAGTTTTTGAGCTATCCTATAGAATTTAATATTAATTCTGTTTATGCTTTAGAATTGCAGTATGTTAAAACCTGTTTACAATTTATCTTCCATTAGATTCCACAGAATTCAGTTATGCTTCTCTGTATCAAATTCCATTGGATTTTTTTCCTTATTATCCCAACCCTATGTATACAAAAGAGACGGATTGCAACACATGTCCATTTTTTTGTGAAAGGGATTATTCCCTCCTTCTTCTGGTTGTATGCAGAAAGACCCTACTGACAATAGTTACCTTTTTTCATGGATAACTGTGGCAGGCTACATGAGCTCTGAGTGCAGTGTCCTAACAGAAGGTGGGGAGAGATGAGAGCCAGCCAGGAGGTAGGTAAAGTCAGCACAGAGTCCATGAAACCACAAAAATCATTAATGACCTTCTAAGCAGAACTGAATCCTGTGTTTTTTTCTGCAGGGCTAAAAAGGGAAGACACTGTGCCTGGTCATTATCAGTCAGGAGGACTGTTTGCCAGTTCTCTGAAGTTTTCTTTCATTTTGAAAACACATTTACAAAAATAAGTATGTGTTTGTTCTTCTTCAGATGTAAGCTGCCATGATAAAATCAGCTTGAGGAGAGCCTCAGAGACATCTTTGTTGCTTCCTGAAAATTGCTATGTGTTATTTTGTTTGTTTCCAAATTGGGAGGTTTTCATATAATATGCTTTGAAAGAGCTCCTTTTATGCAAATAATACCACATTTATCGTAAACCAAGCACAGGCTGAGCCAACCTCTGCCTGTAGATAAGCACACATGGTTTCCAAAGTTCCCCTGACTGCAGCAGGAGGGCTTTTTGCTTATCTGAGGAGAGTAAGCACCCAAAATCCTCACAGGGCACAAAAATAAGGTAACCAGTGAATTGTTTTCACAGTACAAAAAGTCTTTCAGGAAGCAGCAAGGAGCAATAAGAGGTGTCTAAAGGATAAGAAAGTACCCCTTTCCCTTCTGGAAAAGACAAATCTGAAGGTAGGTTATTTACCAAGACCTCTGTTGCATGCTATTAATAGGGGTAAAAGCCCATCAATCAAATATTTGACTAGGCATGGTTTATAGGGATTTCAAAGACGTATGAAAAGATAATGCCCGTGTCCATTAACTAGTTTCTTGGAAGTACAATGTAGGTTAATTCAGTCTTTCTTTAAAGAGTAATGATTATCTTCATTAACAATATATAAGATTTTTAAAGATTTACTCTTCTGCACCTATCATCCCTGTTATGTCTTCTACATCTTGGTATTTACCCTGTATCATCTATTGCTCATTTTAAATGAGGCAATACTGAGATTCTGTCATGTCAACAGATCTGCTGCCTTTCAGGCTGTTTTAAGCACCCTGTTTTCTAGTCCTTAGTCAGCTCAACTATCACAGGAATCAATGAGGATATTATTTGTGTAAAGACTGCAGAGTCAAGTCTTGGAAAAGGTGGTGGCTTCACAGTAAAGGAATGCAATTTTTCCTGATGAACCCTAGGTCTGAAATCAGGCTTTTGTGTGAAAATCCAGATGTATAAGAATTTAGATCTCTCCCATCGTCATACCCAACAGCTGTATCTTGTTCAAATTTAAATTGCTTAAATGAGTAATTATTAATCCTAGAAGTAGTGCATTTTTTTGTCTGAACATGACATACATGTTGCTGATAAGCTATACACTATAATTTGCATATTTTAAGTAGGAGCAGACATGTAAAAGAAAATGTTCTTGTTAAATGACAGTGACCTTTGCTCAGTGCCTTAAGTATGCATTCAGTGCTATCAACTACTTAACAAAACCCCATGCTCGGGAGCAATTGTTGTAATATAAAGTCCTAAATTAAAAACATACATTAACTGACATTTCCAATTTTACTGCTGCCACTTTATTTTCCTTTTGGATAAGCAGACCAAGCTTAAAATTATGAGTAAGATCCAGAGAGGCTACTTTGGCATCTAAAATAGGGTTTAGAGTGAGTTCAGGGCGTAAGTCCAAGAAAAGGATCCAGAAAGCTAACATTCACTGGCCACAGAGCTCTCAGGTGCTTAGATTAACTGGTGCCGGCACTTCATGCTGAATATGCCCTGGATCTCACCTGAGCTTCAGCTCTGCAGGAGAAGAAATCATGTGGAGCAGTAAGAGGCCCTCAGTCCTGCCTGGGCCACAGCTCCCAGCTAAGCTCTCTTGGAGTCCCTGGACAGGACGGAGCCAGGCACCACAGCCGGGTCCTGTTGCTGGCAGGCGGCCTCCAGTCTCACACTCAGTCCCTGCTCTTCCTCCTGTCCTGTTTGGCTTTAAAGCCTGAATATCCCTTTGCTTAGGAAGATTCACATCCACACCTTCCACTGTCTGCATCTTCCCACCAGGACAGGAGGAGAGCAAGGAACGACTGTTGGGGTGGGATGCTGGATCCTGATGGAAGAAGGGCAGAAGAGCACAGGCAGGGGCTGCCGGCACCCAGGGAAGAGCAGGTGGCAGAGAGTGGCAGAGCCAAGCCCTAGTCCCATGTTTAGACCTTTGGCCAACCTGTTTATGTAGGGATGAAGACCACGGTTTTAAATCAGCCCCTTTGTGACAGGCATTGTCCTACAGCTCAGCCTTGCTGTGTGTGCCTATTGTAAACACCAGCACTATTTTGGAGGTGTTTTGTGAGAATGAGCTAATTTATCCTCATGTCACCCCTATGAGAAAGGTAAATACTCTCTGAAGTTTGGAAACAGCCTCTTTGCTTATCTCACAGACTCCTTGAATCTGGCTCCATATTTCTAAAGGAGATACTCCAGGAACTGAACAAGTCCAAAACCTGGTACTAGACTCTGTATAAACAAGAGCCCCCGAGAGCAGCAGTTGCACATTTAAGCTCCTCAGGTCTCCTCAAAATGAGAGGAGAGGAAAGGCTGAAAGTAAGTAAATAAAGCATCTGAAAAATCTGTTCAAGACCTCATTACCATGAAAAACTCAGACCTCTCAGCCATCCCTGAGCACCTTCTTCAAACTATTGAGCTTTTCAGCATCTTCTGAAGGTCAGCACAATATTTCAGAACAAAAGCTGTGGCTGATGGACCGTCACTGAGGGAGATCTGCCAAAAGACAGGAGCTGAGGCTGCTTCAGATCAACCACTCTACTGATTGCAGCTGTGACACTGTTGCCTCTGGTGAGAGCCAGGATGTCAGATAGGCTGGTCCCAGGCCATTTTGGGATTTATGAACACCAATACTGTAAAGTCCTTGGAAGCAGATCATGAATCACAGGTTCACAGCAAGGCAGCAGTCATGCCACTGAGCCATCATTAACTCAGTTTCTAAACTGAGTGAAAGTAGGGCATCAGTTAAAGTGCATTGCAATAACATAAACTTGCAGTGACAAAAGCGAGGTCAGCATTAAAAAGAAAAGGTCATAACCTCCTAACCAAACACAGATGGGCAATGAACACTATTGTTGACATTGCTCCTGTTTGATTATCAAAAAGCTGCTATGAAGCTAAATAGACCATCAGGTTATTAACTTTGGTACCAGATAAAGGATGTGTTCTGCTAAGCTAAGACATAAATATAGACTTCATTACTTTCACTAGGTGGTTTACAAACACAGCCAGTTCAGTTTTCTCTTGTAGCCATCATGGGGGTTTGCACCATGATTTTACTTGGGGCAAAGACTACTAAGTTAGTTTTGCATAGAGGCAGTTTGGGTTTGGCAGGGATGGACATATCATTACACAATCATGGTTATACTGCTTGTGGAGCCAGCTTGGGCATGGAAGGAATACAGTCAACTTTCCAGTGCTAAATAAAATACATGTGAACAAATTGCAGTATCAGCCCAACAGGCTGTGCCAGGCCAGACCAGTTCAGCAGCCTCACAAAGCTCCTAGATGCAAGGAGGCAATGGGCTTGGAGGCAACCTGAAGGCCTCTGTGCAGTGCCAGCACAGGTCCACAAGCAGAGTTTTTTCCAGTTTCTCCTTTGCATGGATAAGGCAGCCTCCAGCAGCCTCGTTCCAGCCCTTGGGTGAGCTCCCTGAATCTGGGGCCCAGCTCACTCTTACAGATGTGCTGATCCTGCTGGGACCCTGCATGGAGTTTGACCGTGACATCTCGGCTTGATGAGCTATGTATCAAGCAAGACGTCAGCAACCTATTGGAAATCCTTGACCCTAGGTTTTGTCACTAATTTGCCTTGTGGCCCTGGAAGACACATTGAATGAGAAGGGTGAAGTCATGACATCCAGTGGCATGCTTTATATGTGCCTGCAGAGCAGAAAAGCTGCTGCCTATCGCTGTCCTGCCAGCTCTTTCAGAGGAAAGAACAGAGCCAGCACAATTTCTTTTGCTTAGTATCCTGGGTATTTGTACCACACCTTGGAGGAATTCAGGAACTTGTTGGTTTTTAGTTGTTGTTATTATTATACTTCTTATATTTACTATGGCATCAAAAGGAAATTTGATAATTTGGTGTGCATGTAGATCCTTTGGTACAGTACTCATATACTATACTTTATCACCACTACTATTGATGTACAGAACTTTTTTTTGTTTTAAAGACATTAATGTTTGGCTATGAAGAGTTATTGTCTCAGGGACTCCTAAGGACCATTAGCACCAAATGACAATTAAACTGCAGGAAATGTCTTGCATCAAGATCATTCATAATTGCTGTTAGAACATTCAGATCAAATCTGTATGCTGTCTTGGTTACTCACGGCTATCTGCCGTTTAATCTTTTTCATTTTATGACCCATGCCATTCCTTTAATTATCACAGTATGGAAGGCTGTTACCTTTACAAGACAGGAAAGGCTTCCAAAATCTGCTCTGCATTTCAATAGAAGAATTCAGGTAGATAGAAGTTATAACCATAAAGCATGAAGTAGAAAAATCTAAGTACATGCTGAGAGTAGTTAAGGGAATCGAGCTAAAACTGTGCTTGCAGCCAGGTTTGCCAACTTGGCTCTTTACGAAAGGAGGAACTACATTCCAAGGAAATTACACTGTCCCCATTCTGTACAATCACAAAATGATCAACAGGACCAACTAAAAAACACAAGAAAACTGTTTTCTCCTGCTGTAAGGTGGTTTCATAACACCGAAAAGGACTTGCATCTTTACCTGAGCTTGTTTGACTTCCTTGGTGAACCAGGGCACGTGTCTGCATTTGCTTCAACTGTCTAGAGTCAGTAAAGGTCTTTGCTTTGCATATGCAGTGAAAATACATTAAAAAGATGAATTAGTCTGTCCAAACACACGAAAAATTGGGAGTGAAACCCAAATATTTCCATATTCACTCGACTGAAACAAAAGACCAACCTTACCTTGTCTTATTGGTCATGACAGGTACAATAACAAGCATAATAGGTTGTTCTGCGGCCCACACAGCTCCTTTTCTATTTGGACTCAACATTTGGACTGAGTAAGATGTTCATATGTCGGTTGTCAGGCTGAATTATTTGCTGCAGAAACCAAGTTTAAGTCTGTGCTAGAACTGGATTTATTTTACTGACAATGCAATGGTAAAGAGCCACAGGTAGTTTTGTAATGAAGCTCCACGATTGCTGACTTGCATTTCAAACGAATGGAATGGATCAATATTGTTGTGTTGTTCAAAGTTTACTTTCTATTTTCCTGCTATTGCCAAACAATATAATCATTTAAAAAAAAAAATCCTCCCATCCTTATGCATCCAGATGTGGAAAGCTTTCCTACCCTATTTAAAGATCCACATCTGTCTGGAAATACAAGCATGAACAAACAAGGAAGGACCTAGATTGTTGGGGATATTTCCCCTCTATTTTTCAATTATTCTTTGTATATTTTGAACTTGTTTTCTAGTTCTTGCTCTTTGTGGAATTGATTCATCAGCCCTTAGAATGAATACCACTTCCTCGTATGAGAAATTTCCCTGAATCCCAACAAATACTGTATATTGCCTTTTAAATTAGTCTTTTTGAGCAATGTATAGCTCTTGATCTGCTCCACTAATTCATAATATACCAGTGAGGGTTTTCTGAGGTTCGTTGTGAAGGAACCTGTAGTGCCTTTGTAGCCCATCCCAACAAAAAATGATTAAATAAACCCAGTTGTGCTACAGACCCAAGACATGGGTTGGCTTTAGAATGTTAAGATCTGAAGCAAGTTTCAAAGAAAACACTCCACGCTTTATTACACTGCAGGACACCTAAAAAAATAATGCTAAATGTGTGTAAGAATAACATTTTCTCCACTGCAAAGGATAGATTGGTGTTCTTATGTTTTAATGCCTGTTAAAAATAAACCTGGCAGACAACAAAAATGTTTCTATTGCTAGCTACTCTGAATTACAATGGTATATTGGACCCAGTAATGGACCATGTATATTAATGAGTATATTTTATGCAGGGAGAATTTAGATTCTTTTTTTTTGGTATTTGAATATTGTAAGAAAAGGCTTGCAGATCAGTTGAACATGCTAATGAAAGCAATTTCTTCTGACACACACGACTGCACTGGATATGTAGAGGATTTAGTTAATGGTAGATCCTCCAGCAGTTGCCTAGGCTGAGCCCTGCCCACCAGTTCTTCACTATCAGCCATCTGCATGCACACACACCCTCTTGGAGTAGTATAGAAACCTCCCTGCTCTGTTATGAATGAATTTATGACCTAAATCACTACTACTAAGTCCTGTGACTCTACGCTCTGTGAAAATGTATCATATTAGTGTGCATATCACACTGCAGGAAAGATATATTCCCACCCCAGCCAGGATGAGTAACCTAACCTAGAGTTAAAATAGTGCTGAAGAAAAGGGAACATAGATTTTAACTCAGATTAGCCATTTGAATTCAACTCAGGGATCATTTGTATGTTTGTTGCTGGCTTAGTGTCTCATATTTCCTTGTTCTCTCTGTTACTTTAACTCAAGGTGGCTAATTCAGGTTAGCAGTTCTGACCTAAGAACGTTTTTAAGCTGTGGACATAGAAAATACGTTAACCTCAATAAGTGTTTTACATATAACAAATCTTGTCTACAGATGCAATCTGTTAATTGAAGTGTCTGATGAAGACACATCCGCTGTGACCTTAGTCTGTTGACACTGATGCTAGTGCTGTCACAGATTTGCAACAACAGATTAAAGCTGGGTGGATGGAGCTGTTATTATCTCCCCTTCTCAGCTGACCTGTCCTGTTAAAGGATGCTGCTGTCTCCATAGCAGGGCATCTGATCCACAGGGAATCAGGTCCTGAACTGGCACAGATTTTGGTCCAGGGTAGTAAAGCAATCTGAAATCTCAGGAGCAGTAATCGCTAGGGTTATCCTATATATATTTCCCACCACAAGTCTGTCAGAGTCCACAGTAGCAAGATATACTATCCCACTGGAGAAAATATAAAACTATACCATCAAATATCTCCTTAAAGAAAGGAAAAGGCTACGACAGTAGAGTTTGTGAAATATGAATTAACATGGCTCCGCTGTTACCTGGTCTGAAATTACCTATCTGAGGACTAAATGTGTTCTTGTACAAACATGCTGTTTGACTCTGTCATTTCCTTTTCTGTAATAAAGCAAGGAAAAATGAGATGCATCAACCAACTTTCAAAACACTTGTTTTTGTGTCACTGTGTTGTCCTAGCTTGTGCAGATCCACAGAGTGCTTTGTTATTAGAGTTAAATGGGACCCAAGTTGTTGAAATGAGGGCTAGGAAAACAAGCATGACTTTTCTGGCTTCCTTGCATATGACAGCTCGAACATTATTCCACAATAAGGCCAGGCCTGACTTGTCAGTATGGTGGCAAACAGTGTGAAGAAGAGGCATGGCGCTCAATGTTTACAAATTATCACCCAGGCCATAATAAGGGAGAATGAAACTTGTAGAGAAGCCATTAATGGTACACAAATGCTCAAGAACCAAGCCTGATGGGAATCATCAGCCATAGCACTTGAGGTTGCCAGGCACACTAATATGACACATCATTACTAGCCACTTGCAACGGTTGATGAAAATCCATTTTCTCATCAGTTATACGAGCTAGTGTCTGCTGAGGGATGGAAAAATGAGCACATCATGACACAGACTTTGAAAATATCTCTGACAAAAGCAATAATCCATCCACAGCTATTGCTTGCTGATAGTTATCACAGGCCGAAGCTTACAAGTCTTCTGTAGACACATGAAAGACACCCCGACACACAAGTCACAGGAAGGTCACAAAAGAATGAACAGCATCCATCATTCAAACCAAGCAGAGAAACAAAGGGATTACTTGTTTTCATTTTGGAACTGATAGGCAGCAACTAGTTCTTTGACCTGTATTCAAAAGTGTATCTATAACCTAAGTATTTTGGTTCTAATTCAGTAAAACTCTTCCAATACTTAAATTCAACTGAAATTACATTTGAGTGTGTGCTAAGGAAAACTGGGACTATGGGACCTTTGAAGAGAGGTGGGACTGATTTTTTAATTCTCCAAAGATTTCCTGCTTCTTCAGGATGTATTCAAGTGAAATGTATTTGCAGTGACCTGGTCTGGAGGTTACAGTAAAGCAACCCTGTGCTGCAGAGTGCAGCAGTGGAACAGAGAAAGACCCTGGGTCAAATACAGATAAAAAGAGGCATGATAAAAAGAGACATCATAGGAGTCTCACTGAGGAACAGTGGAGTGGATAAGATATGAGGGCTGTGAAAAAACAAATGCCTCAAAAAAGGAGTTGCACACTGTATTCTTTGCATAACTTCTATGTCCTCCCTGTATGTCTTACAGTAGAACATGTGTCTTTTGATTTCAGGCACCTTAAGGAAATGTATACAACGTGCTGGAGACAGTCATTGTGGAGAAGCATCTTCCCTAGAGGTGCCCATAAATCTGAGCCTGACCTTCCCGTAGGTGGGAATCAGCAGATTTCTGCCTAGGAGGGTGCTTGAAACACCCCAAAAGCATACAAAGGAAGACACAATGATGGAGCTCAGATATGAGATCAAAGATGACTCGGTTTTCATTTATTGCTCATATTTTCCTTTCTGTAGTGGTGAAATACATTACCTATTATTCTTGGCATCCTTTGCATTACACTGAATCCTGCCCTTGCCCTTGTTGTTAAGCTCTTTGCTTTGGATCTCATTTGCTAAAGGAGTCTAAGGAGGAATTTTCTGTCTCCAGAGCACAGATTCAAACCAGTGCTGTTGCACCAACTGTGTGTAGCCAGAGTAGCCTACCTGAGGGTACTGGCCTCACATCCCAAAATGTGGTTTGAGGGAAAAGAATAAGTCAGACAGTATTTATGTGTCTAAATCCCTCTGCAGTGCACACCAGTATTTACTGTTGAACAGCTAGGGATCCCCTTTTCAAGACACTGGAAGAACAGGGAGGATTAGAAAATGAAGACTGAGGGGCATACTAGGTGGAAAATCTATTTGGGAACATGTTAAACCAAGAACATAGCACAGAATACAGTGCAACAAAGTAGGCACCTGCCAAGTAATCCTGCATCTTTTTTTCCTATACTGGTGGAGGATCAGCCTCATCCTCATCTGACTATTGTCCCAGTGATTGTTTTCTCTCTCTGCTGCAGTGCCACCTCTGTTATGTGGGTTTAAACTCATTGCAGTAAACAATATACCTGTCTCTCTGTTGTGTCAGAATTAGAGCACTTTTGGAATTTTCTGCTTAATCTAGTATTTGTCAGAACATGTTGACTTGTCAGAAGTGAATCTGCAGGAATGTATTAGTTTCAGCAGTTTCTTGGGTGGAAGTGCTGGCTGAAAAAGGGCAATCAGTCAGAGCAGGCTTCCACTCCTCCCATTGCCTGGACCTTCACTCCGTGCTGGAGAGGCAGGGATGTGAACACAGTTGTTCTTGGATTGGGTGTGACTTCTGGGTGTTTCACACAAACTTCAAAAGCTCTTGGTTTCATCCCAGCACATAGCAGGAAAATTTCTGTAATAGCAAGAAGTTTCAGAGCATGAGAAGACTGTTTCCTGCCATATACAATATAGAATTCAGTGCTCTCTGTCCTGGCGATATTTTCTAATTGTAGCAATATCCCTGCTCTTTTTTTTTTCTTTTTCTTTTAAACTTAAATCCATGTTTGGTTTTTTTCCAGGATTCTGTTATCACTAATTAATATCAGAAAATGTTGTTGATTTGAAGGAAGATCTTCCTTTCTCAATACCAGAAGTGTGACTTGTTCTTACCCGCTAATACTTGCAAATAGCCAGTGTTTCTGATTTTTATCCCCAGCCCTCAGTCATGATTATCATCAGATAACAGGGAGGAAGAACAATTCTTTGTTTCTAAAACCCATTATTTTGTGTAATTAATGAGGTAAACCACAGAAAGAGTTCAGTGGACGCTGAAATAAAATGTCACAAGGAATGCAGGAGATTATTGATGGACTGTTTTAACCAGTCTAGTGAAAACACTGTGTTTATACACAGACCAAAACAGCTGTGGTCTATAGTTGTCTTTTCATTTTCCTTAAAGTCTTACTGAAATAAAAAGTCAGTACAAATTCCTATTACTAGTTTGTAATTTTCAAGGTTGTCTATTTTAAATCTTTTCAGTGATCATAACTAACATTAGCAACAATTGCTTAACTATAGCCAAACTATAAGTATTTTCTCAAAGTATGTTATCATATTGCTGTTAGAATGCATAATTATTTCCTCCATGAAAAAGCTAAATTTGGCTTAACAACTGTGTCATGACATTAACAGAAAATGTCTGGTGTGACAGGGCATAGCGTGGACGCTGCACTGAAACGCTCATAACCACAGTTCATTTAATTGATCTTCTGAGGGGGTGAAATATCACACTAGTCATCTGCCTTTGGTTTTTCAAGCCACATCAAACAATTGTGTGGAGAAGTAAAAAAAAAAAAGAAAAGTGCTAGGTTTTTTGATTTCATCAGTTAATGGCTGTAGGTCACTCGATACCCCTTTGTTTACAATACAGTGATACGCCTGTATCTTGTAAAGGTTCAGCAGAGTGACTTACTGCTGTGGTACAGGGCCTAAAATAAAGCTTGCACATGCCAGGCACCACATGATGCATAAAATATTCTAACATTATATTACAAAACCTTGTCAACACTAGGGAAAATGACTATTCCAAGAAGTAGAGCTGGCTGGAAAAAACATTCTTTTTTCCAAACTGGGCCCTTATGAAAGACAGTGATTTGGGGAGCTGGAGAGAGAGAGAGGGGTTTCTTCCTTTGGTCTGGTGGAGAAAATTCTCTTCCTTGGTTAATCATAAATGTCAACAGAATAAAAGAGAACCCCCATTCTAGCTCAAATCTTCACCTTGTTTCATGTCCTTCCTATTTCTTATTTTTGAGCAGCTGTGCCAAGAACCAGCTCAGCCCCTTGAGGAACTTGCCAAATATCTCATATCCACATGCTGAAGTGCTACGACTGCTTTGGGTGCAATCACATCCTGAGCACGTTAGCTTTCAGCTACCTGTGCACCGTCTTGTTCTAAATTGTATCAGTCAGCTGGTTTAACACCAATGTGGTCGTAGTCATCTCTCTCCTGCTGCTGTACAATGCACTGAGGAGTCTTGCAAAATCCATCATATGAAAATCCTTCTGTGAATTGTTCTGAAAGCAGTGCAGTGGGTACCCACCAAGAACAGTAATCGTAGCAGTTTCTAGCACAAGACTGTTAATGACACTAAGCAAGATTATGGCACTTCTGAACTGAAATAGTTCAGTTAATACGTGCAGCCTAGAAACAGATTTCTGTTGACTGATAAACTGATGTTTTAGTATATGGAATGTAACCACTCTTTCCTTTAAATATATTTTGACAGATTAAATCTCTAACAATGAAGCCTTTTACTGCATATCCTTCTGGGTTTATCGTATTCCTGTTTGCCTTGCTGCAGAGGAGCCATGAACAATGCAAAGAAGCAGCTAAAAAATCAGAGATGAATTTGAGTGTACAATATGATCTTCCTAACTTCATTGCAGAAACACCGATTCAGAATGTAGTTTTATACAAGCATCATGTTTATATTGGAGCAGTCAACAAGATTTATGTATTAAATGAAACTCTCCAGAACATTTCTGTGTACAAGACTGGGCCCATTTTGGAGAACCCTGACTGTGCACCCTGTGAAGACTGCAAAGATAAAGCCAATTTATCTAACAGCATATGGAAGGATAATGTTAACATGGCACTGCTCTTAGAAACTTACTATGATGATCAGCTCATCAGCTGCGGTAGTGTGTCCGGAGGCATCTGCCACCGTCACATCATTCACCCTGACAACCCTGCTGACATTGAAAGCGAGGTGCACTGCATGTATTCATCTCAGGCAGATGGAGAAGCAGATAATTGTCCTGACTGTGTTGTGAGCACTTTAGGAACCAAAGTTTTGGTGACTGAAAAGGACAGATTTGTCAACTTCTTTGTTGGAAATACTGTGACATCTACATTTCGACCTCCTCACATGCTGCATTCAATATCAGTTAGAAGGTTAAAAGAAACACAGGATGGTTTTGAATTTCTCACAGATCAGTCTTATATAGATATCCTCCCTCAGTTCCGTGACTCATATCCTGTTAAATATGTCCATGCCTTTGAAAATGATCACTTTGTCTATTTTCTGACAGTCCAGAGAGAATCTCTAGACTCCCAGGCTTTTCACACTAGAATTATCCGCTTCTGCACTTTAGACTCAGAGATGCGTTCTTACATGGAAATGCCTCTTGAGTGTATTTTTACTGAAAAGAGGAGGAAGAGGTCCATCCGAAAGGAGGTATTCAACATTTTGCAGGCTGCCTACGTAAGCAAGCCAGGTGCAGCTCTAGCCCACGAAATGGGCCTTGGGTTGAACGATGATATTCTCTACGGTGTTTTTGCACAAAGCAAACCAGACTCTTCCGAACCGACCAACAGATCTGCTGTCTGCGCCGTCTCCTTGCGAACCGTCAATGAGTTCTTCAACAAGATTGTCGACAAGCAGAACATGAAATGTCTCCAGCACTTTTATGGGAAAGAGAGCAAATACTGCTTGAATAGGGTAAGTGACAATTAATTTGTTACATTTTGGAACTCTCATTCTCTCTTTGCCTAGCCCACTGACAGGTAGCCATCCCCTCAGTTTCAGTTACGAATTGTAAGTCTCTGATCATTTCAGATGATTTAGCATTGCTTGATTCACCTCTGCAAGGATAAGTTCCTGTAAATTGATATGAAAATCACTGAAGTCTTATGGTGTTAAGAAAGTATTAGTGGAACTTGGTAAAAAAATCCTTTTTTGTTGTTGTTATTTATAAGTAATTATTGTTTTGTGTTCTCGAGAGACTGTGATGAAGATAAATGGAATGTTTAGGCAATTATTTTTTTCAATATCTCTAAAAAAATATTCATTAACATTTATATCCATGTGCACTGAGGAATCCCTGAAAATATCACTCATAATTTAAACTGTGTTAATGCTGAATCACTGCCCTCTTTAGAAAAAAAAATGAAAGAGCTGGTTTGGAACATGCCACGAAGAGCCAGATTGTGATACAATTACTCATGCTCAATACATAAACGGTCCCACTGAAATCAGTTTTCTTAATGAAAGAAGTGTCTATGAAGAGTATATCTGAGTGGAGGATACTGGTAGTCTCAGATGGGAGGATCGCCTCTCTGTACACCATGTGCTCAGGTGGTTGCTGCTCTCCAAACATCCAAAATATTGTGAGTATAGGAAGCACAGAATTTATTTCTTCCCTTCGGGCCAGTGTCTGTGCCAGTGCCAGCTCTTGTAAAGGAAATACAGAATCTAGGAATCAGGTACTTGTAACATTTATTTTGAAAAATAAAATGTTAGAGCTTTGAATAATTCCTGCTTATGCAGCAGGGCCTTAAATGTCCTCTCTGGGGAACTTTCTTTTCTCAAATACAAGAGAACTGGAGCTCAGAGGTGGCACGCTGTCCTTGGCCGGAGGGCAGGGCTAGAGCCATTTGACAGGGCTGTGCTCAGCCTCGCAAGCTGGGATGAGGCCTGTGTCAGGAGAGAGCAACAGCTCAATCTGCTTTTGGGGCTGGGTGGGATTTATCGTGCTCCATTGTTGGGATGGCTCCTGGTGAGAGTGGGAACCACAGGGCTTCATCACCCCTGTAGTACCAGAGCCCTCCTCAGCCCAGCTTCCCAGCACAGGTATCAGGACATGGTGGCACCTGCCCTGGTTGGAGGTGGGAGCCTCTTGCGTGAAAGAGAAGGGCTGCTCGTTGCTGCCAGGGGTGAGGTGAGGGGTCTGGGGAGAAGTGTCCATTACAGAGCTGCTGTGGCTTCTCCCCAGTAGCAGGAATGTGCTCAGAGGGGGGGTCCAACCCAGTCTAAGCATCATCACCACAGTCTCAGTATTCAGGGACAGCTGCCTATCATAGGCTCCAGGTGTAGGCATGGCTAGCGGATGCTGAAAATCAACCACAACAGATATAGCATTTTTAATCTCTTTTTTTAGTGAGGAAGGCAATTTTCAGGAACTAAAAGGAAGTTAGGAAACACTCAGCACAGTAACTTATCTTTCTTCGCTGTCTTATTACTGTCCTAATTTTTCATTTCAGGTCTTAATATCCTCCTTCTCTTTTTTTTTCATTTTTATTTCATTTTTAACAATGAACATTTTTCTTCTCTGAAAGTACTTTTTTTCCTTATTCCTGGGGCATTTTATTTGTGAGTGACTGTCTTTAAAGCTTGTAGCCTTTAACTTATCTCATTCTGTTCTTGCCTATACACCTATTTCATAAGGTGATCTTTTCATGCAAAGTATACTATTAAAATATTGACAGGATAATTTGACACTTTTCACATGCTGGGAAGTACTTTTCTGTTTCAAAAGCTTTTCCAGAGTCTGCTGCTGCTTTGCATATCAGAACTGAATGTCTTATACTACAGACGGTTTATTATAGTTGCCCACTTACAAGAAATATCATCAGAACTCTGATTTCTCTTACATTAAACTGATAAAGGGAAAAATGTTTCTGTGATTTCTTGTGGTTCCTTTAAGTGGCATAAAGGCAGTCAGAAATTTCTGTCCTGATTGTTTGCTTAACACTGAAATATCAAGACTGTCAAGCTTTGCCATTCTGTTTCCTTTGCTTTATTCCAGAGGACCCATTAAGGCTCCAGTGAAAAGTGTCCCATGATTTTTTTCAGGTTTCAGTTGGCCAAAAAGATTGGCAAGAATTTGCCGGGCATCCTTTATACACTTGTTTTTCTCAGGTGTGTAAAACAGACCTGCAAGATTGGAAGGCGAAGGAAGGGAAGGAGCAGGCAGAAGAAGGAAAGCCCATTATATCTTATGCTTCTGCTTGTGTCAGGAATGTCAACTCTGGTCTTCCTTGATTTTGCTGGAGATAAAATAATTTTTAAAAAAAAGAATCCTAAACCCATCTTAGGCCATTTTTTGTACATTATCAAAACACACATGAGGGCATAACCCATTTTTTCCCCTTTGCAAGTCACCTTCAACTTAAAAGAAAGCTTTTATAAACTGTGAGAGTTTGTCAGAGTTTATTTTGGCAAAATTCAAAACTTGCTTTTTGTAATGTAGCCAAGATGATCTTTCTGTTTGATGTTGAATGAATGAAACCACAGACCACTGATGCAAGTGAAAGGCACTGACCACTGTGAGATTAAGTCATAGGGCAGTGAAAATAGTACAGCAGTGAATATGGTATACCACTAACTTCAACATTAAAAAGAAAAACGAGCCTTTAGCAATGCTTGCAAGGGAGTGCTATCTGATAATTTACAGTTAGAGTCTGATTGATGAAGGCCATTTCATGTTATCAAAAAAAGTCCCACAAGACAATTGTACATCATTTTGTTGGACTTTGGGTAGTCCATCTTTTTAAGCGGCTGTCCCTCGAGACTGTTTAGTCTGAGGCTGCTAAAGGTAGAATTAGACCAAAATAAACCAGAATAAAACAGCCAAAGCACTTCCTCAACCCATTCTTCTCAGATTTTAAGCATTTAAAAAAATACTTTACCTCATCTTCATGTGGTTGACAAAATTTGTTAATTTTTAGCCTTGCTTCCTAAATGAATAAAGTTTATGTGGTCGTGCTATTTTATGCCCTTTCTGTTAATTGTCCTGACAACCTCAACAATAAGAAATCTTAAAAATGTGAATCCAGGTGTGAATCCAGAGACAGATCCAATTATGCTGAGGCTCTGGAAACTGATAAAATGTAAGGAGCCCCTTTATAAACATCAAAAAGACTCACAGGAACCAAAGCAGGTATTGGTCACCCATGGGAAAAGTCTCTCTCAGAGCTTAATTGGACAGCAAAGTCAACCAACCACAAGATGGAAATCCAGACACAACTTCACTTATTCCAGTGGTCATGGAAAACTTTATAAAATCAAAATGAAAGATTTCCAGTTGTGTTTAAGTGAAATACGTAATAAGCCAAAGCCTGGACTCTCTGAAGTCAGGGTTAGGAAAAGTGACTCCTGATTGGTATCAGATGTACTCCAGCGGAGCTGTGACCAGTTAGCACTTCCTAATAATTTCCTTCAGCAAAGAGCTGGCTGTCACTTCAATGACAGCAAGGAGGAAACAGAACTGACTTTGAATTAAGTGAAAAATTTGAAGTCATAGTAAATGGGTTTTACTGCCCAAGTCAGGACAGGAATATCTGAGACATAGCTGCTGTGGAGGGCTTTGAATCACTGTTCAGGAATCTCCTCACCCACAATGAAATGAAAACTGGATGTAGGCTTTTAGCAGAGTGTATTTTGTCACAGTTAGTCACTGTCAGCCCTGGTGTGGTACTTCTCAAAGCAGAGAAGTACTTAAATGAGGAGACAAATGCTGCTTACTTCATTTGCAGACAAGGTCCAGTAGCGTGCACCTCTATCATGGACTAAATGTGGTTCTCCAGGTGAGGAAGATGGATTGAGTTTAGCCTTGACAATCTCAACTGTGCATTTCAATTGTCATTAATTAGATCATGATCTTATGGGCTTTGTTTAGTCTTTTTGCATCTCGTGTTCTAAACAATTGTGAGCTCAATTCTCCTCTGATACTCAATTTCAATTACTATTGACTTCTATGGAAAAACACCTCTTAAAATGAAATAGAAATTCAGATCTGTGAAGTTCCTGTGGTTTTGTTTCTTCTACAGGTGAGTTGAGGTGAAACATAAAGTATTCCATTTACCTTACAGGCTTTTGCCACCGTGTTCCTGAC
Source organism: Caprimulgus europaeus (assembly GCA_907165065.1). The sequence continues at coordinate 21,777,191 of OU015528.1, read as the reverse complement.
AAGTGTGCTAAAGCAAGGCAAATTGGTCACCACTCCATCAAATGAAAGGCACAAACAGTTGGAGAATATGAAATGAAAACAGAAATCACCAAAACAAAAGATAAAGTGACAGTAAAATAAACACATGGTGATGCTTCTTTATTACCATTACATGCATGATAGATGAGTAAAATTGGGTTATGCTTATATTGTAATGGAAGAAAATAATTGCTGCCTTCTATCAGGAAACCACAAAGGCACTTATTGATCTGTCATCTTAAGGGTATGTCTAGGAATATTTAATAAAATAAACAGAGACAAATAACTCTGTTGAGGGCCTGTAACCATGATATCCCACACCATTTGGCTTAAAATTTTTTGGCAGATTTAAAAATAACACCACACCTCTCCTATTAGGAAAGGTTGTTGTTCCTTATTTAGATAATCTCACAGCATGAAGGAAACTTTTTTATATTGCAAGTAGAATGTGCCTGAATACTTTCCCTAAAAGTCAGGCAGTAGAATCCATTAGATTGGTTCAGTCATTTATGCCCCTGGAAATGCTGTATCAAAAGGCATACAGCACCCTGCCTGGCACAAAGCCTGCTCCCATCCGTACATCTCTTGTGTGAGCTTCTCTACGGGTTCTGATGAGTAAACAAAGAGGAACTGGGTGATGGGCAATGTGCAGTGACGCCCTTTTAGAACAGGCTTAAACCATGGTAGTAAAGTGACAGGTTGCATCCATGTTCCTGTTCTGCACTCACTCCCTGGCTGCTGAAAGCCCAGGTGGTACCCCAAGGGTGCCCATTGTGCCCTTTATGATACAGTGCAAGGCAAGGAGTGCTCACCACTTGGCTCCCCTCTACCATTAGGTACGTGGCCATCTACCCACCTGGCCATGCAAGACCTGACTGGTGCAAATAGCATGGCCAAAGGGATTGCAGTAAGAGTCAGAACCTCCAGTTAAGCTGCATATGAAGGAGGCACGGGTATGGGTGCAGGTACGGGTACAGATATGGGTAGGAGTGTGTAGGGAGTATGGTATGAGCATAGGTATAGATATAGTTATCTCAGGTTATTTCCTAGATTCAACAGAGGTGTAACTATAGAATCATAGAATGTATTGGGTTGGAAGGGACCTTCAAAGGTCAGGTCATCTAGTCCAACCCCCCGTGCAGTAAACAGGGACATCTTTACTAGAGCAGGGTGATCAGAGCCCCATCAAGCCCAAATATCTCCAAGTCCTTTTCCTCAGGGCTGCTTTCCAGCACATCATCTCAGCCTGGATCAATAATGAGGATTGTCCCATCCCAGGTGCAGGACCCTGCACCTGGCCTTGTTGAACCTCATGAGGTTCACCTGGGCCCACTTCTCCAGCCTGCCCAGGTCCCTCTGGATGGCATCCCATCCCTCTGACATGTTGACTGAACCACCCAGCTTGGTATCATCAGCAAACTTGCTGAGGGTGCACTCAATCCTGCTGTCAATATCATTAATGAAGATATTAAACAGCACTGGTCCCAGTATGGACCCTTGAGGGACACCGCTTGTCACTGTCTTCCATCTGGACATTGAGCCATGGACCACTACCCTCTGGATGTGACTATCCTACCAATTTCTTATCCACTGAACAATCCACCCATCAAATCCATATCTCTCCAACTTAGAGAGAAGGATGTTATGGGGGACTGTATCAAAGGCCTTGCAGAAATACAGATAGATGACATCCATGGCTCTTTCCTTGTCTGCTGAAGCAGTTACTTCGTTGTAGAAAGCCACTAGGTTGGTCAGGCAGCACCAGCCCCTAGCAAAGCCATGCTGGCTGTCTTGAATCACCTCCCCATCCTCCATGTGCTTCAGCAGAGCTTCTAGGAGGATCTGTTCCATGATCTTCCCAGGCACAGAGGTGAAGCTGACAGGTCGGTAGTTCCCAGGGTCCTCCTTTCTACCCTTTTTAAAAATGGGTATAATGTTTCCCTAGAGGTAAGGGCCTTTCTGTCCCTGGGACTGGCCACGTGGACACCGTCACAAGGGAGTTCCCAAGAAAAAGGCAAGGCAAAGGAAAAGGCAGGTCAGGGAATTCCTTTGAAAAACACTGCACCGCCCTGCTGGTAGATACCTTTGCAGACTCTTCTGAGCCCCAAGAGCTGTGGGGTCTGGGGGCTGGCTTTTTAGTCTATCAGTGTTCCAAAAACTACAGAGATTTTCCTTCTCTGCCTGCCTCTGTGTGCCTCCCAGTGCTGCTGCTTGGTGTTTTATCATCTTCTCGATGAAAGCTGGATTACTCTGTGAAAAAGTGGTATCCGTTAAACTACCATTTTCTGCAAAGGGCACTGCTTTATCAGCCAGAGTTACTAATAATGTTCCATTTCCAGACTTTTTAATCAAATTCTTCCACTGAAGGCAGGGTTCCCTATTGGTTATTGGTGTGCAAGAGTGACTTTGCTGCTTTTCTCTGGAATTGCACAGAAATAATCTCAGGCAGAAAGTAAACTTATTTTTGTTTTAACATGCATATCTAGATTCTCTGGCCTTGTGTTTTTTATGTCTCAGAGTTTCAGAAGGCCTTAAATGACACAAAAGACTAGAACTGGACACAGAATAATTTTCTTATCCTATGTAACTTTGCAGATTTAAAAAACTTGAGAGTCCCACAAGAAGAGATGTCCAAAACGTAGACTAGCAGGTATGCAGCACTAAGGCCACTCACTAGAGATGTGTAGTGTTCAGATCTAAGCCTCTTTTCCTGTGTTCAGACCAAATTCTAAGGCTCCTTTGCCGCAGATTAAGTTCCTGTCTAGTCTGTTGATGGCTATTCTGCAATGGAACCATGTCAGCTCCTCCTGAAAGAGCTGCTTGGATTTCTTTATAAACTATTCCCTGTTCCAGAGAAAGGGGAGCTGATTCTGCAGTGCACTGCATGCTGTTCTAAGTCCTGGATTCATCCTACCTGGCTTTGGTAGGTAGTTGAGCTATATAAGTAAGCAATGAATTTTCCTCAGGTTCTGCTGCCAAATAATGAAGAGACACATAAATCCTGACAAAGCAGACATCTGCCTTTCAGCTCACTCAGCACCAACCTTACCTCAGCAGTTTCTCCACTTACTCTACTAGATCTGACTCAGGACCACATATTGCCATCATTATTGCTCACTAAAGCAACAGTAGGTAGTTATTATCCAGGACAATGTTGCATTACTCAAACTTTCTAGGTGGCTTGTGGGTTTCTGATCTCAGACAGCTTTTGCATCAGAGTGGAATTACTCTTCATTTCCAAACATGCAAGTAAAACCAGTGTCAAATCCCACAGTAAATTAAAAAAAAAAAATGCAGCTAAGGAAGAAGATCTGTGGCATAAATGGTTCAGAAAGCAAGTGTAGGTCACAAAGAAATATTACTTGTACTGTCTCTGGGGTGAGTGAAAACAATTAAATGTTAGAGGAGGGATGATCTTGGGGGAAGTGATAATGAGAGTTTCATTTTCTTAAGGCAGATATTACGCTGCTTTTATATGCAGCCTGTGGAAATTAGGGCAAATTGAATTATTTTCTCTTACTTTCTGGACTCCTTTCTATCCCACACATCTCTTGCACCACTGTTTTGGCTAGAAATGCAGTTGTTGTGCAATGTTATCTTGGAATAAGAGTCACCACACTCAGCATTATCTTAGGATAACTGGTCTACTTGGAAGTCACAGCTTTTCTATTTCATCACAGCTTCCATGTAAAGAAGGACTTCTGTGAAAAATGCACCTGATGTACAGTACAAATGTACAGCAAAACTGCTTTTATCAACACATCTCTGATGCATTATTTTATTTCTTCAAAATGTGTAATTAGTCAACACTTCTCCTTTGATAATCTGTATACTGAGTTAAATGTTGAATTAATATGAACGAAATCAGCAAAATACAAAGATTACTTAAGTCCATTTTATCTGCTGAATCAATAGGATTTACTTAGTGCTAATGCACTAACCAGATTATGAGAACTAATGCAGCACTGTTCAATGACAAAAGCAAATAACTCTTTGAATGATCTTGACAATAGAACATGTAATCATCTTAATTTGTATTAACTAATTATATTTAACATGGATGTCTTTTTACTTATTACCTTAAGTGGACCATCAGTACAATAACTTCCTTCCCCCCTCTCATTTTAGCAGTGAAGTAAATTAAAGCAACAAGTATTAAGAGTTAGTGGGATGACAGTACATAAATTTTACATCAATCGAGTTCTTTTAAAAATTTCTCTTTCTCTAGTGGTCATAAAAATTAGCATAATCTTTCCATTTACTTCAGTGAGTTCCAGATCAAGTCCTTGAAGTTGAAAGTGTAGCTTAAAGGTAATTAATCCTCCAGTAATTCTCTAAATTGTTCCTTATTTTGCAACAAGTAGTATTTTGAAGAACTGGTTTCCCCATATAACTCAGACCATCTCCAGGCAGTAGCAACATATAGTAGTGGCCACTGTGTGGTTAGGATTGCTTGATTGTTTCCATCTTCAAGGATTGATTACAGTTGCTTGCTTTTTCTTCTTCTACTTTGCAGTTGAGATCTGAAAAGTTTATTCTCAGAAAGGGAAAATACTTCTGTATTTTATGAAAAAATGTTTGAAATGCTTTCAGATGCATGAGGAATGTTGGGAAGGGAAGGAAGGAAGAAGAGGGAAACAATTCTTTGTTTAAAACAAGAAGAGGAAAAAACTCTTTTACAGTAAAGCTTCAGTGTCTCGGCAGAAGTTCTTAGAAACCCAGTTACCTGATCCAGGAATGTTCAGTTCTCTATGAATGCTGGGCTGAGTTCACAGCACCTGCACCCTCAAGGTGTCTTTTCACTTGTTGAGAAGAAACTAGAAGCATGATGAATCTGCTTCTGTGGGCATTGTTCAGCATGTAATTTTGTGTCCACTGGCAAAACTGAGCTGTTCCATTTATTATTCTTTTTCCTTTCCTTAGGATTACAGGAAGTGCTTGGTAACAGTGACTGGTGCTACTGTGCTTAAATCTGTTCTACAAAGCATGTAGCATTTTGAATACTGTGTTTTCAAATACTTGTCTCTTGTAATGTGACCTTAGAGTGATTTCTGTTCCACTCCAACTCCAACTTCATAGAGTTCTTCCTAACTATGTTGTTGGGAAGAACAAGTTAGGTGTTTGACAAAACAGAGCTTGAAGAAGAAAGAGAAATTCAGCATACCTAGTACCTATCACAGCCACATTAACAGGGAAATTAGCTGTCATTGTGTGCTGTGATAGCAGCAGGTGGGGTACACATTGCATATCACCGGCAGACTGCTCTAGTCTAGATTCCATGTAGTCTCTACAGCAAATAATAGCTGACTCATCCATTTGGGATACCTCTTCCTGAGAATTTACTGGCCCCATCAATATGAACATATGCAATAGTTCAATACAAAAGACTCAATTTCTTAATTGATAATATTTGATAAAGGAGGTGAAATGGGAGGCTATGAATGTAATGCAGTCTTGATGTCAATAAGGAACACTCTTCATGTACATTTGGCCTGGCATTGAACAGTACCTATGACTAGTACTGATATATGGCCATCCCTACGTAGTCACCCACTGTTGCTTCTCTTGGAAATGCAGCAGTAAGTTTCGGGAAGTCATTCTGCAGTTAGCTGACCCAATGGGTGAAGAGTCTTGCTGTGGACTTGCAGTTGATTGTGTTGGCAAAAGCCAGCATGCTACATCCAAAGAATTTCTGTTTCTCATGTTCCTCAGTTCTGGCTGGCTTCTCTTCTGCCTGTTGTACAGCGCTGGAGTTTGTTCACAAGAGATTCTTTTCTGGTCAATTACTTCCAAAAAATAAATGTGTCCATATTTTTTCCATGTATCATCATTGAATGTGCTCATAACTGTAAAGAATTCAGACACCCCATAATAGTTATGTATAGTGGGAACAAAAAATTTGACTATGACTTTTTAGAATTGCTAGTAGTAATTTTTTTTCCATTTCACAAACTTTCTGTCTTCAAATTACAGAGGAAAAATTATTCCTTTGAGATAGCATAGTTGAAAGCTATTTATATATTTCTCCTCTTCTCCATTACTCTTTATTGACTCTGACCAGCTATGGCATAAAACCACGTGGGAAAGGAGAAGGGAGATCGTCCTTTTGCCAAGGGAACTGACAGAAAGAAGGCATGAAGTGAACAGAGTCTTTAAATGTGCCAGAAGCCAGAAAGTTTGTCCTGGTTATTTTTCTTCTCTCCACATTTTGTCAAAGAGCTATAAGTACAAGGATCTTAGTAATCATCTCTGAGCCCAGAAGTAAAAAGACTGCTGCGACAGCTGGGAAGATATATAAGGTTTGTGAAATTTAAGGAGTAATTCCTTTCAAAGATAACAATGATAGGCATGCCAAATTTATAATGTCCCCCACTTTTATTTACATGGGACTGGGAAACAATATAATTTCTAACTCCAGCCCTCTAACAGACCTCCAACATGATCAAGTCACTCATCCTCTTCAGGCAACACCCTGGCTTCACTGAGCTACTTGGGCTAGAATTTCACTTGGAGAGAAGCAGTGATCAAATGCACTTCCCACCTCAAGAGAAATACTGCAAACTACCCAGATAATTCAAATGTATTACAGAACAGCAAAAGTGTGTTGGCTAAAAATACACAAGAAAATTTAGAGAGGAAAACCTGATAAGGTTCTTTTGTGTTCCGCACAGTTACTCTTCCTGTTCAGAGCCTGCTGTTCATGTAAATTCTTCACCATTATGTGCTTGATTCCAGTAGGACATACTCCTGAAAACTGTGGTTTTCGTATTCATCTTAATTCATTGACCTCCACAACACAAAGAGATAAACAACTCATACACCATCTCCATTTTTTATCTGCTTGGGAATCAATTTGTTATGTAGAATCATCTATTCATTCATGCTACAGCAGTTTTATTTGAAAAAGGATTTTTGCCATCTGCAGATGTCAGAATCCAGCTCATTTAGTAGTAGCTCATTTCCCCATGGTATGCCGTAAAAATGCTCAAAGGAGAAACCTTACTGGCACTTGTGGGTGCCCACTTCTCTTGAGGGAAAATCCCAGGATCCAAAGCAGAAAGTGAAAGTTGATACTTAGGAATTTGATTCCTGACAGCCAACAAGTTAAAAGTCATGTAAACAAACCAGCGGGAAATAAGACTCCTGATTATTTCTACTTTCACTTGAGTTCTTCTTCAAAACTGTAGTATTTGACAACTAACACTAGGAAATTTTACCCAGTTATTTTCAGATCATTTATCCAATTTGTCAAATTAAATTTTAATTTTAATTATTTCCTCAAAATCATTTACAAGATAGTAATAGATGTTCTGCAGTGATTAAGTCATTAATTTCTAGTTTATTCAAGACATTAAATATAATATCAAGACATTAAATGTAATATCAAGACGTTACACATAATATCACTTTCTAAGTGAGCACTGCACTTAACTAAGAACAGGTTTTGGCCAGCTCCAGAATGGCAACCCTGGAGAAAAGTTTTTTCAAACTGCAGTTGCTGCAAATAATAGAAAAGCTCCCAAAAAGTTTTGGTTAAAATTTTGATCTTTTTTTTTTCTTTCAGTCTTAGCTATTCAGACTAGAGACTAGACTCTATGATTGGTTCTGACAATGACCTAACTGAGTACTTTTTTGAGATTTTCATTAGAGGCTTTAAAATTTCTTCCCCACTTTGCACTTTTGGCTTCAAATGTGGAACTCTGTCTGAAATATTATTTTTATGCTCACTGAATATAATATATAAATCATCACTTAACTGCCAAACAGCAACAGCTCCTGATAGCCCAGCTCAATGATGTTTAGAGACTTTTTTGGCACGTTCATCTTCTGTGGCCTGAATCCAGGGTAAATTCTGAAACACCACAACTTTCCCTATGAACAAACAAGATAGCATTGGTTATCTCCTACCCTCCTGGACCCAGTTGGATGGCAGGGCTTGCTCACACCTCATTGCATTCCAGTGGCACACCTACACCAGCTTCACAAAACCCTTGCTGTGAATCACACATGCAAGTGCAACTGGCACTACAAGAGAAGGGATATAGCCCAACCCAAGCACTTACTTACCCCCTCTCCAATCATCCATTTCAATAGTTGTGTGATTTGTCACTGGAACTTGGCATAATATCCAGAGTGCATCATCTGACATCAGTTATTTTTCCACATTGACAGCCAAATGGATACTTAAGTGTATACTGAGAGGGAGGGAGGGAGAGAGAGATTCAGGCTTCAAAGAGTTAATTTAAAGCAGCTTCTTTGCCGAAGTTTTCTGTGTTATCAATCTTCCTTTCGTTTTCTAAGTAGCCTTTTAATCTCTGCATTTCTACTGCAAGATCAAAGTCTTTCTATTTCTTAAACAGCTAACCTTACATTATGGTTAATCCATGAAGCGCCAGGTTTTGTAAGAGAGCCATATGTGGAACAATCTGCAGGTTCTTGGGCAGATACCCAAAATTACGACATCTCTGAGGAAGGCTGAACTGACTTTGTGGTTGAACTGATTTCTGAGAAGCTAGGAAAGGTGTCAGGGCAAGCAGGAAAATCTAGCCACTTATGAAAAAAAGCTTGAACATTTTCATGAGGTGTGTCAGGCTGTTCAAATCCCATTAAGGCGAGCACATAGGAGGAAGTACTCTTTTAAGGTTAGCACAGAAACATCTCTCCCCAAAGTCATTTGCTTATTGAAAAAAAAAAAAAGAGTTACAGCAAAGAGCAGAGATCCCAAGTTGGAGGAGGGTAAATTCAGAAACCTGTCTTATTTCAAAAAGCATGAAAACTGTACATCTTTCTGCACTTGAGCTATTCATACTCATTGTATGAGTAATCTTTGCACAGATGTTTCAGAAATACTTTTAGACTGGATAGGATATGAGTACAAAAGAATAAAGCTATTAGCTTGTTTGGTGTCCAAAGCAAAGAAAAGCTAAATTTGTCCCTTGTTGATCAGTCAAATTAAAAATATTTGTAGTGTATTCAATGAAAATTCAGTGTGCCTAGTGTAAAGTATTAGTTCAGTTCCTGCTGAGCAAAACACCCCACACTTTAACAGTTAATACCAAAACTAATACAGCAAATGCTTCAGCATGTGGATAACTAAACTGTTAAGTCACTGCTGTATCAGATCTAATCTGGAAGCCTTCTTTCTGTATCATCAGGCAGTGCATAGAGATTTCAGATACTCTTGTTTGGTCTTATGCAGGTTTTTACCTAAATGATACAGTAAACTGACAGGACACCTGGAGAAAAGCTGGCACCACAGCTGACTGCAGCTCCTAGGGATCATGGAAAACTTCACTCGCCAGTGCTGCTGCTGTGCATAATTCAGAAACTTTACAATTCAACAACAAAGGACCGAGCTATTAGGTTGAACATTTTGTTAATAGCATTTTCAGTGCCTTTTTTTTCTGCAGAATTAACCAGAGTTAAGCTAGCAAGAAATTCTTGGTTCATTGCTTGCCTTCTCGTTGATTATAGGTAGTAGAAGGAAAACCATCTGAAGCAAGAAAATAAGAAAATAAAATTTTACTCCTACTTGTTCTTTAAGAGTGTGATCCAGATCTGTTGAATTTAGTGGAAAGACTCTGACTGTCTTTAAAAGGTTTAATTTAAGCCTTTAAAAAAAAATAAAACATGTTTGTAACAACAACAAATCAATTAAAAAATTGGGAAAAACGAAGCCTTCTATTGATTTCAACAAAGGAAACTACCTTAAGATCCTTTATAATGTCCCTACATGTTTATTCATAAAGTATGTCACAGTGGGAACATGCTAGATGGCTTCCAAATTTAAACTGCTTAGGGATCCTTTAGGGGGTTTCTGGTTATCATCTGCACAATCTTACCAAAACAGATGATGTAGTATCAATAGTAATGGAATTATCAGTTAATAGATTACTATTGAATTGTCAGGACAGCAGGTTATATTCTTCTCTGGAGATAACTTAAAGTGTATCGTTCAAGATTTTTTCCAATGAAAATTAAAAACATGTAATCTTTATTCCCAAACTGAAAGAGAAAATCTTGCAAATGCAGCAACTATTATAGTACACTCAAGACATATAGAAATAGGACAAAATAGTGCATGAGCCATAGAGGATCAATACAATAGCTTCAGTAATGATAAAAAACTGGCTTCCTCATAGTTTCATTTAAATTTACTATCAGAAACATATTTTTCCTGGCTTATCTCTCTTTTCTCTTTCTCCATCTTTTTCTTCATTTTTCTGTCTTATCACTGAAAAAGGTGTTGAAAAGAGAATAGAAAGAGAAGAATACTGGAAATTGTTTTTTTATGGAAAAAAGTTTAAAAAATTGCAAGTTTTTAGAGAATCATTTTCTAGGCATCACTGTTTTAGAAGCAGGTGTGTCATTGGGCAGGCTCTGCAGTCAAGGAATTCTGACACCCTTGGAGAAGTAGTATTATCAAAGTCACTAAGAGAAAGGACACCTTGATATATGTGATTATACACATATCATCTGTTTAAATAAAGAGCCTATGTCTTATTCCCAACAGATAGGATAAAAAGAAAGTTAAAAGAAACATTCCCATAACATGAAGAAGTCATTGCCTTCCTCATGGAACCTCATAACTGATGAAGCAATTAAGTTTGAAACGTTTTAAAATACTTTTGGTCAAATGCATTTGTGCTAAGTGACTCACTGTGACAGAGATCTATCCCTACTCGTAAAGACAGTACTCATCTGTGCTTCATTTTCTAACAGGCTTTTTCAAGAAATGCTTCGTACTGCAGAACACAAGATGATGAATATCGTTTGGAAGTTACAACTCCTTTGCAGAGGGTTGACTTGTTCATGGGCCAGTTCAACAGTGTCCTGTTAAGTTCAATATCTGTCTTCACCAAAGGGAACCTTACTGTTGCTAATCTGGGAACTTCGGAGGGCCGCTTCATGCAGGTAAGTATTGCTACAACACCTTCACAAGAGAAAAACTTACTGGACTATAGCAGGATGGTGAAATTGAGGGACAGTATTATCCCAGTTTAACAGGGCATTAGAAAATTGAAATTGCTGAGTGAAATAGAGCCTCTGAAATATAAACAGGGTGCTTAATAGAGCATTCAGCAGTTTAAGTGTTTACATGGGCTTTGTGGTTTGGAGCAATGGTTTGGAGCAAATTCCACCATGACCTCCACTTAGTCCAGCTGGTTCAGTTCACAGAGCAGTTTTGGTCCATACAAACTAGATTTCTGTCAAAGGAAAGCTTTGTCCTGGATACACATCAAATATGCTTCAACCTCAGCTGCGGTAGAAAGGTCCAAAGCAGTGACTGATTCTTCAGACAACTTCAGATATACGCTTCATATGGCCATTTGGTCTAGAGGATCAGATTAAACCTAGTTCAAAGTAAAATGCCGAGACAGTTAACAGTGTAAAAGCAGGAGCCTTGGCATTAGTTGTTTCTATATACTGATGCAGTCCTCTGGCACCAAATTTCTTGCTAATGTACCCATAGCCTGTGACTCACAGCTCTAGAATTCAGATTAGCTCCTCCTCCACCTACTTTCAAGTGTCTCTGAGTGCATCTTAGATTTTCGAGCTCTTGCTCATTCTCTTCTCACTGTGTTATTTTGGACAGCAATTCTTCCTCTCTTAAAGCAGGTTTTCCATAATAAGTGGTCAGTCACCATCCTGAGAAGTCTGTCTCCCTCTACTGAGTATATAACTAATCTAGACAGGTAGATTACACTACATGACTTCTTTGTAGGTGACTAATGACATAAATCTAACCCATAGGGCAAACCATCTTTTAAAAACTTGGCAGTCAAAGTCAAATATCAGAGGACAAAGTACTTTGAAAGCACCAAGTGCTTCCTTTATTCACCCACCTTATTTCAAGCACTGTCATCCTGCAATGACCACCTTGGAGAGCTTGGCTTCTCCAGCTGCATCTCAGCCTGGATCCCTCTTGGACCCAAGGACCTGTGTCCTTTGTCAGTATTATTTGTCTTGTAGTGGGCTTCCTGAAGTACTGGCACTCTTTGGCTCTGTAGGCTGCAGAGAATCATCCAAGTTAGTAGCATTGTCCCCCAGCCATCATTTACTGAAACCTGATGAGGTTGACTACCAGGAGTTACAGTGCTCTTCCAGCTTTCCCATTTCCAAAAGCTTCCATTAGAAAACAATTGGACACTTCCACCTTTTCATAAAAATGTGTGTGTGGTGTAAGTCATCATATAGATGAGATTAACTAACAAGCCTTCCCTTTCTTCTCTCCCTTCTCATTCTCTGTTGTTGCCACATATAGTAAGTAGGGTTACATATTGTCCCTGCTATTTGGCACCCTTTTTGGACAAAGGGAATCCCATACCTCCATTTCTGTCTTCTGCACAGACTGGACACAGAACCTGCCCCATAATGCAAAATCTATAATACTCCTACAGAGAGGGAGGTCAAGTCACTTACCACAAAGGACAGATAAAAAACTGGAGAATATAATGTTTTTCTTTCCCCCTAAAAGATAGGAATTTCAGAAAATGTTCAATGACAACCCTGCCAGTTTTACCTGAACTTCCCATGACGACCTTGGTAACTTGAAGCCGCAGTTTGCCTTCAGCACAGGAAAGAAAAATGCTAAGAGCTACATTATTGAGCACAGGAGCAACCTACACTCTGTTCTTAAGTGTAGATACTGGATCACACAGTGAACATATACAATTTGTTTAACCTTTCTGAAGCCATTTCCTTATCTACAAAATACAGTAAATAACAACTACTGTCTTACTCACTTCTTTTCTTCTGGGCTGTCACAAAGCTTTTAGGGGGCTCTGGTGGAAAGTGCAAGGCAGCATTATTTTTATTTGTAACATTCTTTAAATTATTCATTCAAATCCTGCACCAAATACTTCATTGAGCTGCTTACCCAACTCAAGGAACAATTTGAATATTTCCAGAATACATTTCCCATTCCAGGTTCAGTTATGGATCAAAAGAAAGGTTATTGTGTAAACTGCACTTTGCCATGAGCAGAAATATCATCATAATTCAAATAGTTTGGCTTGAGCTATAGGTGAAGCCAGCATTGGGCTCATATTGTAGTAAGGAGGAGCTCTTTCTTTGAGGAGAATAAGCATACTGACTGCTTTTAATGATGCTATCTCCAAATAAAAAGGTTAGTATTTGTTTTACCTTTAAATGCTCTTGAAAGAGATACTAGGTCTGTAGGATACAGAAGAGACAGCTTTTTGCAGAACTTAATGTTCACTTATGTTAAATCTTTTTTTTTTCACTAATAGTTATCTAGGAAGTGCTTTCAAACATGTTAATTAGCAAATGCCCAACTAAAGCAGATCTGCAGTGTTTCTATGGAAATATAGCTATTAACTGCAATGAGATGGAGATCATTAAAAATTGAGCTATTAAATGACCATTACTGAAGTAAAATGGGTTAAAAAAAATCAGGATCATCTAACAATGACTTAATTTATCAAAAAGATATCCCCAAACACTTCCTCACATTTTTTAGCAAAGAAATGCAGTGATGTTCTTTTTTGTTTGTCACAAATCTACTGGAACACATTGCAAAGAATCTTCAAGTTTTCACTTACTATGCAGCTCACTTCTGCACAGTCATTTGCACTCACATTTTTACCTCTTTGTACATGCAAATAGCAAATTTTCCTGGGCAATCCCCTTGTAACTTGTACCTATTCAGAGCTCAGTATATCCCTTCAGAGGTAAGTATGCTTTCAGAGAAAATTGGTTGCAAAATTCCAAACCTGCTTTAAATCTGGTTATATTGTATTAATATCTTGCAAACATATTTTCATGCCAACTATTTAAAAGCAAAAGAAAAAAATATTCATATGTAGGTTTCTAAAATTAGAAAATCAGCTCAGCCCTTCCAGTGAATCTAGTTCATCTTGTATCCTCTTTGAAATACCAAACCTTACCATATTTAGACAATTTGGTTTGTGACATAAATTTCGTCTCTAGAAGTCATCCATGAGATTAAAAGAAATAGTAGTACGGTACCTCTGTCTCTGACAAATGCAACCTGAAATGCCCAGATATGAAATTTAATTCACATTTTTGCTGTATCTAATTTAGAGTTTCCTTTAATTGTTATGAAATATTTTGTGGGGAAGAAAAATATGTTTAAAACATTGTGATCATACCACCAAAATTGAATTGAAGCTCCAAGCCTCTGCTGTGGAAGTCAGTAGGTGCAGCAGCAAGCTATGGATATGCAACCTGAGAGAAATTTATTTGAAAATGCTTCTCAGATACTCCCATTATACTTGCTTATACTTGATCAGCAGCCAACCACTTGATTCTCCTTCTTTTCTTTTCCTTTCTTTCTTTCTTTCTTTCTTTCTTTCTTTCTTTCTTTCTTTCTTTCTTTCTTTCTTTCTTTCTTTCTTTCTTTCTTTCTTTCTTTCTTTCTTTCTTTCTTTCTTTCTTTCTTTCTTTCTTTCTTTCTTTCTTTCTTTCTTTCCTTTTTCCTTCCTTGCTTTCATCTCCTTTTGCACTTTCTTCTGCTCATCGCTTTCTGCCTTCCTGCTGATACCTTCTCTCTGACTCTGTTTCCATCTCCATCCATTTTTCTCTCTTTACCACACAACCATAGCACAGCATTGCTGCAAAAGTCAATGGAAGATTTAACATACGGTTTCAGAGAACAAAGTTTTTCCTTCTGTAGAAGGTGGCTACCTGTTTATGGAGTTCTGCTGTATTTAGAGACGAATCAAAATGAGTAGTTCTTGTCTTTACAAGTGATTCCACTGAAGCTTATGGCATTACCCATCAAAACTGTGCTGATGACCCAGCTCGGAATATAGGCTGTATTCTGCTTGTTTTATAATACTCATCTGAGGAGCCAGCAATATTCAGAATGCAAAAGTAGGGGCTTTTTATCCAACCACAGAATAGTCACCTGTTGTTTTCTGCTTGTGCTTTTAGTTTGATTAAATAGAATTACTCAATTAAACAGATCTGGAAAGCACTAATACTGGAAAGGAAATACAACCTCCTTCACTAAATGTTTATTTTTTTCAGACAAAATCTAAAACTAAAATCAAATCGATCTGGATGGTCCAAATGCAGAAGATTCATGAGTTCTTTTAAGGAGGATAATTGGGGCCAGGAGGTGAATTCCAAAGCTCTCCTGGAGAGTAATTGCAGCCCATTGACATACTGAGCATGTTTTGGCTGCGTCAGAAATGTTAAATCTGTATTTGGCCATGAATAGATTGGAGTTTGTAGTTTACCAAATATTGTGGAGTTTCTGTTACAAAACAGAGCAGTAATAATTTTTCTAAGACAGCTGACATGCATGAGACGGAAAAGAAAAATGGTTTTACTTCCTTCCTAAGCTGGAGCCTGACAACAAGCTTTTTTTTTCCTCTTTCTTTTTTTTTCTGTTGAGAAGTTGCAGCTGTTTCAGCCTTTCCTATTGTGCTTGTTTTCAGAGTGTGACTGGGAACAGCGGCTGAAAGTACAGCTGTTGGGTGCAAAGTGAATCAGGTATTTCACAGTGGTTATTTGATTAGAAAGCAGCACCCAGTCACACTACAGTAGTTGGGAAATCAGCTTTTCAGCTGGGGTAAAGCAGCCTTACTCTGCTCAAGCCAAAGAACCTGTGCTGAGAATAGAACTCACAACTGGAAAAGACACTTTTGTTACCAGCCTTTATTTTGGGAAATTACAGCTTATAAAAAAATTCCACAAAAAACAAACAAACAAAAAAACCAAACCCCATGATATATTGAGATAAAATATCTTCTAGTTCCAAGGTGATTTTTTTTTCTTTTTTTTTTTTTTTTTGCCTGGAGCTTGGTATTCTTTCAGAGAGTGACTTTTGACTGATGAAGAAAATAGCAGACTTCGTCAGGAAGAGGAAATCTTGCTGATAGTTCTGGGGAGAGTGGGATGTGGGAAAGTTTTACCAGATTTATTCTTAAAAGTTCACATTTGGTCTGGCCTTAACAATGAACAAGAGACCTTGACGTACGCAGAGGCTGGTTTTCAGCATAACGCTATGTTTGGAAGCAGGATACTGCATATTCTCCTTATGCTTGAAGCTGGCCTCACCAAGGTAAAACTCAAGCAAATGTACCGCTTGTTGGTGACCTTCTTGAGCAAGAGAGGGATGGAGAAGTTTTCACTGTATGGTTTACAACTGCTATGGGCAATCACTCTCTTTAGATGCAATTTTGACAGCAGAGCCATCTTATCCTTCTGACTATACCAGTGAAACTCAGTGCACAGTAGGGCAGCACTGGGCTGCATGCGGAGTAAGGAGCTCCTCTGTGCTCCTTCTCATCTTCATGGGGCAGTAGGACATCCATCCTGTTGCTCCTGAAGGTAAGGAAAGAGTCTTCCCATGGGTAATACACCCTGAGATGCAGTCAGCCACATGCTGGCTGTGTTCCTGTCCAATCTAGCTGGGCATGAGCCAGCTCTAGCTGAGAAGCCAAGCGTTAGCAAAACATGGTCACGCACTGTCATGTCTGAGCAGATTCTGGACTGAAAATGTCTAGGGCCATGAGAACTAAAGCACGATGGCACAGATAGGTCTTGTCGGAGTAGAGCACATCACACAACAGGCCACTCACTCTCCTCAGGGCCTCTCTGGATTTGTTAGACACAAAACAATGCAGAATAATAAGCCTTATTCTAGGGAACCATTATATCCCAATATATTTAACCATATTTTTATCTCAGAAAAGATGTATGGGATCAGAATAAAGGTTCAAGAATCACAGCCTCCTATCCCTGGCAGGGGCTATGATGGATAAGGGGGAGGTATGAGGCAAGTAAAAACACACAGTGATACTTCTCCCAGTACCCTCCTGCTTCTGGCACTCAGTGGCCCAGAGATTCCCTGAGCTGGAAATTGCACCCATATCTGGTGTTGAGTAGTCCTTTATGGACTTCCTTTACCTCAATTTTGCGTATTGTTTTGTTTTTTTTTTTAATATTTTGTCCTCTACAGTACTCTGACAATTACTTCCATAATTTTGTTCTGCTTTGAATGATGAAGAGCTTCCTTTGGGGTTTCCTTAACCTGCTGCCTTATCATTTCATTTGGTGCCCGTGATTCTGTCTGATGAGGAATAAGGACTGGGCTCACAAAGATCAATGATCTGAGAAATTTTCACATGCTGAGCACAAACCTGTTGTCCTTCACATCCAAGTAGACAGAACACTTGATAGTCACACTCATTTCTGAGGAATACTTGTGATTAAAAACAACTACAACCACCACCAAAGTTTAACACACTCATCTAATTTCCCTGAAAAGAGAGAAATTAGCATGTGTCATAGCTGCTTTCATAGATTACATGCCAGGGAGCGTAATGCACGCTACAGAAATTAGTGTAGACAAAAATAATCACATCTGCTTTTTATTTGTAAATAAAAAGGGCTTGGAAAAATTTGTCCCAGAATTCAGCAAGAGAGCCAAGCCTTCAGCACTGATCTCTTCTTGCAAACAGCAAAGTGGCAAGGCCTCACCTCTCCAGGAATCCAGACTCAAAGCCATGGTCCCCATCAGCAAAATAAGTTGGCGCAGAGCAAGGAAGTGCAGAGCTCTGCATCTTTCAGCATGGTCATTCAAATCCAGTTTATACCATAGCTTACTGGAAGCCATTTCCACCTTCAAATTGATCAAACATTTAGTTCCTATCCCACAAAACAGACAGAGTCATAACAAAACCCATCAGTGCAAGTGTCAAGCCATGTTGGAAGCAAGTGCAAGGAGATCAAGAAATACATGAGCAAAGACCTTAAACCTTACAAAGCCAGAAAGAGAAAAGAGTGGTGGGATGCCCATGCAGACATTGCAAAGGCTGTCCTCAGTGCCCGCTGCTGCCCTGCCTCTGTCGCCCAGCAAGTACTAGCAGTCTGACCTATTTAAAGCTAAATGCAAACTATGCACGTGTGCATTTGTAGGAATGAGAATAGTTGCAGTCTTTCCCACTTTATCAAACAAACAGAGAACTGTGGCAAACTCTAGATAAGTAATATTTTCATATCTATAGCTCAACTTTTAACAGTTTTATAATAGCAGTTATTTCTCTGGTAAAGAATGTATCTTGGTGCTCCCAGAAAAAAATGTCAAATATAGCCTAATGCAAAATCCATATAGTCAAATTAAAATTAACAACTGGTGCCAAATAACCGTTTTGAGAGCACATATGTTTTAATATTCACTTTGAGTATAAAAGCTTACACCCTTCAGAGGAGATCCATTATACTCTCCATGGATTATAATGATATACAGCATGTAGAGAGCTACATATGTGCCCTTTGCAAGGCTACGCTGCATACCCCAGGGCATTGGAGGCGTTACACAATAAAGTTAACCCTGAGCCTATCTCTGCTGGGTAATGGCCTACACCTGCCAGACATCTAGGGAAAAAATAACAATATGATACTTAGATGGGATTGCTTTTAGAAGGCCTCTCATTTTTGCAGAAGATATTTCAACATGCAGACAATAACATTTGTAATTCAATCCTGCTGACTAGCAGAACTGAGCATCAGAATTATTTTTAAAAGAGGCTGCTGCATGCTGTTTTTCAACTCAAGTTATTACAGTCTTAATTTGCCATATTATGCATAAATGAACCTAGAGTCAAGTCTTCTTACTTAACATTAATACTAGCTGATGACAATTAAAAAAATTTTAATGAATTATTTTAATGTTCATGGACTTAAGTGATCACTGACTTCCAGTATAAAGGATATATTAATTGATATATTAATTAATTAATGAACTGTTGGCTATTGTCTTCATGGAAGTACTTTGAGCTATGCTGAAAGACTACATGCTTTTTTGTTTTTCTTTTAAACAGAGGGACATAAATACTGTGTTTGTTTTGAGAAGGATGTCTGAGCTTGTAGTTGCTGATAATGAATGTGATTCTTGGAAGTGTTATTTCTAAGAACATCAGAAGAGCCACATGGGTTTAAACAAAGGGTCCATCTAGTTCAGTGCTCTATCTCCACCAGTGGTGACAAGTGGATGCCTAGGGACTCAGGCAACATATGTAATACCTTCTGCTTCAAGCCTCCAGCTATTTTCTGTTCTGGGGCTTTTCTGAGCTAAAGGGTTTTGTCTGTTTAGCTCTTTCCATGTGCATGTGGAGTATCCCTTTGAACTTGTATTCCTCTTCTATTCACATCCTTTGGCAAGGAGTCCCATAGGTTATCACATATTACTAGGAAGTCTTACTATTTGTTTGCTTTGAACCTGGCCCTCACTTTTGTCTTTTGATGGTGTTTAGTGCTTCTATTAGAAGAGTGTAAATGGCCAGTCTCTACCTACTCATGATTCTATATGCTTTTTTCAATGTTTCCACACCCACCCTGCGCAGTAGTTGTTCATTACAGCCTTTTGATCATCCTTGCTACCCTTCTCTAAACCTTTTCCCATTTTAACATACTCTTTTTGTCATGAGGCACCCAGAAATGCACAGAAAATTCAAGTATTGGGCAAGCTATGAGTTTGTATGACATTAGGATGTTTTCTGATTTGTTCTCTAACCTTTTTCTAATAATTCCAAAGTTGGGTGGGTTTTTTTTGACTGCTCCTGAGCAGTGAGATGATGTTTTCATGGAACTGTCTATCATATACTGCTTTGAATTCATCATCTTTGCTGTATTTCACCTGCCATTTTATTGCCTTGACATGCTGTCTTGTAAAGTCTTTCTGCCATTCTTCATAGTCTGTCCTCATCCTTATCACTTTGTCTTCTGGTTTTTAGCTGAAACAGAGCTGGGTTTCTTTTTCAGTAGCTAGAATTGTGCTGCGTTTTGCTTTCAGCCTGGGATTTGCTATGAGAGAGACACTGATAACATACCAGTGTTTGCATTTTTGTCCCTGGAAGTGAAGGACTTTGAGTTCTGTTAGTTCACAAGCACAAGATTTAAGGGGGCAGGGGGAGAATATTTAAATTAATAAACTTAATTGACAGTTAGATATGCCAATGGGATATTCCATATTATATCACATCATGCCCAGTATATTAGTGAGGGGCTCTTCCTCTTTTAGCTCTCTCTGGCTTTTGCTCGGGCTCTCGCTCTCTCAGGATTGCGGTTTCGGTTCAGCATTGTTGTTCCTCCGGGATCGTTATCTGGGATCTGGCCAGGCTTGGTCGGCAGGTGGTGAGCAGTTGCACTGGGTATCACTCATTTGCATATTTGTTACTGTTATAATTATCACTACTATTTTAATATTAGTATTATTTCAAGTTTCCCGTCTTTTTCTGTTATTAAACTGTTCTTGTCTCAACCTACGAGTTTCCTTATCCTTGCCACCCAGTCCTCTCCCCTGTCCCTTGGGGGTGGAAAGTGAGTGAACAGCTGTGTTTGCTGCTAGCCAAGGGCTAACCCAGTAAAACTATCACACCTTGAATACCTTCAGATCATCAGAAAACTTTGTCACTGGACTGCTCAACCACTTTTCCAACTTTTATGGGTATGTTGAACAGTATGGAACAGCACAGGCACCTTGCAGAACATCTCTGGTGACTTCTCATTATTGCAAGGACTGACCATTTACTGCTAACATCTATTCTCTCTCAGTCAATTATTTTTCTGTGCAAGACCTTCCCTCTCTCCTAACTGAGTGCAAGCACATAGATATACTTTCATTTCTCTTATGCTCAGGAGAAATGCTTGGTTATTAAGTTAATTATTAAAATATTTTTAAAACCCCAACATCCTCCTCAAAAAAAAAATAAAAAAAAACGAAAAAAAAACCCCCCACCAAACCAGCACTTTATAGTCTTTGTAAAGATAAATCCTTCTGTAGTACTGAACCATATCCATGGTAGAAGTAGCCTCTGTATGGCTGTATGTCCACGGTAAATTAAAGCCACACTGTATGCACACCAGCCCAGTCCCAAGCAATAAAAACTGGAGGTTTCTGAGAATGACACTGGAGTTCTAAGTAACCTCTTCTTCCTGCTGTAGAAGCTGTCTTCAAATTGCCTTTTTCTTCAGGATTATATTGGATAAGGGTAAGATAGGATTTCAAGGACTGGGCTGATGCGTGCAAAAACCCCACAGTTATATAGACCAAAAAGAGCATTTTTGCATCTAGTATCTGTTACGGCAGCACTGTAGGCTGGTAGATTAGTTTTAAGCAAACTCCAAACTTTTATTCCATAGTCTCAAATGAGTTAGAAAGTGTAATTTGAGCTCCCTGAATGTCATGAGGTCAAAGTCTATTCAGTTGGGCTTTGAGCAGCTGACTTGACTGTCAGCCTCAGTAAAATAAAGGTCAGTCAGCATTTAAAGTACCTAAAAATTTTTCCAAGATGGCAGAGTTGGGATCCAAATTTTCATGTGTTGCTCTGAGGTTGTAACACAGATGTGTTTAAAGGGTTAACATTGTGGCTCAATCAGAAAGAATGCTTGGCAATAAGAGGAAGCCTGGATTAATGATAGAAAGGCATTCTTAGCATTTTATAGCAGTGGGTATTCGAGATGAGGCACGGCTAATGATCAACTAAAAAGGTATTTGCAGCTGTGGTGCTACCTCTCCCCATCATGCCAACATTAATCAAGCTTTTTCATGCAGCTTTGCAGTTCATTCTATTTTTCATTGTCCTGAATTTAAAAACAGAGCTCATGCCCTGGTACACTGAGTCAGAGACCATACTTCTGTGTCACCGAAAATGATCAGACCTTATTGACTTCTAAAAGCTGCACTTCCTGTACTGTGAAATAAACCAATAGCAAAGTCTTTAACAAAGGCAGTTTCATTTAAAGAAAAAAAATGCCTCTTGTAACCTCAAATTGTAAATACCTCTGGGACGTGAAGCACTTAGTGCCATGAATTAACTGCTCGTATATTTTATTTAAGTCTTGAATTACAACAAAACATCAGCTGTAATTACAGCATCTCTAAGTCTAGTTTTGGAGTCAGCCATCTTGTTGAAAGACCTTGGCAGTGCAGAAAGCCAGTGAAATTGTGTAAGTCAATGTCCTAGCTGTTCTGATGCTGCCTGCAGAGTCAGAAGAAAAGCTTCATTATAGTGAAAAATTAAACATTTGACATACAAGTTATTTCCAGAATGGCTTCAATCTTTTTAAATAATGAACTCCATTGAATCTCAACTTCTCAGCGAATGCTGATTATCTAAATTCCTTAAGTAAACTACACATGATGCAGCTTTTGAAACATGAACATGATCTTCCCTCACGTAAACAATCCTCTGCCTTTGTTGCCTGATGCTATCACATTTGGGTGCACATCCTTCTGGATTGCAGGCCCAAGCCTATAAAATCTCGCTATCAAATATCCACCCCAACCTGCAGATGCTTTATGCCTATGCTTAACAGCCATGACTCATCCCATTAAAGTCAACAAAGTTACAGTAGTAAAGTTAAGCGTGTGTTTGCAGGAATAGGCCCAAATTCTCAGAGGTATTTAGGTAACTCATGATGCAGAGAGATCACTAGTGGGGGAATTTCATACTGGTGTGACTAATCTCCCTAACATCTAAAATCAACAGGGAGAGAGGGAGACCTTGCAAAGGAGCTTCAGGACAACTAAATTAGGCTTTTGTTTTGGAACATCTTCTAGAGAAGCCTCCAGCTCTCCCTGTCATTTAAGAGGTGCTTTGAGTGCTCTGTCCTGGACACCCAGCTCCCTCAGAAATCAGCAGGAGCCAGATGTCAAGGTGCCCAGCCACGTCTTGCAAAGAGCCTGTCTGTAGCAATAGCTACCTCACCAGCTGTGAGAATTGAGGTCCACATACCTCTATAGCTGCTCACAGCACAACCTGCACCTGCCATAGCTTTGGGTTCTAATGGTCCTATGTGCATCAAGACCAGATACTACTGATGCAGGGTAAACTGAAGGACCAAAGTGAAATTAAATGGAAATATCTTTGACTTTTGAAGACCTGGATTTTTAAGATTCTTTTAAATAGACGCTGTAGATAAAATTATTTTTCCTAAAATGTACAGGGCTGACTAAATGACCCATCTTCAATTTTTGCATTTGATTTATAAATACCTGAAATTAAAGGACTAGAAAACATGCAATGACTCCTTCGTATTTTAATAAATACAATGTATTCTGAGGTTACTCCAGCAGCTATGATTTTGGTGTGTTAAATAAAGTAGATTTTATAGCGCTTTAATCAGATCATGATGGAACATTATGCAAAATATTATGCAATGTAATACGAAGTAATTAATGCAAGCAGAAAAGTGGTAGGAACGTGAGACCGCTGAGCAGCATGCATTTGTGTCACCTGCTGCCTGCTGATTTTCCCAATTTCTTTCTTTCTTAGATAGTGGTTTCCCGTTCAGAACCCACAGCTCCACATGTCAGCTTTCAGTTAGACTCTCACCCCGTCTCTTCACAAGTTATTGTTGAGAATTCATTAGCAGATGATGGCTATACCCTGGTAGTGACTGGGAAAAAGGTGAGTGGCTCATAATCTAATCCTCCTGTGCACTGTATGAACCTGCTGTCAGAGCAGCAACTTTCAGTAAGAGGCAGTAGTCACACTGCTGCTTTATGCTCTGCATCCTCCCAGCCTTGCCATTCCCTTGGGAACATTGGAGAGACAAGTTTCCTCCAAGATTTTTTTTTCCCTACTAAAAAAACCAACAGCCTAATATTGAGAAATGTTTAAATCATGTAAGAGCTGTGATATAAACCAACAAAAGCCAGGAAATGCAAATTTTAAGTCTGAAAACCTGTCCTTAATTCAAGTGCTTGCAAAGAAAAAACACACAATGGCTTAAGGAAAGAATGGTGCTCACAGTTTCCTGGCTTTTGTTGGTTTGTGTCATAAAATTGTAACTTCTTAAGGAGGGGAGTGTATGCAAGAGTTACATGGGTGTGTTTAAAATTGGGAGTCAGTGTTCATAGTAAGGTTTGAAGATTGCTGTAGCATGTGGTCTACAAAGGGTTAAAAAAAGACGAAGAGCAGTCATAAAAATGCTACTGTCATAAGTAGATACACATTGTAGCATGGCTTTAAATCAGCAGATAATATCACAGATAATCCTAAACCATAATCGTAAGCAATAATTTGACTCCTTGAGTTCTATAAGAATTTACAGAAATACATCAGCCATCAGTAAAGATGGTTGTTAATCATTTACTAGAAATGTATGAGATATTTATAAGAGTAATCTTCAAGAAAATGACCAAAATAATTTGAAGGAAGGTACTGAAGTGTAAAGAAGTATGATATACTTCTATAGTAATGTAATTATATACTGATTTTAATATTTTTACTAAAAATGATTATAATATATTTAGAGTTACTGTTATCAAAACTATCCTGATATTTTAAATCATATATATTTCAATTCATATTTTAGGTATAGTATAGGTTTTCTGTCAGTAGGTGTTAAAAAACAAGTACATGGTCAAGTACATGGGCAGTCACACGCTGTAAGTGTGTCTCAGATATTAATACATCCTCGCCAAAGTTGAAATAGCCACCATGCCTATTTTTACGAATGTATGAACTAAGGCATACTGAGACACACTGGTTTTTTCCAAGAACTAGTGCAGGACTGGGAGGAGCACACTGCTATTTTCTTTTTCCATCAGCAAAAAACGCTGCCTTGCTGTAAACACCAGATGCTGATAGTAACTGTATGTAACATTAAGATGCCTTTAGGGTTTCTCCCAAGTGAATTCAAAATCATGTCAGTTAAATTACTTATAAGATCCTATAATTACTGAGCTCAAGGGAAGCCGAACTGCAGCTTGCACATCTGAAATCTGAGTAGCACCACAGCGCATTGCGTAAATGGAGACTCTCCTTGCTGCCTGGTGCAGGTATTAAGAGGATCTGTGTGTTGTGTCTTTCCCTCAACAGATAACACGGATCCCACTGAGGGGACCGGGCTGCCACCACTTCCAGTCCTGCAGCCAGTGCCTACTGGCCCCTGCCTTCATGCAATGTGGCTGGTGCAGCCAGCAGTGTGTCCGCTCCACTGAGTGCCCTGGCCACACCTGGACCCAGGAGACCTGCTTGCCTAGGGTATATGAGGTAAAACAGCAGATTTCTCAGGTTTATCTCTGAGGGAAGAACATGGTCTGCACTCTGAGGGCATTTTCTGGTTATTTTAATGCAGTTATGATAAATGAAGTGTCTGGTCTCCCCGACTTCCCCTTAGCCTCAATGTCCATAAAGCCCCTGGCTGGATGCAGGTTCTCTCCCTGAATGCTGCAGGCTCAGGTGCTCAGGGTGGACAGGTCTGTCTGACCATCCTGGCTTGCCACGGGAGAGCCCAGTGGTGGGGAAGTAACATGGGTCTGAGCCAGCCTAGCAGGGCTCTGATGGGAAAGGTCAGTCACAAAAAGGAGCACCCTTCCCCTCAGACCCCTCTCAAAGGGAGGACGTGGAGGAAAGCACTTCCAGCCCACAGCTGCCACAGCCTGACCAAACGAAGGAGGTCTCCAGCCCCGGCTCCTCGTCCATCCCCATGCTGGCTCCAGCACTGGAGATAAAGGTGGCATTTCCCTCTGGGGAACAGTCCCTCTTCTCCCTACCTAAGCTCTGCAACAGAGCTGTCAACCAAAACTCCACCCTGGGGAGATGGTTTTTTCCTAATGTGCCTCCCTGGCTCCTTGTTCCCATGGGTCCACTCACCACCGAGGGGGATGAGCCTGTAGCTGCTACCCTCCCTGGGACAGGGGACAGTCAGAGGCTGCTGCCAGCCGGACAAAGCCCATCAAGAGTGTGTGAGATTGAAACTGCACGGACGAGTAGAGAGCCGGACTGTCGCGTTCCTGTTTTCATTTAGCTATGGTTAACACAGGATTCGTACTGGCTGCCTGTACGCGTAACCGAATCATCCCGAGTGAAGTGTGACAGAGCTGTGAAGGCGGAGGTTTACAGGGCAGTTAACAGACTGGAAAACTAAGGGAAGGGCAAGCATAAAACTTATGTAGCACTTATATCCATTTACTTTTGTTAGTGCGTTTAAACTATACTGTGTAGTTAAAAATACATTTTCCTTTATGGGCATACAGCTTATAAATGGAGATGAAAATTTGACATTCTAAACCCTTAGAAAGAAAGGGAGACAAAAGGATTTTTAAAATAAATAATGTATTTCTTCCAACCAGACAGATTATTCCATGTACAACTTTTTGAAGAGTAGACAGGCAAAACTGCTGATAATCTAGGAACAAATTTAGAAATACACGTTTACAGGGGTTTTTTTTTCTTTTCCATGTTCACCTTTCAGATACAAAATTTAGGACTAACATAGGCAAAATTCAATGAACAAACAATGAAGCACTGTAGGAATCAAACCCAAAATGGATGGAAGGGAGGGGCTGTGAGTGTGTTTGCCTTGCCTTCTATTGCCACTTACATTTGGCAAAGGAGATGCAAAAAAACCTGCTAGCACAGAACGTTAATAATTTAGTTTCTCTTTATACAAGAACACATTTATTTCAAAAAGGCTGTATTAGATTATCAAATAGTCCTTTCTGGCCTGAATTTATATGAGACTGTGAATCACCCGTTCAAAGGGATACACTGAAAAATAGTCCTGATGCCTTTTTATGCACCTCGGCAGGCCCAAGATACTCACACCTATCCTGCATAACTTGTTTAGTCTTTCCTAGAACTCAAGCACAAGTAACATCCCTTAATATTTTTCCTTGGCAAAACTTTCCAGCAGTGGCTTTATACTACCATGCTTCCAGAAAGGTTTCTAAGGCTCTGAACTGCTTAGATACTGAATTTCAGAGGTGCTGAGCTCATACGAGCGGAGGGTGTTTAAAAGATGGGTAGACAAGGTGCTTAGGGACATGGTTTAGAAGTGTAATTGGCAGTGTTAGGCTTATGGTTGGACTCAATGATCTTAAAGGTCTTTTCCGACCACTACGATTCTATGATTCTATGATATAACTCTCTTTAACTTAAATTGTGAGGGTGTGTGCTCAGCAGTTGTAAGGAGAAAGCATCTGGAGCTCATGCAGAGACGCTTAGACCAAGAGGTGTGTCCCCAAGGCTACACCTCTGCAGTCCCTGTGAAGTCATGGGGAGGACTCATCCAGGGGAGCGTGCCTTGGATGTGGGGCAGTGAGAGCAGGCATGGGGCTGGCTGGGTGTTCCCTTTCCCCATGTGTCTCAGCCCTGCCTGCTCAGCACAAGCTCAGTCTGCCTCTCTAATGAATATGGATCTGTGGTACTGATGGATCTTAAAGTGAATCTTGAATTACAGCATGCCCACATTGGTAGAAGTTGCTTCTAGAAGGCCTGTAAGGAAAAAAATGCAGCTGAGTACTTAAATCTCTTTGGATTGCTAGCTGTTAAGACAGATTTCATGCTCTACTGGACCGTGACATTTAACATTATTGCTGAAAAAAAATATAAACCAGATTATTCATCATCTTCTGATCTGTCTTTAAACCCGTATGCATTAAATATGAGAAACAAGCTTGTTTTGTTCCTAACAAACAGAGGATGACCTGCTTTGCATAGTATCTGAAATGCAGTTGAAACCCACCCTAGTATTTTTGCAGCTTTCAGAGGGACAGATTGCTTGAGATATGTCATACAATCATTTTAACCAGAGGGTTACACAAAGCTTGTCTAAGAATCAAGTCCAACGGACATTAACTAAGTCTCCAACAAAGTTTTCCCAGGTTATTACACATAGTGGTGTGCAATTAAAAAAAAAAAAAAAAGATATTTTCCCCTCATGAGGGATGACAGAGAAAAAAAGCAACTTTTTCCCATGGAGCCCTGCAGATCCTTTGTCTCTCTGCCATGCTTTAAGCACTTGTCCCTGGAGCGTGGGTGGCAGGGAGCAGCCCAGTGAGGAGCGCAGCCCTCCAGCTCTGCCCGGGCATCCCCCCAGCAACGGGCAGCGCAGCAGGGCTGGTGCCAGGACACGTCCCCGCCACAGCCCAGCTCCCACCCCGCGCCTCGGCACCCTGCCCCACTCCATCCACCGCATCTGCCACCAGCCAGGCGTGTTGTGTCAGCCGGGACAGGCGGTGCTAGGGGAAAGCTGGGCAACTAGGAGGAGGTTCCTCGGAGATCACTTGGTGCTGGAACAAATTGCGGGCGTCTGCGTGCGACGTTCAGGTTGTGATGAAAGGTGAACAGCGTAAAGGAAGAAATAAATTGGTCTCCCTGTTGATTCTTTGTTGTGGTTAAAAACCTGACATGGTTTGTTGTTGTTTTTAAAGTGAGATATTTTAGCTGGCTTTTTTCTCAGACATATCAAGTGTCAGGCCTTCTGCTGCCTGTTTAGGTTGGAGGTTTTGCTGTAAATTTCACATGTGGCCTGTACATGTTCCTGCCTCTTAATTAAAGTGAATGGGCTGTTGAAACCTTAATAAATATATACTTTCTTCCAACAATTTATAAAGTATGTGAGTGGACATTAGCATAATGGCTGTCAACATAAGCAAAAGAAAAACACAATACTTTACATTTTTTCAAAAAGAAAAAGAACAGTTAACTTTCCCTCCCTTATCCCAAAGTCCAGAGAGCAGCAGGGAGATGCAGAACACTAGGCCTTGCAGCAGGACTTACTCCATCTTATCAGTGGAGTCTCCTTGCTGTAGAGAACTTTCGAATCCTAAATTTCACAGCATTTATAACTGATTTGGGTTTTGCTTACTTTCTGTTACTACCTGCGTGGTGTAAGCACACAGAAGATGCTTACATATGCCTCAGTTCAAAGTCCAGGAGGTTCGCTATTCATTCCTGTCGACTCTCCCAAGAAAAAGTCTGTGAAATGACATTTGACTTTCAGTAGTTTCACTGTACAGAACAGGTGGAATAAAAATAAAGAAATTAATAAAAACACTCTGGTGGAATGTTCTGCAAAATTCTGCAGAACTTAAATAAAGAAGTATAAGATTTGGTTTATTTTTTATTATCTACTTAAAAGCATTGCCTCCTAAATTTGCTGGCAGAATGTCGTAAATACTTCCACTCTCCCTCAATTAAGGCATATGAGCTGCTATAAGTCTCTTTTGGCAGATAAGATCACTCAAAACCAGTTAAGTGCCTTCAGTTTTTATTCTGTATGGCTTTGTGAAGACTGATTTTAACACCCTTATTTTGCTAACTTATGGATTACATTTGAGACTCTTCAGATGCCATACGTCAATACATTATTGTACAAAATATGAGACATCCTGTACCCCCACAGAGAAATTTCAGTTTCTGCTAGGGTTTTGTTACTCCAAAAATAGATGGTGTGCTGAGATTTTAAGTAGAGTGAAAAACTAGGATCTGAAGTCAATCCAGTTTTGGAAGAAAAAAACAAAGAAATCAGGGAAAGTTAAACTTGGGAATAGGACAGACTCCACGGGATACAGTACTGCTCCACACTCTTGGCTGCAGTGTTGTGTCTCAGGAGGCTGTGTAAGCATCACTCCTTTTTTATGGGATTTGTGCAAAAATACTATTCCTGCATAGGTTCCCTTCTCTTTGCTCATTGAGAGCCGATTCAAAGCTGATTAAAATAGGAAAGATTCCCACTGGTTTCAGTACATTTTAGTTCAGACTCTTTGTCTGGTTTCTAACGGGGGCAATAAATTTCCCCATATAGAATATATGGTATAATTCTTTCGAAGTATTCTTCAGCTGCCTTTCTATCATCTACAATAGTTCATTTATGAGAGTCTTAAAGTATAGCTACAAGAGAGTTGAAAAGAAATCTGCTGTCTTACTGGATTTCCAGATGAAATAATAGCCAAGTATCTCTCAAACACTTGCCTTTCAGATTGAAAATTAATTCAGGTCCTTTGAAAGGCACATCTGTATTGCATTTTAGGGGCAAAATTACTATCACTAAAGTATTAAGTCTAAGACATTTCGGCACTGTGACCACAAGTATAAATTTAGTTTTTCATTCTCTGTTGTTTGTCCAGTGGTACTGCTATGTTTGCAAAATTATACCATATTGTTAAAAGTCCCCATAAACCCTAAACCAATATCTTTTTTTTCTTTCTTTTTTACTGGTGGTACTAACCAATACTTTTACTGAGTGTTTTAAGATTTCTATAGTGTTCCTACATTTTTTCCCACCATTGTTATATTTTACAGGACAATTTACAATATACAGAAAAAAAACCCCCACATTTCCTTTGTAGATTGTCTCTGTGTTTCTGAGGGGTGGTTTATTTTTAACTTGGAATTAGAGGTGACCAAATGTAAAAGATTTAAGGAAAGAATAGCAGAAGTCACGTTAACTTTATCACAGCCAACGCGATGTTGGATTATGGTGTCTTTGAAGCTACTTCACTTTCATCAAGCTGACAAAAAATGGTCATTTTGGGGCTTTTTTGTGTTCAGCATTCAGCTTCTAACAAAATAAGTACATTGTATGTTTAACATGCCAGAAATAAGATGTGAAAGACAAGAATGACAGGATTTAAAAGACTATTACAATGCACAGCTTGTTCAGTGCCCCTAAACATTCTCCTTTCAAGCTTTCTAGTATAGGTTTTGTTATTTATTGCTACTGTCAGAGAAAGCTCATAATGTGACAAAAGAAAGGTGAAGAACAATTAAGATGAATGGTAGGACATAGTCTACCAGAAGAAATACTTTTCTAAAATTATTCCTTTGCACATTCTGTAACTCTATTTGAAGTTTAAGAAAACCTCATGTAACTAACACAATATTTTTTTCCAGATTCTCCCGAGCACTGCTCCCTTAGAAGGCGGAACAAAACTGACACTGTGTGGATGGGACTTTGGATTCAGCAAAAATAATAGATTTGAATTAAAAAATACAGTAGTCCATATTGGAGGAAAAGTTTGTGCTCTGGCAGCAAAATTTAGCAACAAAAACAAGTAAGAAACCTAAAATATTAATTTCTTTTTATGCAGATGTTCTGTATGTGGTATGGATTCTTTTACGATATAAACATTCAGTCTATAAGCTTCATCTCTGATTCTGAAATTTCAAACAGGAGACAATTCTTTGGTTTGATAAGCTCCCCAATAAAAAGGTGTTCGTAATGGGAATCAAATAAATCTAGTTAATGCTGATAGCTCCTGCAGCAGCTTTTTCTGGTTTGTCTGTGAAATGCTGTTCAATATCTGTGGGAGCAGGCAATACAAAACTGTTCAAAGGTTTGAAAAGGGGGCAGGTTCCTTTGTCCAGGATCTGGACTCTTATGTCACCTCCATCTTCCTGATCTGTGAAGCTGCTGGAGAGAAATATGAGAAAATGCAGGTATTTTGTCATCCAGAGGGTCATGACCCTCAGCTGCACCTCTCCTCCTCCTCCTCAGAAATAGGTATTTGATTCAGTAGAATAATGGCTTAAGTTTAAGACAGAGGTTATTCTGGCTGTTACCTTGAAGAAATAGGAAGTTCAATTAATATCCTCTCTCAGTTCAAAGCATATGACTATCTAATGCCAAAGCAATGTGCAAATCATGGTATGGCTTCCCTATTCATATATACAGCAGCAAAGAGGTCACCCTCCAGAACTACTGAGCATTCTCCTGACTGCTACTCTGAACAGGCTTAATGCAAAAAAAAAAAAAGATTTAAGGAGATTAGCGCATATATGAGACTGTGTAAAGACAACGTAATGCATTGACACATGCTGCCACAGAAGTTAAAATCTAACTTTTGGTAATATTTAAATTACACAACAAATGTGTATATGATGCATTTTTTCTAATCCTGTTGTCTGCCAAAATTTGGCACTGAAGGAAAATTCCAAAAAGTAACTCAGCCATTGAATGGGAGGTATTTGTTTTCTCCAGCATGCTTCTTTTTTTGTGAAATTTATTTGGTATACTTAAATTATTTTATCTGGCCAAGTATAAACACCACAGTGTTTGTATTTAGTATTAAAGAAGGTGACCACAGTTCTTCTAGCTGTTCTTTCTGAAATGTTCCTGGCGCACATAGATTGATGATTTGTTTAGTATGGATCCTGCATTACTACGAGTTTGATGTGGTTCTATTTTAATGCAAAAAAGAAAGCCAGAAAAAATAGTGTAATCCCATGTTTTTCTTTGTTTTCCAAAGGCTGGAATGCACAGTTCCTGCTGCAAAAAATCCAAGTTTTAATATATCCAGTAGTGTTTCTGTTGGACATGGCAAAACACTATTCAATACGTTTTCATACGTGGTAAGCACTATGAATTTTATTCAATGTTAACTGGAAGAAGACTCCTCATGAGTCCAATCCAGTATGGTAATTCTATATTTCTGTTTGCTTTATTACTACTTCATGGAAATACTAATAAATGTTTTTAAGATTCTTCCTCTTCACATTTTGAAAATAATTTAACAATCCACTGTTCTTATTTTTACCCCCTCTCAGAATCCTGTAATAACAAATATCTCTCCCACCTATGGCCCCAAATCTGGAGGAACATTGCTAACTGTAGCTGGAAAATACCTAAACAGTGGAAAATCCAGAAGGATTTTTGTTGGTGAGAAACCATGCACCTTGAAAAGGTAATAGACTTACTAAAAAGTGATGTTTTCAATACTGAAATGGCTTGATTACAGTGTCTTGGAGTAAAAAAACAAAACCACAAACGTGCATTGCTCTCCTCGTGTTACATATTGGAGAATTAACACTGTAATAAGCATTTAGTTCTGGATTACATCCTGACTTTAGGATGTCTGAAAGGTTCCTAGAAGGGACTACAGTTCCCTAGAAGACATGCTTATTCTGTAATACCTTCATTAACCTCATTAAAAGGTTGCATAAAGAAGTAGCAAATCACCCTCTAATGGACTAGAAGCTGCCCATTTCCCATCATTTTTGCCACTTCGACTCCCACACACTCAGCCCTCTCTTTTGTGTTAGCAAGAGCTGCTGTTCATGCAGCAGCCCCCAGTGAATGTCGAATGGGTGCAGGTTACTTTTTCCTACTGGTTTGGTCAGTGGAAACCTGACCAGCGTGGGAATGTGTATCCCATGCAGAGGAGCAGCTATTTCTGCACTGCTATCAGTGAACAGCCTCCAAACCAGACGCAGCAACAGTTGGGACCTTTTCCTGCTATATCTATAAATTGTTTTGAGGATTAATACAGAATTTCTTGTGGCTCTGTACTGGATCCAGTAGGAGCTCAGTCAAGAATCTTTGACATGCTCTGTGTGGAAATACCTTCAATCCCAGCTGAATATGAATGTTAAATTCAAGCACAGAATCTCTGCTATGGGCAGACAAGCACTCTGCATTTGGTAGCCATTCTACCATGGCACAAGTCTTGGTCCTGTTTTCAAGTACAGCAGGTGGATCCAAATTTGTCACCTTTGCAGTCGAGGGCAGAATCTGGTCCACTATGTTCCAGGAATCGGATGTCCAGCAATTCCTCTAAATTTTGGGTCTCTCTGAATGATTATGAAAGTTGCATTCATGAAACATCACACTTGGGGAGAACGTGAGGAAGCAATAGCCTATTAGTCAACATCAGACTCGAAGTCAGGAAAGCTTATTTTTATTCTTCAATGCTAGATGATTTATTGTATGCTCTTGATCAAATCAGCCAAGTCTGACTAAATTGAGAAGTGGATTTAGGTATTCAAGTTTGATATTTAATCACTATCAAGACCTTCAACACTTCTGTTCAGTGGCTACTTAATAGTTTAGGGTGGCATTTATTGATGTCATCATCTCAGCTGGTCAACTAATGGACAAATATAAAAACCTTTTGATTCATCTGATGGATTTGAGACATCTCTGTGGGGGTGAGATGACAGCCAGCTTGGAGGCAGATGTCTGCTTTGGCCAGGTATCAAACCGTGGTTGAGGCTTATCCAGTAAGCATCCACAGCACCCCTCTTTCTCACCAGCCAAGTTGTCTGGAAACTTCTACACAGGTCTTAGCCAATTTCTCAGGGCAGGTATTTTTCTACTTAAGGTGGTAGCTTTCCCTAGTTCTAAGGGCAGCTAGATCAGGGTTTTGGGGTTTTTTGCCTTCAAAAGATGATAAAAAGCTCCCAGATGCATCTGAATGAATCACAAACCCCTACAGCACACGGTGAACCCCACCTTCCCGGAAAGCTTCAGAAGTAGCAGCAAATGCACCTTTTACCTAATTTGGAAACAATCTCTCACATCCTTTGAGAACAGACTCACTTGGAGGGCTCCTGAACATGTTTGGGTCCAAATTACTGAAACCATCTGGTAGAGTTACATTTGCTTCTCCAATCAGTTGTTAACCTTGCCTCTGATGTGCCTTGCTTCCTGAGGCCACACTTCATGTGCTTCAAGCTTCAGGATCCTTCACCCCTCCACTGCCTACTCACCAACTCAACTCAGTGTAGGAGGAGGACTTTCAGGGCCAAGCATGAGAGAGCAAGGGAAAGGTGAATATCCCAGAGACTCTGCTGCTGTGCTGAATTCATAGACTGAATCATAGAATGGTTTGGGTTGGAAGGGACCTTTAAAGGTCATCTAGTCCAACCCCCAGGTCATCCAGTCCAACCTCCCGCAAATTCAGCCACCTTCTCCTCCTTTCTCCTTGCTCTCTGCTTGCCCCTCTGCAGCACTTGCGGTCAGCAGGTGCCCCCAGGGTAGGACTTCTCTGACATACTGGTACATCCCCCACCAGCACCTTTTCTTGAGGTTTTTAACACAGAGTAAATCCTGGGGATTTGAAAGAGAAAAACATTGTCCCTTGGTTACAGCAGAACAAGTCACGCTGCTTAAACCTGGAGCACACTGTCGTTTCCCAGGCTGGAAGCTGCCTTTGCAGGGTGCAGGAGCTGATGTGGCTGTCACCAATGCTGGGGAAACACACCTGGCAAGGTGCAAGGCAATGAAATTAAGATGAATCTTGAGTCTAAGCAGTGGTGTTGCTGTTTCTATATCACACCATTCTTACTTGTTGCAATATGATCATCCAGTGTGGGAATCAATGACTTTTTTTTACAAGCAGATCCTTAAGTGGGATTGGGGTTCACTAAAGGACACTGTTTTAAACTGACTGCATGTTTTGTAAAGCTGACAAGCAAGCCCTTTTCTGTCCTTCCAGTGTATCAGCGAGCACTGTGGAGTGCTACACTCCAGCGCAACAAATTCCCCAGGAATATCGTGTGAGGATGGGAATCGATGAAGCTGTTCGAGATGCGAGTGGTCATTTCACATACAGAGGAGACCCTGTTGTTTTAAAAATTCATCCAGCCAAATCTTTTCTTAGGTGAGTAAAAGTTTCTTATAGAAATCAGAAAAGTAATGAATGAAAGAAGAACAGCTACACTGTG
Organism: Caprimulgus europaeus; assembly: GCA_907165065.1. The sequence continues at coordinate 21,741,996 of OU015528.1, read as the reverse complement.
CAGCAATCTATCAAAAGAAATTGCATTTTTATCTCTATCTGCCATGCCAATTGCTTCTATTATGGTGCAGTTGCAGAGGGCAGATCATTTCCTTTCAGAGGTGAAGGAGAGGGGGGAAGGGTGCCTCTTTTCTTTATGTGATTTAACTCTAGCTGCTGCTGAGCGTACCTGTGATGTCGTGCCGAGATACCTACTGTACAGCTAAGTGTGTCTCCTATACTGTGCCTGGACATTACACTGATTAGTGAGGAAAATCATTTAATGTGACAAGTCAGCACTACTCAGGAGAGCAAATGGATTTTAAAACAGTCTAAATCCAGTGCTACATAAATATTATGAATATATATGTATGGTAGTATGTGTGTGCTTTTAAGTGACATATTTATGGTCTCAGTAGCTCTAATCCAAGCCATCTGCCTTTGCCAAAAAAATGTCAGCATTAAAAAATACACCTTTTTCAGCACCACTGAAAGCAATAAGTTAAGTCAGCAAATACTAAGTACAAGTATAAACCCTTCTTTAAAATGTACGCATTTGTTTTATATCCTGGCATACCACAATTTTTAATTTTTCTTTTCTTGTGTTTGGTTATTTGTTAGAGCAAGTGTAAAATTTGTTTTCCAGAAAAATAATGTCACTGCTCAGAGCTATGTATTTGCATTCACCTCATATATCCCTAATTTTGGTGTTGTGTTGTCATTGACTCTAGAATATCATTTGTAACTAAGATTACCATAGCAGATGTATCATTATCCTACTCATCTTTTTTTTTTTTTTTTAATTTTTAATTTTTCCTAGTGGTGGAAGTACCATCACAGCTCAGGGAATCAACTTGAACTCAGTGTGCTTTCCTGAGATGGTGATTACTGTACCTAAACTGGGAATGAACTTCTCTGTGGTGAGTCAGTCTTGGAGAAGACAATCTGTTATCTTGTCATCTTCATGTGGTGAATGACATAGAATTTTTAGTCAAAATACTTCAATTTTTGCTTTGAAATTCTGGAGCTTCCACTGACATTTTGGTGTTTTCTGAAAAACCCAACAACAAATTTCAAATTAAGCTGGGGATAGAACAACAGTTTCCAAGGAACCTCTTGCAAAGAAATAAGGCTTTTGCAGTATCTGATAACAAGATTTTTATATTTCAATTTAACAATGCAAACTCAGTGACTAAACACAGAACAATGCAATACAGGTGTGTCAGATTACACAGCAAGTTCAAGTGCTACTGTGATAGGTAGGAAATATATTCAAATAGTGACTATGGATATAAAAGGAAAATTGAACAGGCATCAAAGAAAGAGGAAAAGTAAGTATGCAAAATCAAAAGTAAGTATTATTTTGAAGAACTGATTGCCAAATTACCTACTGGGGCAAATCTTCCCCAGTAGAGTCCTTCACCTAGGGAGGAATAACTGCATGCACCAGTACAGGTTGGGGGCTAACTTGCTGGAGCGGAGCACTGTGGAAAAGGACTTGGGAGTCCTGGTAGGCAGCAGGCTGGACATGAACCAGCAGTGTGTCCTTGTGGCCAGGAAGGCCAACAGTATCCTGGGGTGCATTAAAAAGAGCGTGGCCAGCAGGTCAAGGGAGGTTCTCCTCCCCTTCTACCCTGCCCTGGTGAGGCCACATCTGGAGTACTGTGTCCAGTTCTGGGATTCTCAGTTCAAGAGGGACAGGGACCTTCTGGAGAGAGTCCAGTGGAGGGACACAAAGATGATTTGGGCCCTGGAACATCTGCCTTATGAGGAGAGGCTGAGAGAGCTGGGACTCTTCAGCCTGGAGAAGAGAAGACTGAGAGGGGATCTTGTCAATGTCAATAAATATCTGAAATGTGGGGGCCAAATGGATGGGGCCGGGCTTTTCTCAGTAGTACCCTGTGACAGGACAAGGGACAATGGGCAAAATCTGGAACACCAAAAATTCCACACAAACCTAGGGAAAAACTTCTTAACTGTGAGGGTGACAGAGCATTGGAACAGGCTGCCCAGAGAGGCTGGAGACATCTCTGGAGATGTTCAAAACCTGCCTGGACACTTTCCTGTGCAACCTGTTGTAGGGAACCTGCTTTGGCAGGGGTGATGGACTAGATGATCTCCTGAGGTCCCTTCCAATCCTTATGATTCTGTGATCTTTCCTAACTTACCAAAGTTCAGCAACTATGTTTTAAGAGAGGTTTAGGCTTTTACAATCGAGTACCTCTGCATGAACAGAGGGTCAGTCAGGGATCTGAGCCTTCTTTTGTTACCAGAATTGATAACACACAGTGTCTAAATCTAAATAAGATGATCAGATATGACTATGTGATCTACTTTAATTTTTATAAGGCAAAGATGACATTTATTGACTAGTTGTACTGAAACTGTTTCCTGTAAGCTTTTGCCTACACATTTGTGTTGCACCTCCAACATTTTCTTATCCTGTAAGGTTTATTTAGCCTAATTGAAGTAAATTAGCCTACGTTCTTTACGACATGCTATGCTACTGCTCATATTCTCAGCTTATTTCTAATGGTAATAATACACTATTTCCTGCATTGAATTCTAAATATTAGACCTAGGTTTTAAATGGTATGTCTGCAAATTTGCAGTCTTTTATAGCATCAAGGTCATAATATTCTTCATTATCCTAATTTGTATAATATTATGAGTGTCGGGACCTGCATTTCAGCTGGATATAATCGTGGCTTGTAATTTAATGGGTTCAGATCTTGATCTGAAAATCAGTGCCCTTGCAATGAAAGACAGTGCTCAATGTTATCAAAAAGACATTTTACCCATGAGTCTGAAAGCAAAACATTTCAGTGAAGTCAACCAAACTCAAAATTTATTAGATTTTAAGTAATGTGGGCATGATTATTTTTAAGTACAAAAGATTTCCAAATAAAAGATCATAGAATCATAGAATGGTTTGGGTTGGAAGGGACCTTAAAGATCATCCAGTTCCAACCCCCGTGCCATGGCAGGGACATCTTCTACTAAACCAGGTTCCTCGAAGCCTCATCCAGCCTGGCCTTAAACACTTCCAGGGAGGGGGCATCCACCACTTCTCTGGGCAACCTGTTCCAGTGTCTTACCACTCTCACAGTGAAGAATTTCTTCCTAATATCTAATCTAAACCTACCCTCTTCCAGCTTAAAGCCATTCTCCCTTGTCCTGTCATTAACTGCCCTTATGAAAAGTCCCTCCCCAGCCTTCCTGTAGCCCCTTCAGGTACTGGAATGCCTCTATAGGACCTCGTCGGAGCCGTCTCTTCTCGAGGCTGAACAGCTCCAACTCTCTCAGCCTGTCCTCACAGGAGAGGTGCTCCAGCCCTCAGATCATCCTTGTGGCCTCCTCTGGACTCATTCTAACTGGTCCACATCACTCTTGTGTTGGCTCCAGAAATGGACACAGTACTCCAGGTGGGGCCTTACGAGAGAGGAGTGGAGAGGGAGAATCACTCCCCGTGGCCTGCTGGTGATGCTTCTCTTGATGCAGCCCAAGAGAAAAGATCATTATTAAAATCAGCTCTTTATATTTTGCTTTGTATGGATTTGAGTGGTCTTTCTTTTGAAGTAAAGATCATTTACTTGCTTTCTCTGTCCCCCTGTGAGAATATACAATATTGCTTCTCTTCAGGCCCTGATTCTACGTACCTTGCTTGTCAAATATTTGGGACATCCTCAGAAATTGAACAGATTTTAAAGAATCTGAACTTTTAAAGAACTAAATTCACTGTCCAGAAGTGACTGGGAACTACAGACAGTGATCACTGTAGAGTTTACTCTCTCCCCCAAATATCGGGGAGCAATCTTTCCTTTGAGTGGTGGTTTGCTGCCATCCTGCCTTTTAACCTGCTATTGAAAAAAGGCATGGACATAGACAGTCAGAATTATCTCCCTTATTCTTTTTCTTTCCATACCTTGCTGTGCACATGATATTTGCCAACACCTGAGGCAGGTCTGACCCTGCTTTTCCGTAAGGATGTCTGTCCCCTACCACTGCTCATCTGTAAGAATCTGCCCCAGTGTAAAAGCAGTTGTTCACGAGTTCATTCTCCCTGCACAAAAGCTGGAATATACCCTCAAACATTATAATCCAGAGCGTTTTATACTCTGACACTGCCCAAGTAATATGTTTTGCTCTACTGAAATTAAAGGCTTCTGGCACTCGGTGGCTTTCCCTGCCTCTGCGGCAGCCCAGCTCTGCATGCCATTTGTTCTGCCTCTAGTCTTTAACTCGAGCTTATTTCTCAAGGAAGGATATTTGTTCTCAGGGAGAAGGGGAAGATTTTTAACTGGCAAAACAAGATTGCACTATGTAACTGAGGAAATTGCTGGCGGAGAATGCCTATGGCTACAGCCTGCCCCATCCTGCACTGGAGATTCTGGGCCCTATGCATGAGCGATATGCCAAAAAAACAAAATTTCATTCAGTTATTACCAAAATAAACAATGAGGAACTCTTTCTAGCAGGGTTCCAAAGCACTTTAATGACCAGCTATCCCGTTTGTAAAGGAGAAAAGAGGTTGTGTTCCTGAACAGACCAAACCCAGACAAACAGTAAAATACAAACCAAAATGACCAAGAAGTCCTGTATCTGAGTTTATATATCTTTTTGCTTCCTTAATCTGGGAGAGGAGAGCTAACCGAGTCATTTTTTAATTGTTATTTAAGTAATTTTTCTCTTCAGTTTTCTCTCACCAGCCTCCTCCAAGAAGCTGCTTTTGTCAGCATTCAGAAACTCTGGCTCTTGGGAAAACCAAAGCCAGCACTGAAACACATCCCACACAATCAAAGGAACGTACGGCTGGGAGGGACCGCAAAGACCTAGCCTGGCCCACTTCCCTGCGGCAGGAGCAAATGTAGCCAGACCACTGCCTGAGAGATATTTGTCCAGGCTGTTATTAAAGCTCCCTGTGAAAGAAATTTCACAACCTTGCTTAAACAAGCTTTGGAGAGAGCTGCTCTACCTGCTTATCAAGTGGTTTGGAAAGAGTTCTTTCTAATAATTAACCCAAATCCTAGTTGCTAATTAGCTATCTCCTTGTTTAACCCTTAGTGGACACAAACAACAGATTACCAGTCTCTCCTGCTAATTTTATATATTTGCACTACATTATGATACAACCTTTCTCTTTCCAATTAAAACAAACCAAAACATTCCAAATTCTCCTGATAAGTGTTGTTTCCTAGAGCTCTGCTCATTCTTTCTGCCACATCCCAGACCCTCTCCATTTGCCTAAAGCTGGTGGTGCCCAATTTAGAAGAGGTTTCACCTTTTCCTGTCAGCTGTCTGTCCTTATGAGGCCCTTAATTCACTCCCTCAGGCTTAATTGTGGCCTAGAGCCCTGATGGAGTCGCTGTGGGAGCAGGGGGTCACTTTTCTAAGTAGCAGGGGCTGTTGAGGATGCTCAGGGAGCCTCAGGGAGCAGAGACAGCTGACATGCCCTGGGGTGTTTGCTCTTCTCTGCCTGTTTCATTCTATCCTGGTGGAAGAGATGAGTGGTACAACTGGTACAAGAGTTTTTTCTGGAACAAATCCCCATAAGAAGTGCAGTTTCACTGAGACTGAAAAGTTTTGGGGGCAATATGCCAGCCCCCTATGGAAGAAACATTTAAGTTGGGTTTTTCAGCTTTCATGTTTGAAGTTCACTCTTTCTGAAACTTTTTCTTCTATAAGGCAAAAATGCCTTGCTTCAACTTTATCATTTTAATTTCATATTTACTTAAATTTCCTTAAAATTATTCAATAGTATGTTCACACTAGTTGTGTTTATTCTAGTTGTGTTATACATTCTGTGTTAACACTATCAAAATAATACATTTTGCCTTCTTTGAATTTGGTATTTCAACGAGTGAAAAAAAATGTTCTAGAGCTATTGAACCATATGTTTCAATACTTCCAATGTGGGTTTTTTAAAAAAAATTCTATTTAATGAGTTCTTTTGACCATTTGTTCTGATTAGGAACAAAAAATATGAATTTAGGCAGTGCTGCATAAATGCCCAACAGCTCTAGATAATGCATAAGGGTACACAAACCCTCTCACTTCTGCTCACATGTCCAGTTCCTCTGTGAGGTGCAAAAGGAGGGAAGCAGCTCGTTCCTTCCTTTCACTTTGCACTGTACCTGTAAAAAACCTTTGCACAATTTGGAATGGTGTTTGATCAGGGGCCTGTTTCCAAAATAAGTGTCCTCTAACCTCTGCTATAAGTTGTGCTAGATCATTCTTCTGTTTCTGAAACACATCAGACCAATATTTTTGCTTTGAAAACCTGTACTTTGCATTGATTCCTCAATAGTGAAGAAGTGGTCATTCATGGATCCTTTGCTGTAGCATTTTTAATATCCAATCCATTAACCAATTTGGATATATATTCCCACTGCTTAAGTTCTTCTAACCATTAATGTCCCAAGACATGCAAGGTTGAAAAATTTGGGAGAAGCACCTTCTAATGCATGACCTTCAACAACTGACCCTGTAGCTATGCAAGAGCATCTCTTTCCACAGACTTTTAATTATCTCTTCAGTAAGTAGTCTCTTGAATGATCTTTAGCATTTCTTAATTGCTCTCTGCTAGATGCCATTTCCTGTTGTATTAGAGAATTTTTAAATACTCTAAAGTTCTTTCAATGTTTACAAGCCCGTGAAAAATCCATGCTCATAAAACTCATCAAAAATGCCTAGAATTCACCTGCAAGCATCTACCTTAGATTTATTAGATAATGATAGAAGAAATTTCCTGGAAATTGTGGATGGTAAGCATGTGATTATTGAAGGTATTCCTGACTACCTATCTGAAGACACTCAGGGTTGGAGCCTCTATCTGTGTTGACTCTGTGGCATAAAGGTGCAACAGAAGCCCAGCAAGGAGTTTCCCTCACAGAAGGGAACTATTGGCCTTTCTTTCTGTGCTGAATCTGCATCTCATGCACATATCCTGTCAAGGAAAGAGTGCAGGAAGGGGTGTCAGGGAAAAGCGCACGCTGTGAAGTCACGGAGGTGCTAGGGTTGTGTGATGCTAGCAGGTATATTGACCATCCCAAGCACAGGGAGGAATTTAGATTCCCAGTAAGTATTGGTCATGTTGTACAAAGGACTGTCAGACTCAGGAGCAAGAGAGGTTTTACTCTACCTTCTGATCCAATGATCTGATAGACTGGAAGTATCATCTCCCATACCTTCATCCAAGAAGACAACTAGAATAAAAATGCTACCAACCTATTAGCACCATTCATTGCACTAACTGAAACGGCAGCAAAAGTCAGTGAGTTCTCTGAAAAATATTCAAGATATCCTCTTGGATGCCTCTGCTCTGTTTCTCATCTACACAGAAAAGGCTTCTGAATGAGCTTTCCTCAGGTTGGACCTGAATTTTCATCTCTTTCTATTGAGAAATCATCCTTTGGCAAAGATTGCTGGAGGGTCTCCCAGTCTGCTTTTAACCTCATTCATCTCCCATTCCTCACTGGAACTCCAAAATTTTACTTTTTATGAAAAAACAAATTGTCCCTTTTCTCCCTTCTGACTGCTACAGATGCTGTAATACACATCCAATTGTCCCTCTCTTATCTGGGTTAGCTGCTGGGAGACCTCTGGAGCTCAGACATCCTCCCTCATACTTTTCTTGTTCTTCTATCAGATGAAAAAATATTGAATTGGGCACCAAAGTTCAGATTCTGTAGGTCAGGTTTGAATTAATTGCCTCAAGGGTCATATTTTACAAATGAAACAAGAATACATACCTTTAAGTGATGAGTCATATGCATTGTGCAATGGATTATTATTCCCTCTGGGGTATAGTATTTACTTATGCTTGTGAAATGTTCCATAATTTTTACATCTTTTCTTCCTTATTGTCTTCAGTTGTAGATTATAGTCACAAGAAGAATGTGGGCTTAGCTTTTAAAGTGAATGGACTTTAAAGCCTAATTAAATAAAAGTTAAAGGTGCTGGGTGATAGGCAGTATCTTAATTGAGAAGGCAATAGATTGAATTAGGGTTTTTTTCTTATAGATCCTCAATCCAATATTTCTTGAAAACTAAACCATCATATTCTTCAATTGCTAAAACCAATTTCGAGGTAAAAATGTCATGTCAAATCATGTACCAATAAGGGCATTGCAAATAAGATTTTTCTTGACCTTACCAATCAGTCACATTGCATCCCCTCCAAAGAATATTATTAGATTTTTATCATTTTCTGAAAGCTTCCTCTTCAGAGACTTGCCTGATAAAGTAAAGTATCTGATTCTAATAGATAGCCACAAACAAAGTTATGAATACCACTGCTATTCATTTAAGGGACATCACTACTCTACAGTAGATAAAAAGTCTAATGAATTTACATTAATCAGATAAATATAATGATTACCTAGGACATATTTGGTTTTATAATTATATATATTTTAGTAATCTTTTTTTTTTTTTAGAATTGACACTATGATAGATATCTTTATGTGTATTCATATATCATGGAAAAGTATGGCTTGGTCATACATTATACTAATGATGCATCTTACTGTTACCAAATTGATTCAAATGGATTTCTAGATCCATGTAATATAACGAAGCCTGAGATATGGTAAATGGTGTATAACAAGGGATTCAAAAGAAGAAGAACAGTCTAACATTGTAAATAAATGGAGCAAAATTCTGCCTTGTCTTGTGTCCCACAGATTACCTTGTTGTCATGGGGGATGCATAAATATTTCTGAATTTCTGCTAGGAATCTAAATGGGCTGCTAGTTACACAGGTGCGAGTCCAATTGACATCACGAGAGCTGCACCAAGTTATTCAACTGAGTGCAGAACTCGCAGCTCACAGATATGTAACCCTTGTAGCAGAGCTCTGCTACTCAGTTTCAGAGCCTTGAAAATGTTTCCCTTGGCAGATTCAAGATTTACATTAAGCACAAAAACATGATAAGAAAAAGTGCTGATTTGTAGATAGCTAATTTAATCCCACTTTTCAAGCTAATGCAAGTATATAGCTGATAGAGCTTGCACAGTTATGTCATTGATTTGGAACACAGCAAAATTATATTGCATTAATTTAGCATATTAGAGACAAATATAAACTAATTTCACAGCTCCTTCAGGCAGTGTATTATAATGAGAACCAATTTAATTTGAAAAACGAAACAGGAAAATATTTTTTTTTGGCCTTCTCTAGATGCACAAAGGTATTCAACAGCACTGTTGGTTTTCCAGGGAAATTTCTTGTAGAACAAATGTAAGATTTATGGTGACTTGGTGATAAATCCCATTCTTACTGGGCCACATGTCAGATACTCTATTTATGAAAAAAAAAAAAAAAAAAAAAGTGTAATCTCTGCTGTCAGGAAATAGTTTATAGGGAATTACTTATAGAGGGTTTGTACAGTTAAATACTTCTGTGGAGCTAAAGCAACTCTATTTGTGACAGAAGTCCTTCAACCATATCCACAGTAGGCAGCATGAAAGGGAGGCGCAGTGAAGGGAGGACATGACCCAACCACAAACAAGCCCCTCTGCAGTTTGCGTGATGCTGCCCAGCACCCACTGTGCCTCCCATCGATGCTTGTGGATGTGCTGTTGACATTATAATCAAATTAGTCATGTAGAAACCTTCACAGTCAAGAGAGAGAAGTCAACCCTTCTAGAGCACCGTTAATCTAATTAAAGCTGTTGTCTAAAACATATCAGCTGAATCCCACTGTAGGTGAGCCTGCTTCCCTCTGTTGACTGTAAATGGAGTTCAGAGAACTAATTCCAATAGAGGTGTCTGAATGCAGGCTGGATGAATCCCATCTGCAAGAATTCACATTATCCCTGCAAACTGCCTAAACGCAGATCAGGCTGCCTGCAAACCTCTGCTGCCCTTGCTTGCAACACAGCAATCCTTTTAGGAAGGACTTGGATCTGTCATGGCTGTCTCATGAGTCCTGTGTCAAGGCAGTATGGGATAGAGGAAAGCACCCTGGCCAGACATTTCACACTGGATCACACTCCCACAGCACCAAGCATGCTGGTCACAGGTCTTCTGAATTATAGGGTGAACTATCAGCTTTCCCCAAGGAAGCACATCTAGAGCAGGCCCTCATGAGGAATAACAGCAGAGGGAGAGGCAAGCATGGCTTCACACCTGTTTCAGTCAGAACAGGCATGAAGCCTGAAACTTCTGTTTCAGTCAGATTCATTGGCCCTATTTTTACCTCCTCCTCTTGTCCCTTGCTATTGCTTTGGTAGTGTAAAAGGAAGAGAAATCCGTGTGGCAGTCATTCTGGCATAGGCTGGATAAACTGAATTATGGCTGCTTTGTGTCCCAGTACAGCTCAGTACATCAGGATAGCCTCCTGATGGTCCTTGGCTTTGGAAATAATTTTCCATTAATTATCTGCAAAATATTTACTTTAAAAGTGCTGTGAACAATCAGGCCAGGAAGCTTGTTTACTTGAACATTTCCTCAACAAGAGCACAAACACCATTGATGTGAAGTTTTTATACTTTTTGCCCGTCTCTAAATAAACGCTGTGTGGCACTGATCAGGATTTTGCTTTGCTTACAGAAGAACAAGACCTCTGGTGTTTATTTTTTCAATATATGTGTATTGTTAAAGAACAGTTACATTCATCAGTAACTTCCTATGCACGTACTTACTCCATTTACCTCTTTCTTTCTTATAGGCATGTAGCCACCGCTCTAGCTCAGAGATAATCTGCTGTAAAACTCCTTCACTGAAAGCCTTCAATCTCCAACCACCCTTTGTAACCGCAGTGTTCTTTGTTTTTGATGGTGTCAGCTCTTTGTACTTTGATTTTGATTATGTAAATAATCCTGTATTTAAGCATTTTGAAAAGCCAGTGTTCATCTCAAGAGGCAACCAAAACGTTCTGGAAATTAAGGTAAGAAAAGTTGAAATAAGTTTTTCAATTATTTGCAAGTGCACATCAGCAATGTAGGCTTTCCTCATCCTTGCAGGAGGACCTCACTGCATCAGCTTCCAGTTGCAAGATCTGTGTCACCAGTTCAGGATTAAACATGGCCAGCAGCCCAGAACCTAAAGTGTGCAGTCTGTACCCAATTCTCAGCTCTTGTTGTCACATGATTTTATGTCCTTCCTCATGAAAGATGTGGAGTTGCCTTTAGAAAGTGGCCTAGCACTTTGGCTCTCTAGAGCTGAGGGAAACTGGCCTGTGCACGAAGTCACTCATGAGGATCAGTCACTGCTGTAGCCTAAATATTTACGGATCCATGAAAAATGCAAAGTTGATGCTGAGCATCTGTTAAAAAAGCACTGAGAATAGCCTACATGGCACTGAGAAACATGTCTTAGGAATTCAGGGCCCTCACAGGCAGTCTGCTCTGTATTAGAGTGATACGGAGAAAGTTAAATCCATTTTGTGAGAGTGCGAGTTGTTGAAATCTAGTGCTTTTCTGAGTTAGAATATCAAATTGAAACAATATAAATACAGGTTTTCTAATTTACAGTGAAGGTTTATGAAAAATTATTATTATGTACATGTAATTTATCTAGAATATCTATAATTTATATAGAATATATTCTATAAAAAATACTTTACAGAAGAGAATCAGCCTTAATGCTGGAGTGATCTCTTTGTGTAGCTCCTCCACAGCTCTGTAAGCCAAAACCCTTTTCCCCTATGAAAGTCATGAAATCTTGAAGCCCTGAGGTCTTTGACCCCAAGATGGCCCAGTGGGCCAGCGTCTGAGTTGCAGGATATCAGAGAGTTACTTCAGAGCTTCTGTCAGCCATGATGGGTTCCAGTCAAACTCTCTGAATAGTGATCTGTCTCCACCAAGTGTTTTGTACAAATTCCAAACAATAATCCATCTGATTTTAATTTTTTTATTTTGTTTTTCTGCTTGGAACTTTTGGCCATAAAATCACCTCTTCCTCAATGCAGAGCAATTCTCCTGTTCAGTTATGAAGAAACGCTAGAAAGAGTTCTGGTATATGGGTCAGTGGAGAGCTGGGAATATATAGCTGTCGCATGGCTCAATGCCTCTGTGCAGTGACAGCAGTGTTTTCCAGTATTTTCCAGTCATGCATATCAACCAATTGGAAAGAAGACTAATTTGAGAAGAATCATAGAATAACTTAGATTGGAAGGAGCATCTGTAGGTCTTCATAGTCTAATTCCCTTGCTCAAAACAGGGCTATGTTAAAAATTAGGTCAGGTTCCCTATGGCCTTGTCTAGCTGGGTTTTAAAAATCTCCAAGAGTGGAGATTTTACAGCTTTAAAAAACCCAGCTCCACTAGCCCTGCTTTGTGCATCCTGTACTTCAGCTCCCTTCCTATCTCAGTTTGTCAGTATCTCTCTTGTTCTGTGGGGTTCAAAATTTGACACAATTCTCCAGGTGTGCTCTCACAAGTGCTGAGCAGAGGAAAACAATCATCTTCAATCTACTGGCTTTGCTGCTGCTAAAGTATGTTGTGAGCCTTCATCACTACAATGGCACACTGCTGCCTCATTTCACCTTGTGGTCCACAAGGACCACAAGTCCTTTTCTGTAGTGTCTTTCTGCCTTGCTGTCTCTAGCCTGTCCTGGTGCATGGGATTATTCCATCCTAGGTGCAGGACTTTCCATTTGTCTTTGTTGAATTTATGAGGTTCCTGCAAGCCCCTTCCTCCAGCTTGCCACAGTCACTCTGAGAAGTGGTATTGCCCTCCAATATCTCAGTCATTTTCCTAAATTTGTTATAATCTGAAAGCAGAAGGACAGTGCATCCTGTCTCTTTGTCCAGGTTGTTGATAGAGATTTTAAGCAGTATTGGTCCCGGTATCAGCCACTGCGGAATACCACTTGTTAGACGTCTAACCTTTGAGCTGATAGCCAGTCAGTTTTTCACCCACCTTATGGTCCACCTATCCAGTCCATATCGTCTTAATTTTTTTTCAGTTGGAGGAGAGACCGTGTTGCAAACCTTGCTAAAATCAAGGTAAACATTGTCCAGTGCTTGCCCTTCATCTACAGAACTAGACACTTCCTATAGAAGGCTATTGGGCTGCTCAGGCAAATCCACCTTTAGGAACCTCTGCTGGCTGTTTCCAATTGTGTTCTTGTCTTTCCTCTGCCTGGAAAAGCTTCCATGAGGATATGGTACATAATCTTGAACCTTTTATTCTCCCTTAAGAAGTCCCTGGTGCTATTTATTGCTGGGAAGAAGCAATGAGATGAGAAAGTCTGGCTGAGGACTGTCCCACTGACAACTGACCAAAGTCACAATTTTGTAGCATTGATGTCACCTGTAGTCATGGCACCCAGGGCTGATGTCTACCTAAGGCTACTGCCCCGATTAATTCCTGGCAACCAACTGAATAATAACATTAGTGAAAGCTGGTCTTCTAGAACAATGCATGAACAAGCACCAATTTAACATCTTCCTCTAAATAGAATTACTTATAGTGGGATGGTTCTACCAAAACACTGAGGCAACTTGCAGAAATTATAGTCAGGAGCCAAAAGATCATTACAAGCCATATTGGCAACACTTTTCCCTCGCCTCATACCCACATTCAAAAACACACACACACAAGTTTACATGCCTCATGGTCATATTTTGTGCAGTAATTAAGCAAGCTCAGCATGAAATTAAATGGCAGCTTGCTTCACTGAACAGTCTGTTCTACCAAACCAAAGTTCTTTTATCTTTTTCTTAATTAGTTTCAGAGGGGTGGAAGGAGCTTTTATCACAAGTTTTTCAATCAAACTAATCTAGTGTGACATACTTGGCTTTCATCAAATGACAGTGGGTACCAATTGAAAGGTTCTGTTTGGTTTCCCCTGATGACTGTAAGATGTTTTTGTAAGAAAATGTTACACACAAGAAAACATTAAGTCTTCTATCTAAAACACAGTCAGGGCACTGTGTGCCACAAATGCCAGCCCTTCTTGTCTTCAGTGCCAGCCCTTTTGTCTTTCACACTACTGGGTTTCTCAAGGTCCCGCATCATCACTGTCTTCCTCTGCCAAGTATGTGGCTCTTTGAAGTCTCTTAGTGCCCACCATGCCCCAGTCAGAGGGGTCATGGCAAAGTGACTTGAGATACTTCTCTGCTTCAACACCATGAAGACACCACTTCAGAAGTGCTCCCATCTCCTGCCAACACGGGAAGCTCTCAAGGCTGGTGTTATACTGTTGGGGTTGACCGAAGACCTGAGTCTGCTCAAGAGGACAGTGTCTACTTGCTGCTTCCCGCAGGAGCTGCTGGCTCAGACCTGCAAGCTGGCCTTCTGACAGCCCATACCATTCTATGATTCTATGTTACACATCATATCTGAGATTCTGGCTGTCCTCTGGCACATCTGTCCTAAAACTAAGAGTAGGACAAGCCTTACTGAATTGTCTACTCTATTCCTAAGCCGGTACAACACATTCTTTATGACACAATCTTAAGGAATATTTCTTGTCTATTTATAGGTCACTCTATTTTCAGTCTTCTTCTGCATTGCATAGAAAATTATGCTTCTCTCAATGCCTGGTCCAAGAAAGTGCAATATGGAAACCCTGGTATTTCTGAGCAAGCAAGTGGAAGCTCTGCAGCTGCAGTAACTCTTCATTCTTCCCAAGTCAACCTACTCTGCTTAGGAACCTCAAAAATTCTTCTGACACCAGTCTCAAAATTTTCTTGCATTGGTTTATGGTCCTTTTGCTGCTTCTAGACTTTCACCCAAATGTTTCCCATCTCTCTAAAGTTGTGAGGTAGCTGATCTATCAGATTGGTTTGCAACAGTTACTCAGCTCAGTAACAAGCTTCTCCGGCTTGGGTGGAAGGGTATTGCTCAGCAAGAAGCGGGTAAGACACATTTTAAATAGTAAATACTGTTTTCCAATTCTCACAGGAGTCAGTTCCCTGCTTTTCTTAAAATCATTGGCAAATTTTTGGTCCTAAGAAGAGTAAAACTACTGCTGAAAGAATTCTGAAACTCTTTCTATGTTGAGGTATTATATTGAATATATTTGAAACTATAATATATTATTGGCAATGTAATTATAATGGTAGTAAGTAAAAAATACTATTTTCATTATAACTGTCTAAGGACCACCTTAGGAAATGTCAGTATGATTTTTTTTTTCCTTTGGCTAAGCATCAGTTTGGTGGAGCAAAATGCTAAGGTTTGGTGTAGAAGAAAAGAGGTTGCTCACCCACACCGTCCACGATAGTACATTCATCCTGCAGAGAGAAGACTCAAATTCAAGTCTTTCAAGCTACGTCATTTAAAGGAAAGGTTTGAACATGAATGGCTCACAATCTGTAGCAAATCTCTGTCCTAATAAGCAATAAGCAGTCAATCACATGCTCCCTGGCCCATTGAGTATTTGCTTAATTAACACCAAACAGAAAATAGAGTGCAAAATGGAATTTTTTGGCAAGCAATTAAAAAGCGCTCACCTGGGGTGTGGCTTTGCCAGTCAAAATAGGACATGAAACTGGCTCTGCTATATGTTTACTAAAACTTTCCCAGGGCTTAGTTCAGCTCTGTAGCAGACCTAAAACATATGCCAATGTAAGATTTTTTTTGCCCCTCAGAATAGGATTCTTGTTTTTTTTCCAGTATATGAGGCAGTATATGGCAGTGCCAGCCATGATGCCTTCCTCCCTTGTGAAAAACTCCCAGATCCAGCCGACATAAATAGCCTGTATTAGTGTTACTCCACATCCTCCCTTCTCTTCTTTAAATCCCACTTAATATGCCTGCAATTTATCTTAAGCGGGGCTGTACACAGGGTAGGGCAGCTTCTTAAATACTGCACTCCTGAGCACAAAAGATCCTGAACTTGGCCTTTGGACACTACTATCACAATACCAGAAGGAATAATATTTCATCCAAGTCTGGGATGTGAAAGCAGGTTTTCTGAGTAGAGAGTGCACTTTTCATGCTGTTATCTTTACTGGGGTGTGTTCCTTTTTGGTCTGTGGAACGTGATTTTAACAGATTTGTGCATTTTTTTTATTATAATTAATTAGTTCTTTTTGAAAGCTTCACTTCTGCTACCATAACCACTTGCAAAACAAAATGTTTGAGATGCCTTTACTTTGTGGATGATATAATGCCAGTTTTGTATAAACAACAGGGTCACATAATGCTTCCTTTCTTGTGCAAATTATGCAAAAATCTAAACAAGACCAACAGGATTTATCCCTCGGACGTTTACATTTTTAGAAGTCTGTATGGTCTGTATGAGTATTAGTGACAGCAGATTTTGTCTGTAAACTTTGTAATTCCCTTCTGGCCTGTCTGTCAAACTCCTATTTACATTTTAAAAGTTGATATATGCATATTGATAGGGCAATGTAAATTTGCATTAGTCTTTTATTTCACAATTGTTTTTCCATTAAAAATATTTTCCAAGGTAATAAAAGGACTTCTCCTTAACTTTTATGAGATGGTTGTGTAATATGAAATTGATTTTTTTTCCAAGGGAAATTATATTGATTCAGAAGCTGTTAAAGGAGAGGTGCTAAAAGTTGGAAATAAAAGCTGCGAAAACCTTCTCCTGCAGTCGGAATCAATTCTATGTACGGTTCCCAGTGATCTCCTGAAATCCAACAGCGAGCTAAATATAGAGGTGAGGCAGCTACACCACACACGAGATATTAATGCCATTTTTATTATCATTCCCAATGTCACTACTGAACCTATAAACTTTAAATTTAAGCCTAAGCCTGTGTTTACAGAGACATCCCTGTCTCTGTTTGGTTTGGATGGAAATTCAAGTAATATCGACTATTTTAAAAGAAATATTATCATTGTTTATATTACCTGTTTGTACAGAGACTTTCTGGAGCCTTAGGCAGAAAGCAGGACCTACTGCAAATTTAAATTGTGGACAGTTTTGACCTACTGATTAATGAAATAAGACACAAATCTTCCAGTATCTTTGCGTTTTTAAAAAATATTTTAAAAAGAAAATCACGGTGAAGGGGGTTACCTTTCAACTATGAAATTTGCTGATCATGGACTCTGATTCACTGAAAACAGTGGTAACATTGCCAGTCATGTAAATGTGATTAGGATCAAAGTCTATATAAGCTCTTTGGAGCAGGGACCATCTGTTTTTTCTATGTCTTTATGGCCTTCATCTCAAAAGGATCCTGGGCCATGAATGGTATTCCTATGTGCTACTGCAATCTAAGTAAATAATAATAACTAATTTGCTTTATTAATACAGTAAATATTAATTTAATATTAATTTATTTTGAAAAATACAAATTCAATTTATTGGATGTATACTACAGGTAAACTATAAAATTAGGTGAAGCTCTCCTTTTGGTGTATCTATTTCCTGGACCTGTAAATGCTTAGTTTCATATAATATTTGTGCACATGTTGCATTCTGTACCTGTTTGTATTTTTACATATGAAATCAAGACTGGCACTACATTCCATCAGTTCTACTATGTGATATTTCCTTAACCTCTAAGAAACACACGTGCGTGTCTCATATTTTGTACATAGAAAATAACACAACATAAAGGGGTTAAATAAGGTTTCTGCTTGTTTACTGGCAAGGAGCCTCAAAAATTGCAGTCTGCCCAGCGAAGAAGAAAATTTGCTCTTTTGACGGGCAAATCCATCATTACAGTACCCAGAGGAATGGATTCCACAGGAGGAAGAGAAAAGATGGCCAAATGCATTCCAAATGACTGAGCTAGTGCCATGTGACCTAAAACAGTTTTTCCCTGTTAGCTGCTTGGTGTTTGTTTGGTTGTTGATTTTTGGGGTTGTTTTTTGTTTTGTTTTGTTTCTTTAAACTGTAGACAAGCTAGAAGCTGGCAAGGGATGGGCTCACGTGACCTTGGGAACTAAAATGCAGGCATGCTGTCAACAGAGAGAGTTTGATGTTACAGCGTATTTATGCCAGAAAGACACATATTAAATACATTTGGGCTATTTATTTTTTTGTGTGTCCATATATCAATAGGCCCACACATTTCCGTGCACCATTTGAGTAAAAGTACAATTTTAGCATTTTGAATTAACATCTGGTAGCAGTGGGACCCTGGTATCCAGAGTGCATGTGTGAGTGTGTGCCATGTGCGTGGTGTAGCACGCACATAGCAGTGTCACTACCAGAGCTCTTGCAGGCATGTAATGAATCATTAAAGTGTAGATCTGCTTTCGCATACTCCAGTATAACAGTTTCTCTGCTCCCTGTGTCTTATTGCAGTACAACATCACAAAATCAAGATTTAATAGATATGGGATGTATCAGCTCATACTTTAGTACTAATAATCTACTTCTTACTTACCTTTTGATATAATCACACTATTTTATTTCTTTGTTTTTTTCAGTGGAAGCAGGAAGTTTTGTCAACAGTTATTGGAAAAGTGCTCATTCGACAAGATCAGAATTTCACAGGACTAATTGCTGGAGTTATTTCAACATCAGTTTTAATTTTTCTCTTTGTGGTATTTTTCCTCTGGAGAAGAAAGAAGAAACAAATTAAAGGTCCATCACAGTCAATTCCATCAAATAATTCCAATATTATGTCTTAAATTTTAAAAACTGACATCAGTTTATGCTTTGCTTAACTGCCATGCAATGCCCTGTTGTAACCTGTCAGCAGAGGTTTCACAATCAAATCCAATGTTTAGTTGCATTTCAGCCCTTGGCTCTTGCCTGAGCTGTGTGAAGGGCCACACTGTGCCTAAAGGAGAATGATTTCAGGGGAACTCTGAGTTATTAGGAAAACTTAGTAACTTCTCTACTTAGTAACTTCTCTTCTACAATCAGCCTTGGAAGAGGGGACAAGTAGATGTCCTGCATGAAATCACAAGTACCTCAGCTTCATCCAGGTGCCTTGTAGTCCTCCAGGCTGTGCCTAAGTTGTGCAAGACACAGACCACTGCAGTGTCCTATTCTCCTGTTCACTCAAATCAGGAACTTGGTCAGAGTGTGCCTCCTCTTTGGCCCCCATGTCTGAGTTTCCTTCCAGTGGGAACTTCTGCGCTACGCAATGGGGGAGGAGGAGGGGAGCTGGTACATAGCCATGTCTTGTTCTGACGCAGTATCAGTCAGATCATGAAGCTAGCCCCGCAGGCTTGGAAGCTTTCTTGGGTCTTGCAGTGGGGCTTTAACACAGGTTACAGCAAATCTTGTACAAACAGCTCAAGTTCAGGTCCTGCATGTGTCTGTCTTAGCAGCAATCTGACTCTCTTCCCAGCAGAGCAGAACATCTAAACTGAAATACTTAAATTAATGTTGACACACAGTAAGCATGAGAATTTTCTAATATTTCTTGCTTCTCCCCCTTCAGATCTGGGAAGTGACCTAGTGCGCTATGATGGCCGAGTGCACACGCCTCACCTGGACAGGCTGGTGAGTGCGAGGAGTGTAAGCCCAACAGCAGAAATGGTTTCAAGTGAATCTGTAGACTACAGATCAACTTTCCTAGAAGGTATGCCACTATTATGAATCTGTACAGATGATATTTTATACATCTTGCTTTTCATATGTCTTCAAATGATAGCTATTTTGATTAATATGTTAATTTCAATTTCTCATCTGGTTTATCTATGTCTACATTGTTTGGGACTTTTATGTGCTCACAGGCTTGCTATTTGAACTGAGCTTATTAGGTGCTTCACAAGGTTAAGGTGCAAAGCTTATTTACTTTTACCCAGGTTGGAGGAATATATAAAACACTATTAGTAAAATCTCTCTGTAAGTATGCTCCACAATTTCTTTGGAGCTAGTGGGTATAAAAGTTTTGTGTTATGAGGTCCATCACACTATGCGAAATCCACTCTGAAAAAGGTGGTTTTTAAG
This sequence comes from Caprimulgus europaeus, assembly GCA_907165065.1. The sequence goes on along the minus strand of OU015528.1, from coordinate 21,722,229 downwards.
GATAGCATTGAGTGGCTGTAGGTTTAGTGTGTCTCAATGACTTCATACAGTCATTATAAAGCAATTCACAGAATCACAGAATGGTAGGGGTTGGAAGGGACCTCAGGAGACCATCTAGTCCAACCCCTCTGCCAAAGCAGGTTCACCTAGAGCAGGTTGCACAGGACTGCATCCAGGTGGGTTTTGAATGTCTCCAGAGAAGGAGACTCCACAACCTCTCTGAGCAGCCTGTTACAGTGGTTAGAAGGCAAAGTGGTACACGAGAGAAAACTATGCAAATTTCCTTGGTGGAAGGTAAATTTGCAGTGGCCCTGGGGCCACTGTGCACTGGCAAAGCACAACAGGGAGCACGCCTAAGAAGGAGGTCCATTCACTTAATGTTCCTATAGGAATGTTCACATCAATTATTGTCAAAGAATAAAATGAGAGAAACATTAGAAAACATGCAGATTTACATGTAGCAGCTGTAAAAATTATTTTGCACCCATGGCTAAAGTATTTTACTGTGATTATTAATTAGATATTTGCCCTTGGTGACATAAATGAGTTCGTATTTTTGTTTCTAAATAGAGCACCACTGAGTTCTTCTCACCACCTAGAATGACAACAGCCCTATATGAAAATTTCCAGTTTTATACATAAATATATAAAGCATTTTCTCTACGACACCTTTTACTCTTTGTGATAAAATATCTGATAATTTCTGTCATTAAATTTATTCCCTTCTTTTTTCTTTTTGACTCTGGGCTAAATTCTGCTCATTGACTCCACTGGAATCATTCCAGAGTGCAGCTGGTGTAAATTAAACTTAGTTCCTTGACTCTATTAGACAAAATGCTAGGAAAATTATTTTAAACAAACAAAAGTGATTTAAAATACCTGAACAACATGCTGTTGACAAAAATAATTTTCTCTAATAAATAATCATTGCTTGACTGAAACTTTTTAATTTCTGCTATTTTAAATCAGCTGGCTCATGTTATTTTCATGAGTAGCACCAACTGTATTATCTTCAGCAGTTACAGGATATGAATCACCTCTAGGCATTTCCCTGGTTGAATATTAACTACTGGATAAATATAGCTAGTCACCAGCAGTTTGGAAACCTTAATGAAATGTAAAGTTCCCTACCAAATTAGAACATCACAATAATAAAAGTTTTCATGTTTTTAATTTTTCACTACCTCCTCATCCCATATTGCTGTCGTTTTTCAATTTACTCTTGATACTCCCAGTTACTAGAAATGCTATAACCTACACTTGGCCAGAATTGACAAAGCTTCATTCCATTCCCCTCAGAAAAGTGGAAGTTTTGCCATTTACTTTCATAAAAGTAGAGCTGACAAGCATAAGTTTCTAGTGACACAGTTTTCCTGGAGTTTGGCAGATTAGCAATGCATATTTTCATTTTCCCTTTGTGACCAAAACTTCTGCAAAGCCAAGCCACTTCCTAACAGATAAACTCAAACCTTTGCTCACCAGTGAAATAAAGTTCTTCATTGTCCAAGGAGAAGTCTGAAAGGATTATAACAGTTTCTGTTCTTCTTGCAGATCAGTTTCCAAGTATGTCTCAGAATGGATCATGCAGACCTGCCCAGGACCCTCACTCTGACCTCTCCCCAATTATGTCTAGTGGAGACTCAGATTTAGCAAGTCCACTTCTCCAAACTAATGTCCACATTGACATCAGTGCCTTAAATCCCGATCTGGTCAAAGAAGTGCAGCATGTGGTTATTGGTGCTGACAGCCTGATTGTGCACTTCAGTGAAGTAATAGGAAGAGGTGGGTACCATGACTCTTACCTTGCAAAACTGCAGTTCTTTCTGCACACTCACCTTTATAAACCATTCTGAATAAGGTGTCTACACAGAGGTTTTTCGAGCTTTTTACCTCTTAGAGCACCGCTCAGACAGGGCCTCTGATCCCCATGGCTGCAGAGCAGGAGTGAGGCTGCCGTAGAATATTGTACGAGTCTAAGGCGCACGCCTAAATGGCAGCAGATACCAAGGCACGGGCACCAGCGATCCTGAACTCGCAGCCTGAGAGCTGTCAGGATTGCTACACGACACAGAAAACTCCTGCAGTCACTAGTGCATTCCGTAAAAGTGCCCATGGGCCAGGTGAAATGCACACAACCCTTTTTCCTCCACAAGCTTCCGCCAGCTCTGAGGAATTCACTGTTTCCTTCTGCTGAAGGCTCTTCCCTCATTCGTCTCTCATCCCAGCTGTAGCAATGCATAGCTCCTGGTTCATTTGCCTTTATTTTTGTACTTCATATAGAGAGTTCCCTATTTTTCTGTCTTTCTCCCAACACTCCTATTCCTCTACATCTCTGTAAGCAGGTTCCCTCCTTCTTTCATAGCCCAAGCCAGTATTTCTGTGAGCATTTATTAAAATCTGCACTGTTGACTGCCTATTAGTAACTCAAGTAGAAACTAGATTTTCAGTTCTTCTACAGATCATGCATGAGAGGTCTCTTGTTGAGTATCAGAATACTGATAAAAATTTGGCTATAAAATATATTCTTAATACCTCTTCTGCAGGAAAATAGCCACAAATCAGTCAGTGTGTTTCCCTTCCATGTATTACACTTCATCATCCCCAAAGCAAGGGTGGGCCTTTTTCTTTTCTTTCTTGCTTCAGAAAAGGCCAAGTAATTTCCCATTTTTCAAATATATCAGGAATGACACCGATATAATTAACATTTTTTAATTTTCTCCTCCTTAACTAGAAATGGGCCAAACTCAAAAATATTTCAGACACACCCGATCCAAGCTTTAGGATTTGTGCCCAGGCTCCAAACAATCTATGGTCTGATGGGATTTTAGTTGCTTTTATAAAACAAACTTTTTATTAATTTTACCCCAAGCCAAAAGCAAAGCCAACTGGGCTCTGACCAGTATTTATGACTGGAACCTAGTAGAATTAATCAGATAGTCTTATTCTCTGCAGAACTCTCACTTCACAAAAAATCTATTTTGCTTTCTAACTGCAAATATTAATACTTTAAAAGTGTTCGGTAAATAGTACTTCTGTGAAGAAAAGCCACCATTACATGTATATAATTTGATATGGATATATTAACACACGTGCCTGGAGCTCAAAGTTCTCTGTGTGTCCCGAATAGGTTGAGCGGACATCTCATAGTAGGTTTCCCCACTCTGCAGACTACTCCATTTGCCTGACAGGAAAGCACAGGCTCAGGAAGAATTTCTGTGTCCCTGGCAGTTTATTTCACTGCTTAGACCATCCTCAAGAAGGCAAATTTTGCTCATCATCATTTAGTGATATTTTGCACTAGGAACTAGGCCATAGCAGAGACTACAGACTGCTGCCTAGTGATGTGGTCAGTCTGTGGTCTGTAGAGCAACTCCCAAGTTGTTCATGGCCAACACACCACTTAACACTCAGCATTTTCCATGGAACAGCAAGACCTGAGACACTGCAAGCCCACGGTGACCCTTCTTATACAACTTTCAATGGAAGATGCATCAAGGCTTTACAATCCAGTGGACCACTTTTAGCGTGGGCTTGCAAACCACTGGGAATCACTGATCCAGTGGTTATGTCAGCTCCTTCTAACTGCTTCCCTTTGCCTTCCGGTGTCCTCCTTTGTCGTGTACCTAACAGGAGAGTATGGTGGGAATGGGCTGACATGGTTTTTGTGTGCATAGTCATCACAAGAATATGAAACAGCTGTGGCGCCAGCCTTCTTATTATTTGTACTCTCCATCTAGGTCAAGAAATATCAGTTATGCTGCAAATAGATTTTTCATTTTATGTAATAATGGTTTTGTGTAATGATAGTTTTATGTGTTAGTTATGAAGTATACATTACAAGTGTTGGGAATTGGACAGAAATGGAATGTGATCACTTTCTTAAAGCATAATTGCTACCCAGCAGAAAATACTAGACAGCTAATTTTACTTATTAAAGCTAATCTTTCTCATTTTTTTCACAGGACATTTTGGGTGTGTATACCATGGGACATTGCTGGATAATGATGGCAGGAAAATACATTGTGCAGTGAAGTCGCTGAATAGTGAGTTATATGTTTAATAGTGAGACATTGCCACAATTCCAAAGATAAGTGGGGTGAACTAATTAATTACAGTGAAGTGTACTTTCACAAATAAAATTTTTCAGTTGCAGCTGGATCAGATTTATCTCTGGAGCAATTTCAGTTACTCCAGATTACCACAAGGAATAGGTATATATTTGTGCATCAAATGAAATGCCCATGTATTTCCTCTACCAAAAAAAAGGACAGAGGAAAATGAGGGAAAGGCAGTGTCATTTTTTATTCTACTGACTACTGAAGATTTGGTTTTGGAATATAAATTGCTAAAGAGCAAGCAAAGCTGCTGGAAAAAAAGGAAGAGGCAATAATATTTATTAAAGGCTTTACTGAAGTATTGTTATTCAATTCTAAATAATTCATAATCAGAAAAGGAGAAATGGAATTAAAATCACCAACAAACTGTATTATTGTGAGAAAACTGACGCACATAACCTAGTTGTAATGTGGGAGGCGGAGAACATGTTTGTAGCTTCTCATTCTCATATTTGTTGTGCAATGACGCACAGTACAGAAATTACTGTAGTTTGTTTGGGGTTTTTTTAATCAATTCATTTTATCACTGGATTCCTCAGGGATTACAGACCTGGAAGAAGTAGCTCAGTTTCTGAAAGAAGGAATAATCATGAAAGATTTCACTCATCCCAATGTTCTGTCACTCCTGGGAATCTGTTTGCCCACTGAAGGATCCCCCTTAGTTGTTCTTCCATACATGAAACATGGAGATCTTCGAAACTTCATTAGGAATGAGACTCATGTAAGTACATGGTGAGGTCTACAAAATGGTAATGAAAGTCTAGCCACGCCCTGCTCCAGCACCACAGGTTATAAGCTCTGGTAATTACATTACGTCTCTAACTTGCTGCTATTACTACACCTTAACCTTTCGCACTTGCTTAAGCTGGCACCGAGCCCAGCCACAGCACTGCCACTCCTTCCCTTCCCCCTCAAATTCCTCTCTAGAATGTTTCCCAGAAATTATCAGCAATAAGTATTTCTCATTTCCCATCCATAAGCCTCTTTATAAACAAATGTGTTTATGAGATCTAAGTCAAGGGGCCCAACCATCTGCTGGTTTTAACTGGCATATCTCTGTTGACTTCAGCACAGCTGTGCCAGTCCTCACCATCTGCTCTTCCAACTTCTAGGTAAGGGATCTTCATGTCCAGCTAGAGAGTGCCATAGCCCTGTTATTATCAATATTTTTTCTTCTTATCTTAAGATAGAAAAACAGCAATTGTTATACAAACTATGAGTACTCTCTTATCAGAGATTTTCCCAATACTCATTGAAAGACTGCAGATTTCTCAAATGTGCCTCACTGCTTTCTCTCAAGTGTGAGACCACAGGTCTTGTCTCAAGTAGTGTAAGCTCACTTTATACTGTAGTATTTAACCTATTTCACAGTGCTAGGACAATATAAAGTGACTTCTGAGCCAATGGGATTTCACCTCTGCCTCTATGGCAATCAAAATAGCCAGTAAAATTCTAAAAAAAAAAAACCCTTTCTGCATCTTGAAAATTCTTGGGGGAGTTAAGCTTTCTGAGGTAGGGACCTCTTCCTTTTTAGGCTTCTTTCCTTCACAGACTTTGTGAATAGTGCCATGGTCCTTCCGGAAATAAATAGAATAACACTACAGCTGAACAAGATTGTTCCACAGAAGAAAATTAGACTGAGCAATGGCAACAACACAAAAATTTGTTGGACCATACTATTACATAACAAGTCGTGATGCTGGATAAAATAATTACAAGTTTATGTTTCTATTTATTTCTATGTTGAACATTTTCAGTAAGGTCTTACCTTGTAGACCAGCAGAAAGAGTTAACAAACTTTGCAGAAAATCTTTCTCTGGTAACTGCTGAGGTCTCATTTGCCTTTTTCATGGCATCATATTGATGACAGCTTGCACTTATTTTGCCCCAAACAGGACATCCTCCTTTCTTGATCATTTCCAGCTGATGAGCTCCAAGTTCGTAGTTTGCACCTTCTACAGAGTTAAGTGCTATTACTCTAAGTTCACAAATGTGAATTTTGTATATCAGCTGTGATGTTGAGGTTTCAGCATACTGTTCCACTTCCCAGCCCATGTCAAGCTGCTTATGCTGCAAACTCCACTCTTCTGGAATCTGGCAGGGTATTTTTTATTTCTTAAAGTGTATTTCCTCACTGGAGGTAAGAACTTGACCTAAAATAATGCCAGTTTTACTACAAGCACAAACCTGTCTTAATCATTCTGGTGGCAAGATAGGTGTGTCAGAAACTGAGAGTCACAGCAAAAATCAGTCTGCTCCTTGGGCTTCTGCGTTCATTGTATCCCAAATGTTTGTATTTTACAGAACCCAACAGTAAAAGATTTAATTGGATTTGGCCTTCAGGTCACAAAAGGGATGAAATACCTTGCAAGCAAAAAGTTTGTCCATAGAGACTTGGCAGCAAGAAACTGTATGTAAGTACAAACATATAATTTCAGTCATGCTATCACACTCTTTTCTGTGAGACAGTGAGATGAGGTAAATGAAAGTTTCCAGGATTCTCCTTTTTTAGTCAAAATAGGGTGGTTTTCATTGTTCCATAATTACACTGATATTTGCCCTGCATACCAATGAGCTACTCAGCTTGCTAAGGGCTCACTTCTTACACATAGACTTTTTTTGAGTGTGGGAAATAAGAATAGCTGAGGTGAGAGTGTAGCCTCTCAAAATCATTGGTGAGAGCATTTAAAAGGCATCTCCTAAGGGAAGTTAAACTGCTGTTGTCTCAACTTGCAATGCTTTCACCCAGCCTCTTCAGAAGCAGAGCATCTCTGCTGCCACACCTAGCAGGAGAGAAAGGAACACAGGGGAACTTTGTGAGAAAAACAGGAACACAAAAAACCATGAGTGAGACTTACTGACAGCAGTCTTTCATTACATGAGTATGAGCTGACTTTGGCTCCATTGCACACACAAATTAACATTAAAAAATTAAAGCATGCAAAGAATCTTACTAGTGTCTGTGTAGCCAGACAGTTCAGTTCACACAAAGACTGATACAAGAGTTGCCAATACTATTATGCTGATTCATCACCTGTATTGTGAATTAATGAGGTACAGGATTAAACATTAGAGTTTATTTTTAGCACATCATAATCTGGAACTCTGGCTGCAAAAAGGTTATTCACCTGTGAAATCAGATTTCTTACTCTTTTTCAAAGTATGCACACTTGTGCAGCAGAACAGCCTCTGAAAAATAATCTTTTCTTACAGCTGATGGCTTTTTAAGGGAGGAAAAAAGCCCCAAACAACATGATTTTCAGGTTTCCTAAGAAGAAAGGAATTATCTTAGTGGATAGAAGTCCTTGTCCATCTAATTGAAGTCCAAATAGTGGCAAGAGGACATTCCCTCTGGCCTACTGTCTTTTCTCTGGGTGAGGAGGGAACAGTTCAAGGTGTCTCACTTTGCCAACTGTATGGCTGTTTTTGTACTTCTGTGTGGCTCAGCACTTCAGAGCCTGGAGAGCCGCTGCCACGTGAGAGGAAGGTGTAGGGCTGAAGACCCACATTCCCCAGTAGCCATGTGCAATCCAGCACTCAGAAGCACAGCCCCTGCCACAATGGCAATATCCATCAGAAAGGGAGTCAGGATGCAAATACAGACCCCGTGGACTCTTGACTCTATTCCACTATCCTGGAAGAGGTACAGGAATCTGCTATGGCATGAACTGTCACCTGTTGACTCATCAAAGTTCCCTATTACTCCCTTCATTGGTATTGGTTTAGTTATTACATCAGTAAATGCAGCAGATGGTTGTGTGCCATTCAGAGAGACTTCAATAGACCAGAGAGTTATCCAGACAGAAACCTCATAAATTTAAGACAAGTAAATGGCATGTGTAGATGCTGAGAGAGACAGAATTGTTTAGCTCAGAGAACACTCAGGGAGATCTTATCCATGTTTACAAATACCTGATACAGTGGAGTAAAGAAGATGAAGCCAGATCCTTCTTAGTCATGCCCAGGGACAGGCCAAGAGGCAGTAGGCACAAAGTTAAATAGAGAAAATTGCATTTAAACATAGAAAGAAATACTTTTCTTGTAAGGATGACTGAACACTGGCACAGGTTGCCCAGAGAGGCTGTGGAGTCTCCATCTTTGCAGATACTCAAAACCCAACTGGTCACGGTCCTGGGCCACCTGCAGTAGCTGACCCTGCTTTGAGCAGGGTAGGTGGTAGTGAACTAGATGATCTTCAGAGGTCCCTTCCAACCTCACCCATTCTGTGATTGTGTGATTCTCTGAAGAAGCCCAAAAGCAGGTGTTTGCTGTGGCTAAGTCTGCACATATAATGAAGTAAAGGCTTAAGCATGCCAACACCCATGCTCTATCTGTTTTCTGACAATTACATCACTTATCAGGACAAACACCAAGCTTAGGAGAAGCAAAGCTAGGGAGGTCTTCTGGTATGGTTGAGCTGTAACCCCAGCAGAACTTTCCTTATGCCACCATTCTTTCCAAGTACAGACACCAAACTTAGTTACACAACTACATTATTATATAAAGGCAATCACTGAGATAGTAATGGGCTCTTCCTTGTCAAAATTGAGAGTGAATAGGAAAGGTGATACCTTGACTTGGAAATAAAAATGAGAGGTTTCTAAGGATACAGAAGAAAAAACAGCTGTGGAAGAAATTACATAGCACTCTATCAGGATGTATAGGCTATTAGCAAAAATCTTTTTATACAGAGCAATTGTTTTAAAATAACTGTAATTCAAATTATATTCTCAAAACAATATCAGTAATTTCCTGAGTTCATTCACTGTGTTAAATGAGTGTCAAATATACTTTGCTGCATTTTTTTTTTCACTGTTCCATTAGTTAATAGATCCAAAATAAAGTACTGCCTTCCAAAGTCACAGTCTCAAAAAAATGCAAGTCACCCATTATAATCCACCATCACTGTAAGTTTCACCAGCTCAGTTACAAATAATACTTTTTGTCATTTCTCTAGGTTGGATGAAAAATTCACTGTCAAGGTTGCTGATTTTGGTCTTGCTAGAGATGTCTATGATAAAGAATACTACAGTGTGCACAATAAAACAGGAGCTAAACTGCCAGTGAAATGGATGGCTTTAGAAAGTTTACAAACTCAGAAGTTCACAACGAAGTCAGATGTGGTAATGTACAAACATACTTGTATCACCTATTAATTTATCTTCCATTGCCTGAGGCATCTCTCTAGTATTTAATGAATGGACTAACTCCAAACCAAAACTTATACTTCAATCTAACTTTAGTTCACATAAGAATAACAGATTGTTTTTACATCCAGAAAGGGTATTTGTTCCAGTCACAAAGCAACAAGTTGTTGACCCGATTATCAGCTCAGGGAAGAATTAGGAGTTCAACCCCACTCCAAGGGAAACTAAGGACATTCCAAGATGCCAAGTTGGAGCTGAACCCTGCTATAGGAGGGGCTCTGGAAAGCTTGACAAAACAGGTTAACTTTGAGACTCGTAAAATTTAACTGTTCTCAAAAATATTTTATTTGCTTTGTAAATACTTACTGACTGCCTACAGCAGTCTCAAGTATTACCTGGCCATTTATGAAGAAAAATTTATAAGATGAAGTCATTAGTTGGCTGGTTCACTTTGTATTTTAGCTCTTCTTTCAATCCAGATTCAAATTAGCCTGTGATGCATAGAATTTTCACCACATATATTCTCTTCAGTATGTATTTACACAGGGTTAGTCAGATAATCAGCTCATGTAAATTGGCAGAGCTCCATTAACCTCAAAAGAGGTCTGCCAATTTATACTAGGTAGCAGGCCTATAGGCTTTTATTTTCTTTCATTTACTTAGTTGAGTTTCTCTGGCTCTAATTTAAGTGGCTCCTCAAGTCCCTACAGCATTTATTAGCCCACTTAAAAGAAAGGTGAATGCAGTAAAATAACTTTTCAAAGGGAAAATCCATGCATTTGAATGCTTAAATCTGTCGAACCATCTTCTAAAACTGGAATGTAAAGCCCTCCAACCCAATCACTTATTATTTATTTCTTTGTCTTCTTAGTGGTCTTTTGGCGTATTGTTATGGGAACTTATGACACGAGGGGCACCACCTTATCCCGATGTAAATTCTTTTGATATAACTGTTTACTTATTACAAGGAAGAAGGCTGCTACAACCTGAATACTGTCCTGACCCACTGTAAGTAAATAGTTTGCAAGCCTGCTGCAAATGCTGCTGATAGTGATATTATAGTAAGTGAAACTGTGGGAGGAAAGAGGGTTTATTTTTTTTCCTTTTTACATGATTTCATAATTGAACACTTCTTTTATTTGAATGGCAGGTATGAAGTCATGCTGAAGTGCTGGCATCCAAAACCTGAGATGCGTCCAGCATTTTCCGAACTTGTTTCAAAAATATCAACAATCTTCTCCACTTTTATTGGGGAACACTACGTTCACGTCAACGCTACTTATGTCAACGTGAAGTGCGTTGCTCCCTATCCTTCTCTTTTATCGTCACAAGACAACACAGACATGGATGTCAACACATGATGGGTATGCCTGAAATAGAGGAAAATCCATTCTTAGTTGTATGAACAAAAAGCGAAACATTTTGTCCACTAGTTTTTACTGCCCGCTCTTTGTGAGAACACTGTTGCACATGTTTATGTTGTTGCCCAAGTTGCACTAGTACAAGGACATGATACCATATTGTTTAAGGCTATGGGATTCTATAAACCATCACAGTAATTTCCAAGTATTTGGACAATTGCATCAATTTACCAAATGGAAATGTTGTGTGCTACTCTCCAGAGCTAGTTCCTACTAGCTCTCATTAATGTGTGCTCGGACCCAAGAACAAAGATTCATCATTAATGCCATGAAGGAGAAAGTAGAATACAAATCAGTACAGCTGGAAAGACTATTACTGTTGCATGTACTTTAGGATAACAAGCAGAGCAGAAATGGTTTTCACACAAAAGGCTAAAACAAACAATGAGAGTTACAAGAGTTTGAAATGTATTTTCCTCCCGCACAGTCCAATCTTTGGATTTTTGCACTACATTGACAAAGTTTCTTAGAACATAGACAGCCAGGAGATCCAGCCTCATGGTAAATGTCTTAACAGAAATCAACATAAAAAAATGGTGTGCAGTAAAATAAGTATGTCAGCCTTGCCAGTCCTTTGGTGTAGTCAGACGGTACATAAAATGAAGAGAAAATCACCTAGCTTAAAGCATTCCTAGTGTCAACTTTGTTCCAACAGTCAACGGCTTGAGTAACAGCCTATATCGACAGATCTCTTGCTAAAAAATGCAGAGCCTCCATTTCTTTCAATAAAGAATTAACCACTCTCTCAGAATAAAAACCTGAAGGCATCCATATTAAATGCCAGGCTAATCCCTGGGATGTAGTAATACAGGCTGCATTATTCCGGAGAGGAAGAGGAGACAGGCAGGCTGGCAACCTCACAGAGCTGCTGTCTGGTGAGTCACACAGCGAGTAGCTGAAGCTCTGCCACCTACCCTTGGGTGGAGCTGCTGCCAAAGGTGAGTAAGGAGCAGAGGCATTGCAGCCAACCCTGACCTCAATGACAAGAATGTCCATAACTTCTTCGTGCCAGCCCTAAAGAGCTGAGCAGACTAATCAAAAGAAGAAACAGCTTTAGGCCCCCCTACCCTCTTCTTGGATCACACAACCCAATGAATTGTGATACCTACTTTTATTTCTAAATTATGACCAGAGAAACAATTTTGAAAAGCGATAGTAAATAAAACTTCCATTCATTAGAGAAGAGTACTATAGCTATAGGGCAAGCATCACATGTCATTTCTGTTCCTGTGGAATTCTGTGCATACTACTGTATAGCTTGTTAAGTATAGGATAGAACTGGGTTTGTTGGTGTAAACACATAAAAGTATTCTATTTTTATATTAAAATAAAAATTTATTTTTAATGACATTTACAAAGTTTGGTTAGGCCACAAAATACTGCACTGTGAACATTTCAGAAAATGTGTGTCAACATACATGATTCATAAGTGGTAGCAACCTTAAAAAAATACTGTGTAAATATTAAAAAGGAAAACAACTGACTGTAAACACACTCCACCCTAAGCACAATATCTCCGTTGCTGCAAGCCAGCCATTTTAAGATCTTCAAAGAGAGGCAGTGCAGGTAAAGAACTGATATAAGGGAGATACATTGTTCTTGGGAGACAGTGTTATAACTGAAAGATTTACAATGAGGGCAGAGTGTGTAGAAAAACTATACGCAGATAATGTATTGTGTTTCATCACCACTTTCATTTCAGAAATGAACTTTCATGTCTGTTGAGAGCAAAACTAATTGTAGATTGCTCAAGGACAAAAGGCTGTGCTGCAGGCAAAAAAAAAAATCATCTCTATGGTTGTTAAAACAGCTAAGGAAGATTATGACACATAGATTTGGAGAAGATGATACTCCAAACTTGTACATACATGCTTGAGGAATGCTGCAATGTGAAACAGAGGACATTTTTACTATTTACGAACTTTTGCTTAATAAAGTTAATGTTGTGTCTGGGACACCTGTAAGAATACGTGATTCTGGTAAAGATTTGATGTTAGTAAGTTCCTATATCTGCAAAGAGCTGAATGGTACTCATGTTTATAGTTGGTGTTATGACCTAATAAACATGTTATTAAAAAGAATTATTGTAATACTTTACGCTCGAAGTGCTGTAATTACTGTTAACATTTGACTGTTAAGCTGATAAAAGTCTGTACGCTTTTTCTGACTAACATGGGAAGAACAACCTGTGGAACTGTGTGAAGAAACATAAAAATATGGAGAGTGCTCCAATAAATCAAACACGCAATTCATCCGCTTCCTACCCATTAATAGATGCCTCAGAGAAAAGCGCATAATATTCTTTTATGAACAGTCATGGCATAACCCATTTCATTAGAAAGTCACTTCCCTAACCACAGGCTGCACCCACGCAGAGCCTTAAAGTTCTTCATGCACTAAATGTTGGGGCTCACATTTGAAGCTCATAATTTAGGCATCATAAAGAGTAGCTGCTGGGCCCAACAAGGATGACAGCGCTTGTGTTCAGCATCCGAGCTCCCTAATCAGTCATGATGCAGAAGAAACTTCAAGCACCTGAAACCATGTTCCCCCATAGCCATCTATTAAGTTTCTTCTCTGCAAGGTGCTTTGTGACACCTGAAGAGAGAAGGCATTGCAGTCCCCAGGGGTCTTGGTTCTTCTGGGAAAACAGGAGCCAGTCCCACTCCCACACATTTCCTCCCAGTTAAATGAGATGCCTCCCACTGAATTCACTGAGTTCACTTCTGTGAAGTGTATTTAAGTAGGTACCCCACAAACACTGCAACATGCACTGTCCTGTGCCATTCTTAAGCCAGATGCAACTACAAGCTCATTTCTCCAGCAGCTTCCCTCAGGGGGACACTTTATCCTTAACTCACTCAGAAATATTTTAATGCACAGAATCTCAGCTGATTAAAACCAGCATTTGTACAGTCTTGTAATTTCAAAATACCAAGTGAACCAACATCAAAACAGGTTATCTCCAAACACATTTACTTCTTATCAGAAAATGTATGTGCCCTTTCAACTCAAAAAGTATTTTGGAGAAAAAAGTCATTAAAAATAGGAGGTAAGGATGCAAACATTATTCTGCTGTGTCACAAGCCAAGACCAGCTAAAAGGTCTGACATTTTTTTATTCTAATTATTTTTATCTAATTTATTTTCCAATACATTTTCTGTATTTCCCTGAAAAGCCAGTAAAAAAAATCTCCAAGGTTTTACTGCAGTTTGCTATTAATACCAGGATCTTCAACCTCAACCAGCAGCATGCACAGCCAAATGATGGTCTGAACTTAAATACCAGATTTGTAACACATTCCTCTGATTACTTCTCATGATTTCTAAGGGATGCTATATATTGCCTTTTTGAAAGGGTCAACAGAATCACGAGCTTCCCATGCTCAGTTTTTCATAACTTTGTTTATACCAGGTACACACTGCAGCAGATTCAGCTGACACACTGGCAGTCTTCCTCCTGCATCAATATTAACAGTGGACGTGGCCCATGATCAAAAAATTGCATAACAGATATCCTACACAAAAGCCAAGAGATTAAAAAATAGGGAGGGATATCCTCACCCACAGAAATTTTCCTGTTGTTTTCACACAAACTTTCTTAGTGTGCTAGTAACTCAGCCATTTTAAATCATTTGCCTATATAAAATAAGATTTTTAATACATCCAACAATATGAAATGTTTCTAAGAAACAAGGAAAATGGTACGGTGCACCATTGCGTTGCTAAGGCTTCACGTATTGCTAATTTTCTGTCTCTGGTGTTAAATTCAATCACGAAGATTTGACCTCATAAATGCCTTATGTAAAAAAATGAAGAGGAAAGGCACATTACAATTTTCGTTACAGCGACAGAAACAGTACAGGTGAGCAACTGCAAAACAGCATCAAAATTATGTTAGACCTAAACATGAAACTATTCAGAAATTTCATTTCTGGAATTCAGCCATAACACTGTATCACAGGAAAATGTCATAACAAATAAATTAAATACAAATCCTAATGGATTTTTTAACTCACTAAACAAAACATCTATTCCTGACCAATTCCGATTTCCATTATTTTTAACAAACAGTTCATGAACTGAGTATTCCGAGCATCAGAGAAAGACACAGGAAATCTTTGGATTTTGCCAGACCGATTAGTAAAAAACATTTACAAGAAACCATGATCTCACAGACAGCAGGGAGAATTCAGAGCAACTTGATTGATTGACTCAGGAGGCACCAGCCCAGACTAGATCAGTCTCTCACCCTGGAACTGGAACTGAGTGCTTTGATATTAAACCTGAATTTGCCTTTTGAAATCTCAATCCACCTCCTAACGCTCAAGGTATAATCACTTCCAATGGGGATGCCAAAAAACTCTTTCTGATTAGGTCAAGCACTTGTAGCTACTCCACAACCTCCTGGGGGACAGAGAGAAAAGGTTTCTGTTTTGTAAGGAACCCTGCTTCCCTGGCTGGTGTTACTGTTCACTTTGGTGCTTTCCTTCCAGATCCAGCAGCCTCCTGGTGACACACCATACCTGGGAAGAGACCCTGGGCCAAGGGCAAATCCCTGCCAGGGTCCAGCCAGGGAGACCTCCCAGCTGAACGGCAACCAGGGGCTCTCCAGACGAATCAGGCTTAAACAGGAGACTTGACATACAGACCATGCTGGGCTTTTAGCTTTTCAGTTGTTGGCTTATTTGGGGTCAGAGGGAGGAGGAGAGGCATGTTCAGATTTATTTTCCCTCTGCTGACACCTCATCCCTTCCTCCCCAGGTCTGGAGCTGGCACAGGAAGCCTCTGGGCAGCAGACTGACCTTCTGAGTCTGCAGCCTTACAAGGCTCCTGAGTTCAACTGAGGAGCATGGTTGTAGTTAGGGATTTAAGCTAATATAGCCAGAAACTGTAGGTCAGGCCTGATAGGATTGTGTTCTTCCAAGGCAGAACACCAAAGAAGGGTGATTTATTTAATCTGGTTTATATGTGCTTTTCTCTTTCACTAGTATTTGCCACAGCCTGGTGCTGTTAGGAGTTTATTAGTATCTGCTGAATCCTTTCTCACATTCATTACAACAATTCAAGAGAAAAGTCATCCTTGCTCAGGCTTCTGAGGCCCTGCGCGTTCCTATAAAACCTATGTATTAACACTTGCCAGAGTTCCAGTTACCAACTGCACGTTGAGCCCCTCTCTGGTATAAATGACAGCTGAATATCCTCCTTTAGGATGTGAAAAGTGTTATTGCCAAAAACTTTAGGGTGCATGACCAAACATGGACACCTCAGCTGCCATGAGGTTGCAGCTCACTGGGGCTGTTGGCATAACTTTACAAGTGTGACAAAACCAAAAACACATGCTAAAAATACAGTTTGAGCTTTAATTAGCAAGGAAAAAAAGCACTTCAGACAATGGTGGTACAGTCTCTATCTTTTGTGCAGCTCAGAAAAAAAGGAATTTAAGACAGTGAAGCTCATAAAGATAGAGATAGTGCAAAACTTATGGCAAATGTGATGATGTAACATGTATACCCTAGTCAGCACATGGGATATAACAAGGAATGAGTTACCCCACCCCAATTGTATGCTAATGGTTTTCTTAAGAAAAAGCTTTTCCTTAGAAGAGGTTACTGCTACAGGAAGGACAACCATCTTCAGAAGCCAAAAACATTAAATTACCAGCCATGCCTATCTAATATACCTGCCACTTCGCCACAACAGCTATAACAGCAAAGTATTTCCCTCAAAGGCCAACAGTTCAATAATTGTAAGAATGCTCCAGCATTCCTTGTGTCCTCCATACACATCCAAGCACCAAACTGTTGCAGCTATTGGCAGAACTTGTGAACAGCAGCTCTGAATGGGATGGGAAGAGGGTAAAAGAGTGTCAGGCCCATGCCAGTCCCCATGAA
Source organism: Caprimulgus europaeus (assembly GCA_907165065.1). The sequence continues at coordinate 21,705,653 of OU015528.1, read as the reverse complement.
CGTGGAATCATGTCACTGAAGTGATGAAAACAAACTCACCTGACAAGTGTAAACCTGAGCTGCTGTATGAAATGCAGGTAAATAAATGGCATCTATGCCAGGACTGTTTCTACTTCTTTTTGTGAATATTAAGTTTACTAGAAAATATACTGGAAAAATATTTTCACGTCTGCAACAAAAATGATAAAATATATTTACTAGGCAGGGTTTTCCCAAGACCATCACAAAAAAATACAAAGTAAATTATTTTCAGATATGTTTAAGTCTATGTCGTATGTCTAGGAGAGTGAATGCTTTCAAAATATATCTGCCAGCCTATTTGGATAAATGAAGGGAATTCTCTTCTATCAGCCATTCTAGACATCTTGAAATAGGTTTTGTTTCTTCCCAAAACTGAGTTGGTTGCAGAAGAGTCTAGGCAAAATTACTTTGGATTATTTGGCAGAAATTAAGAGTTCTCTGCAGTACTTCGGGTTATTCTGTCTACCAGAACTGATTTATCAAGTACTTCTTCCTTTTTCTTGTCTCTAGTATCTTCACACTACCTGAATATGGAGGTTCTGTGTGCAAATACCTACTGAATATTACATTTTGCAGACAGTCCTGAATAGGGAGATGTATGGATGGTGATGATCAACAGAAAGAAATCCTTATCCCTCTGCTGAAAAAATCATTATCAACACAGCACTTTTCCCATGCATCCCCTTCCAAAGTCCCTATAGTACTTACTGTGACTGCATATAAAATTTACGTAGCCCTATATTTTAGTGCATAAAACCACGAATGGTGTTAAAATAGTAACTTCATTGCAGGGAAAATGGTGGCCATGAAGGTTAATGGCTCATATCAAAAGCCAATAACAAATGTCCTTCCTTAATGAAATGCTTGGCTTAGACCATATTTGTCATACTGTACTGATGACAGTACGCACTAGTCTACCAAGCAGATATTATAAACCAGGTTCATTCATAAAGTACAACACACAGGAGCAATATCTGGTATTTTCAATGTGAATTCAGACTAACAAGGTCGCATTTTAGTGAAAACTAAAAAAAAAAAACTTCCTTTACCACCTGAATGAGAATACAGAAACTATGGCCATTATTCATACATTCAGCCACAGTCAGGAAATTAGAGACTGCAATGAGATCAAAGGATTTTACTGCTGAAGGTACCCAACACTATTTTCTACAAGTTTAATATCACGCTTCCCCATCTCCCTTTACTTAGTTATATACTACCCCTAACAGCTAGGTCAGATTTTATGAGGAGCATTTCTGAAAGCTGGAAAAGCTTCCTCTGGAAAGAAGCCATCTGTTTGAAGTGTTCAGCTCCTTCAAGATCTGAAATGCTTCACAGTGTTTTTTCACTTCCAAATATCTAAACATAAAATGACACTCTCCCAGTTGCAAGGGAAATTCTATTTAGTGGTGAAGCACAACCGAGAGGTAAGCTGTGTCAGTCAGATATCGGAGATCTGAAGGAGAAGCACTGTGACTTTGCCTTATCTGTTTTGCAATGCAGGAGCTGTATTTTTCACGTACGTGAAAGGTATCCACTTCAGAAGCTTATGTTGTGGAGTGAGTTTTCTTTAGAAACAGATTGAATATGTAATACATCTTCCCACAGAGCCAAGCTACACTTAGGTAATATGAGATGTTCCTCAGCCTGCAATAATTTGTACTTCAAGACAAGGGAAAACCAATAAAAGGATGTTTAAAAAGAGACAAATCCATCCTACCTTTGTGATCAGCTGAGATAACATCAGTACATTGTCCAACATGAAGGTATTGTCCAGTAACAAGGACCACAGCATACAGCTCAAAAATCAATCACTCTGAGAAGGACAGGTTAAGGAAATTAATACCAAAATTGCCTGTGATTAGGAAATACTGAAACATTTCTTGATGTTTCTCATCAAACACTCCTCTCTTTAAACAGCTAGTGACAATTCCAGCCTGCTGTGATAATGCCTAGCACCAAGGCCTGAGGAGAAAAGCTGACCAGAGAATGAGCAGAATAACCAATTTTGGAGATAAGAGTTTTCCTTTGTAGCTACACTAAGAAGTGTAATGAATAGTACTACCCAGTTTGGAGAGAGTGCTTTTCATCAATAAATTTCAAAGCACTTGCACAGAAATATAGGGCTGAGAAGAAATGTCAGGAGATCACTTGGTCCATCCCATGTCGGTAGGATGAATGCACCTAAGCTGCCTTGGCAAACTTTTGTCTAATATGTTTTCTTTAAAAAAAACCAAACCCTGTACAAACTACAAGGATTTTAGGGCTTCATTACTTGTATAGTGCTGAAGTTCTCCTGCGTTTCTTTTCTAAATCTTCCTTGTTGCAGTGTGAGACCCACCTTCCTTCTTTTTTGCCCCAACACTGGCTACATAACCAACAAACGACTGTCACATTATTTATAGAAAAATTTTAACCAAAGATGTCACATCTTAATCTCCTCTTTCCTAAGATAAAAAGTTTTCTTCTACCTTTACTCATATCCTTTATTTTCTAAACAACTTTCTTCTTGCTGGTTCTTCTCAATCTATTCACATTTCTTAAGTGAGGCACCAAGGATGACCTTGGTACTCTCAAAATGTACTACTCTACAGAGTGATTAGGTCAGCAGCTCTGTTGCTCAGGGCTAAAGAAAGCCACCAGTGATACAATCCAAGTTGTCTGGAAAAGCAAGGGACTACAGCACATTACATGCTTAGAGGCTTTGTCCACAAACATATGCAGATTGAGAACTCTGGCTCTAGGTGCTAACAAGGCAAATTAATAACTTGCTAGAGGATCCTTCTGGTTATACAAGTTAGATGAGTGTGCAATTCTCCGAGTCCTCTCTTTTTAAGTACATATCCTATGTTTGTCTTGGGACAACGTCCCTTCCCTAATTATTTCCTGATTGCCTTAGCTGAACCACTGCAGACAGGAAAGCTGTCTCACCAAGAGGACAGCTTTCACCCAAAGAGCTACAGCAAAGCCAGGAGCAGGAACTCAAGCTAGTTGAAGCCCCAATCCTTCAATCCCTTAGCCCACATTACCCAACAAAATTCACTTAAAAGAATTATAAATCTTCATATTTTTAATGTGTATGTATTCTGCTGTTTCACATTACTTTGACCCTATTTTAACTAACTTTAATCAATTAAATTTTAATAATTTACATAATCCAGACAGGCAGTGCCAGAGAACTAGAGATCTGTGTCTTCTAAATACAGTGCTGTAAATCAAAGAATTTCTTAAGCACGTATTCATGAGAAGGGTCAGGCAGAAACCAGGCCAAACCCAGGGAGCGAAGCACAGCAAAGCTAAGAGCACAAAAGAGACATTGTTTGCAGTGTAATAGGAAGTTATGATGTTTGTAAAGCTGGAAACATCAGACTTCGGTAGGTAAGGGAGGAGGTGCACTGAGGCTCTGTGTTTGCCATGTTACACTAACACTATCGCCAGCCTCTCCCTCATGTCAAACCTGGTACATGGAAAAATGCCCAGTGGCCCCAGGAGGTGCCTCTTTCTAACAAGTGCTCTCTGAGGCCACTTGTCCTGCCAGAGAGCTCTGTCATGGCTGCAGCCGGTGGGGAGGAGAAGCAGAGGCATGCCCCTCAAACTGGTGACTCTTCTGCAGTGCTTACACACTCACTGCCACAGCAGTAAAAACTCCTGTGTGCACTCATTGAACATCAGCTCCCCCTTCTGTAAATACATCGGTATACGTTACTCTGCCACCTCAACACTTCTCAAAATGGTCTGTTTTGGTAAAAGTACTACTCTGAAGTGCTGTGACTAAGTTCACTAGAAAAATGCATCCTGTAGAACCAAGAGACAGAAAGACAGCATGGATTTTTCTTTTCAGTTCTTGTGGTTATGATAATTGGATTTTCAATCTTCTTGTATGCTGCAAATATCCATCTCTAGTTTGTCTCAAAACTAAAATAAATCTCATGATCTTAATCTAATATCTTACAAACAACTGTAGACTACAGTCTACAGAGCAGTCTGCTGCAGCAAGTGCAGTCTTGCCTTTATTAGTCACAATATTAATTTCTAACAGAAAATGTAATGGCGTGGACCCTAACCTCTGCTGATCGACTTATGATGTTTTGTCTTCTTGAAAAGGTTAAAAATCTGACAAGTCTCAATAGCTGATGGCTGTGCCCATCCATACTGAGGGCTATTCTTGTTTCTAGCAGAAATCAGAGATGTTTGCACCACAGCTCAGTAACACAGTCTCATTGACTGATAAGATTTATTCAAAAGTATGACTTAAAAGGACAGAAATTATTGTTCAGTCCAAACTGAATTCAATTAATGGTTTAAGCCTAAAAAGACAAGAGGCTGCCTTCTTTCAGAGAAAGGGAGGTACTTTTTGTTTTGAAATTGACCTTATTTTTTTAATGTTAGACTAAATAAAAGTTTGATCATTTAATTGGATTTCATGCCAAGTACAACCATGAGCACTGGTTTAGTCTGAAATCAAAGTATCAAAAGTCGGCCAAGTGATCAAGGAAGATGAGGACAGCAGAGAGGCTCTGAGATTTGCCCAGGAACAGATAGCCAGAGCTCCTACTGAAATTTTAATGCAGTGGAAAGCACAGACATTAGATCAGAAAGAATCCAGATACCTGGAGAAGTGATCAATAGCCTATCCATGAAAATGACCCATTTATTGATTGTAAAAAGGAGCAGGAAGAAGATGTTAAAGTTGTAAGACAGGGATGGAGTGTTGAGATTCTAATTTGTTTGAATGTTGAAGAACAGAGGCAAGGAAGAAGATGAAAGAGAGAGAAGGATGAAAACATGATCAAGAAAGGTCAGCTCAGAGGACAAGGAAGCATCAAGGGGACAAGCTCAAAGCACTGGAAGTATTGAGCTAGCAAGCATCTCCAAGTAAAGAACCTGGAAGATGGACAGAGCTGCCCAAGACAGCAAGAGAAAGAAGGGTGGACAGACACCGGTGTGTCCCACACAAATGGGTTGGAGAGATTTCAGAATCCCCCAGCTTCTTAGAGTATCCTGTACACTCCTGTACAGAGGGTCACATCTCATCCTTAGCCGTGGGCCCTCTAGAGTCCCTGAGAACAGATAATGAGAGAAAAGGGATGAAAAGCAAAAAGTGAGTTTGATCAATTTAATGTTGACTTTGTACCATTCCTTTGATAGGAACAGAATAGTCAAAGCAAATAAAGCTGCTCTGAAATAGGAATTGACAGGACAAAATATAGCAAGTACATGAGAGGAACTTTATCACAATTATGCCACAACTCATTAATCTATATCAGAGTAATAATGTTACTTTAAAGTTAACACCAGTATTTCAAAGCAGAAGGTCTTCTGGATCTCTAGCAACTCACTGCAAACCCTTTACAGCTAATCAGTATCATTGCTTCAAAAGAAATTAAACTGTCTCCACCCAGTAACTCTACTGGCATTTGATCTACAATTGTCTTGAAGTTAAAAATTAATTACCCTTCCAACATATTGATTACATGACTATAAACATAAAAGCAGCAGCCCAGAACAATGTACACTGACCCTCTGTTGAAACAGCATGTTTGTTTTCAAAAGGAAGCTAATTAAGACAAGTTCCCTAAAAGAGGAAGCCATCAGTAAAACTAAAACCAACAGTGCCATCTAGTGCAGCACTGTGCTCAAAGAGCACCCTACAGAATCACGTCATCCTTTACTTCAGCTATTTCCTAATGCTAATGAAAAAGGACTGATAAATTACTGTAACACTCCATGTGCCTGAAGTCCCAAACCTTACCATCGGGGAATACATGGCTTACAGACAAAGAAAGTCGTACATCATATTCACATTTATTTATGTATAATTAATAAAACTATAAAGATAAATCTATTTGATTAGTAGATTTAATTACGAACTGTGAATGAACTGAAATTAATAAAAGCTCTATATTGACGGTAATTCTCACGCTTCTAAACTGCTCTCTTTCAAAACAGCTACACTGGAACATCTCTTTATTGTCTTTAGATGGTATCTTTATAACATGTACTAAAATACATTAGATAAGAAGCTCTGGATATCTTTCATGGCTTTTTATTAGATGTATATGTATACACACCAGTGAGCAAAAATAGAAAGCAAAAAAGTACAGTACCATTTTATTTTTTGTAGTGTAGTATTTGTTTCACATCTGCTAAATATACTCCTTGCTAATGGACACTGATAATTTTTATCAGAAAAATGTGAGCCATTAACTTTTTTTTGCCCACGTGTTACTGACAAAGCTTGTAGGGTTTACTTCTAAACCCTCTTCCTTAGAAGAGCCAGGGTCCAATCCACATGAGGAGGCGTCACAGAAGTCACGATTCCACATAATTGCTCTCTCATTTTGTTGCCAATCAATTTTATGCTTCTCTCTGGCTGCTTTAACGTTCCCTATTATTAAATGTTCCCTTCCAGGAACACGGAATGCCAAAACCCTAGAGTCTTCCATCTAGCATCATACTTGGCCCTCTACATTAGATGAATGTACAGGCATTGTCAGCTCTTAACATAGATTGCCTTAAACTACAAAAAGGAGCCTAAAATAAAGGCTGTATATCCTGCAGCAGGAAAAGAAAGATTACAATCTTGACGCCAATTGCTTCAGAATCCTTTCTATCCCAAGGACTCATATTTCACTGAGGTTTTTTGTACCCATCGCATGGTATCACTAATCTTTAATCCATATGAAATAGTGTCAGGCACGTCTCAGATGATATTGGGCACCCATCTGTATGCAGCATGCACAGAAGTCAAGCACGCATCCTTCAGATTTTGCAGCTTAGTCAAGACTGAAATTCCTCTCTGTCCTCTTCATCAGCTCCTCCCCTGACATCGGGGAAACTAGTCCGTCCACACCCACCAAAACAGCTTCACTGTTTGTTTTGGTTTCCCTTTTGCTTTGTTCTGCTTAGCTAACAGAAATTCCCATAAATGTTAAAATAGAAAACAAAACCCTCGGGCTTACACAGACCTGGTCCATTTCAGTCCATCTCTCTCCACCTTGTGCCATGGGCAGGAGCGGGCCCACACCACCATACCTCCCAGCCTCTACCATTTGCAGGGCTGGTCTCCAGCAGGTGACCCCACCAGGCCCTCCACCGCACATACAAACCCCAACTCTGACAATTTAAGAGGGCTGGAATGGACTTTTATGACTAGATGGAGCGTTTATTAACAGCTCCTTTGAAAAATCCCTCCTTGGAATACAGCCCATGAAGAGAGGCAAGCTTATTGCATAGAAAGCATGAAGGGCAATAGGCTGTAAGGAAAAAAAATTACATGAGATCTGCTTCCCATCCTCCTGCTTTCCCACTCCTTTCCTAGGTCTTCTCTTTTTTCCCTGACTCACAGAACTCCCAGCACATAAAGCAGGGAGCAATGGTGGCAGCAGCGATCTAATGTGACTCAGAGCAAAGACTGTGACTAAAAGGAATGCATGGCCAAACCCAGAAACAAACAGCAGTCAAGAGCTACCAGATATGAACACATACAGGTCCAACCATCACGTGCTACACAAGAGAACAGCCAAAAAACAACATCCAGCGCTGTGCGAGGACAGAGGTCACATGAGGAAGCTGGACTCAGTTACAGCAGATCTGCAAATAACTCCAACCAGGTTTAGAAACAGCTTTTCATGGCATCACATCAACAGGCAGCACAAGAAACTGTGCACCTATGTTTCACCACCTCCTGCCTGTTACTGTTCCTTCTAGGTCTATCATATGTTATCAGAGTCTCACATCCTGCTATCACTAAATTGTCAAGAAAACTCTTTGTCTTCTCCTGTGTTGCACTTGAAACATCTATAAAGGCTCCTTGCCACTCTCCTTTGCCTCTTTCCCTAAAAATGACTTTTGATTTGAGGGCCTGTGCTGGTTTTGGCTGGGGTGAAGCTAATTTTCTTCGTAGTAGCTAGCACAGGGCTATGTTTTGGGTTTGTGATGGAAACAGTGTTGATAATACAGGGATGTTTTCATTATTGCTGAGCAATGCTTACACAGAGTCAAGGCCTTTTCTGCTCCTCACACCACTCTTCCAGTGAGAAAGCTGGGGTGCACAAGAAGTTGGGATAGGACATAGCTGGGACAGATGGCCCAAAACGACCAAAGGTATATTCCGTACCAAATGACATCATGCTCAGTGTATAAAGCTGGGGGAAGAAGAAGGAAGCAGGGGACATTTGGAGTGATGGCATTTATCTTCTCAAGTAACTGTGATGGAGCCTTGTTTTCTTGGGGACGGCTAAACACCTGATGGGAAGTAGCGAATTAATTCCTTGGTTTGCTTTGCTTGCATGTGCAGCTTTTGCTTTCCCTATTAAATTGTCTTTATCTCTGCCCATGGGTTTTCTCACTTTTACCCTCCTGATTCTCTCTCCCATGCCACCAAGGGGGAGTAAGCAAGCACCTGTGTGGTGCTTAGTTGCCAGCTGGGGTTAAACCACAACAGAGCCACAAAGTTTTGAAAAAGAATAGCGAGAATAGAGACCCCTCTCCATCACACTAGATGGTGTTGCCTTACATATGTGGATACCCCTCTTCTGTTTGTATCTCTTTGTCACCTCATCCTACTCATCACAGCAGGGATCAGACTCCTTTTTTTGCTGAACACCCTGGTCTGACATGAGAGACTAAAACCAGAAGTTAAAAATCTTTTGGTGAGGAAGGAAGTGGAACACAGTATTTGCACTAACTTTCCACAGATTGCAAAAGCCTGAGCTTACCATCTGGAAAGAAAGTACATGAGGCTTTCTGTCAGACTAATGATTTGTATCAGTCAGGGATATCACCATAACAGCAGCAACAGGAGTTAAAACAGGCACAGACACATAGCAAATGCAATTCTTTAAAAATGAGAAAACTGGTTAAAGCACGTGTGGAATAAAACTTTGTTCCCTTGCCAGGATCAAAAGCATTTTCTTTGGTTCAAAATAGTTCATCTAGATATTGAAATTCTTTAGTTAATTATGCTGGTTTTAGTATTTTCCACTCCAAATTAGTTCACACAAAATGCTTGCTAACGGGCCAGAAAGAGGAACTTGACAGCATTTTTTCAGAATAAGCATAAGGTTTTACTCCTCTGTGTATTTCTTGAACTCGAAGAAATGAAGGCTGCATAATGTGATCTTTGTGTTACTTTTGTCCTGAGTTGTTCTTCTTAACCAAAAGATTACTTCTTGTGCGGGCATTATGGTGGGATGTATTTCCCCTGGTTTTGCATTAGACTTCTGTCAGTTGTCTTTCATGCCAGTTGAGGGAGAATTTGACCAACTATCCCTATATCTCAATTTACTTCAACAAAAAACCCCATCCTTTTTCTCTTTTTACAAACTTCTCAGGAATAGACAGAATTACTGACCTAATAAAAATCCCATTCCCATAGAGATAATTAATAGTGGAAATGCTTGGTGGATGGGGGTGGGAACTTTTCCTTGTAAACCATTGAATAAAGAAGTGTCAATATGAAACATATGAAGCTGATCACCATGGAGAACAGAACAAGCATGAAATTACCCAATGATGGACAATTCCTGCACTGAGCTTTGTTATGCTTCTGATACTAATTTTGCCCTTTGCAACAGACCTCTGTACCATTATATAAACCAATTAAGTGTAAAATTGAGGCCTCAGAGTAAGAAAATGTGGGCTTTGTCGAAGTCAAACAAGATAAATGCTATCTTGGACAATGTATAAAACAATGTATGTGTAAAATTTGGCATTACCTCCCACAGACACACTGCCCATTTGTCTGTAACCTCCTCCCTTGATTCTCAATCGTTTAATCTGAATGAAAAGACCTGAACCTGAAAAGACCCACAGTCATCATCAACTTCAGAATCTAGGTGGGTGAAATCCTGGCTCTCTTGTAGTCAGATAGAGACCTACTATTTCTAGAGCACTAGAACAATGCAATTATTACAGTCATATATAGGACTACTTTTACTAAAGGATAATGGTAAGATAAATTCCTCAGGTTTTTTTACATCTAAGGCAGTTTCACTGTGTCCCTGTGCAAGGATCTTCCAGATCTTCCAAAGAAGCAGACCTTGAACTCTAAGGCCACAGGTGAGTTCTGCAGGACAGGGTTTACATGACTGCTATAGGCAAATTGCACACCACCTGTGCCAGTCTTCCATTAAACAGTGCAGAGAAATTACAAAAAAAACCCCAACAGAACACATACAACCAATCCTCTTTTAATAGATTTATGTGATTTTATCAATACACAACAAGGTAACTTCAAAAGTTGATGATTGAAGTTATGTTCCCACATCAACATAAGAACACTGTCCTAATTTTCACAACTATTTAGCATTCAGGACTTTTAATGAGGTCAGAAGCAAGTGTACTCAAGTACTAAATTGTGCATCATTCAGGAGGCAAACAAAAATAAAATTACATTACTTCAAAATCCTAACTCTTCTTACTCCTGTTTCTTCTAATATGAAGTACGACTGCTTCTAAGGCATTTTTCTCTCCACAGGCAAAGAAAGTCTCAGCCCTTCAGTCACATCTGCTTGTATGGTTTACCTTTATTGAGATTTTATCTTCATAAGACATTCAGTTCTACAGAGGACAAAAGAAAAAGGAATTTGGACTCCTCCAGTGAATCTCAACTTCATTAAACAAATCAGCACATTTGCCATTTCCTGTTGAAAAATAAAATTGCCAAAAAATGTCCCTTTTAAAATGAAAGTAAATAAATCCAGCTGGATGGCTACACTTTCCTTTTTCAGAGAGCAATAACTAAAAATATAAACAGGAACCAGGCTTAGTGAGAGGGAAGGAAAGGAAATTTTGTGCTTTCTCATGGACCTTTTAAAAATCAGGTGGCTGCTCTATTCCTGTAAGTTAATGCTCTTGTTCTGTAACGAGTACTTAATAGCTGGGGAGAACAGTGCTCAAGCTTCTTTGCTTTCCTCAGTTTCATTTGCTTCCTCCTAGCACCACTGCTGCTTTCTTCTGGTCCTCCTTTTTCTTCCCAACCTATCCTGGTACAGAGCAAGGGCAAATGAACAACATATGCCAAAGGAGAGCTAGACTGGTTCAGGCTGGAGAAGTCTCAGAGCTATTGTGAAGCACACACATATCTTAAAGGCCCTCTTCTGCCATGATGGGGTGCAGAACCCTTAGATTTTGATTCTCCACCACATCCTAATCTCCAGCCTGTCCTCTCCCTTTGTTAATTCTAATCCTGCTCTATCTCTGTATTATCAATAGCTACTGATACAGCATTCCTGATGTCCAAGTAGAAGCTGCAATAAAGGCAGTACAGAAGTACAGCGCTCTTCATACAAAGTCCTTCATGGATATGTGACTTACCTCCCTGGGTACAGGTTCCCTGAGGAGCACAGAGCAATGCTGAATTACAAGTGTAGACCTTTCTCCCTTCTCTTAGCCTTGCAACTTCAGCTGTCCCTTTTGCTCTTCCCTTAGTCCTTATCCCCCTTCCTTGGTCCATCACCTTCTTGCCCCTTGACCCTCTAACACTGAAAGGGGATTTGGCTGTCATAACACAAGCACCAAATATTTAGACAGCTGGGTCTGAACTAGCCACCTCATTGCAGCCAGTAATCTCATCCTAAAACAGACGTCTTAACTAGGTCAGATGAATCTCACCCTTGGAGTGCTTGTTTCTCCCTGCTGATGTAATAGGAGCCAAGGGTTACCATCTGATGAGACTCCAATGCTTGTAAATTAAGTATCAAAAATATTCCCCAAGTAATCCCATTTTAAATAGTCTCTTAAGCTTTTCCACAGAACTTCTATCTGACCTTGGTCTTCCCTGTTTCATTAATATCCACTTGAACCTCAGTAATTTCCCCTGTGCTTTTTCTTCACTCCCTTTTAAAAGCCAGATCTGCTTCTGCACTCCTCACTGGATCCAGTTCATTACGCTCCAACTATATTTCCTCTTCTTTGGCTCTTCCGTGGAGCTACTTCCATTTTCACTTGAGCTTCTCTCCATTCATTGCTGAACGGGAAAAGCTGGAAAATGGCTCACAGAATCACACCATACTTTGTCAGAGAGGATTGCTTCAAGATCCTTCTTCTTTGCAACAAAGGCCATAAGACTTCTTGAGTCCTTGCTGAATTGCAGAATATAGATTTTAGAAAAACAGTCAGTCTTTACTCTAAAATTGCTAGTGCCAGTGCTGCCTTGGTGAAATTGTTCCAGTAATCAACTATCCTGACAATTAAAATCTAAGTTTATATAACTAAGCCTGAATTTGTCCCGTTTTAACTTCTGATCATGAATCTTGTAATACTCTACTACATCAAAACATCCTATTAACAACTTTCTGATGTCCTACTAAGTACTCACTTTAAGCTTTTTGCTGATAAACTAACCACATTGAATTGCTCACATTTTTCCGTCTCAGATTATACTTTGAATCCTTTGCAATTTATAAATGTTTCCCTTGAAACACTCCAGCTGTAAATATACCTGCCTATAGCTAATTATTTATCTCCAAAAAACAGGCTGTAAAATAGATGTGCTAATACTTTTCTTTCCAAAGCACTGCCACAGCACATGCTTACCATACAATTTATTTAAAAATATTTATCACTATAGCTCAGACTAATGTTTAAGTTAGAAGTTTTTCCACAGACACTGTAAACAATGCTGGAGAAAATTTTTCTAGCTGTCCTATTTTTTCCTGAAAACTTCAGTACTGTAAATTAAACCCCTAAAATTCATCAGTACTGGCAATCCATCAAGCACTGCTAACTTCAAGAATAGTTTTAGAATGCACTTTTACTACATTGTTGTTTTCTACACTGCATCAGAATGAAATAAATTAGCATTTAGAGAAGATATTTAGTAATGAAAGCTGTTTTATAAGTAGTCATTAATCTTCTCTGCTTGATAGTACTTCATGTTACATTTCAGAAGGAAATTAGGATTCTTTCATCAGAGAATTTTGTATGAAGCACTTTTGCAAGTCTGACAACTTTATCAAACAACACAAGAAGTCAAAGGGCAGGTGAAAAAAAGAAACTGGCCCGTAGAGACAACACTTTAAAAGCTAATGCTGTAGCTTTTAAATAGTGAACATACTAAGATAGCAAAGATGACAAACATGTTAGGAGAAACCTACCGACACACACCCCACTTATGAAGATTACGGGCTTCAGAATCAGTAGAACATGAACATTTTTGGCGCTTCTGAAAATCCATACATAATTTGGACTATATAAGCATTGTTCCTTCCAAACGACAGCTTGAGACCGTCTATAACCAAAAGTAGGCATTTTAGTATGCAACACTTCATCCTTACCATGTTCTTGTTGCCTTCAGCTCTCTGCAGGTGCTGCTGCACTACTGCCCATTGCCTTCACAGATCTGCAAACTCCTTACCCCCACTGAAGCAGGAGCAGCAGCCAACAAGATTTAGGCATATTGCCTTCCTTTGGTTGTCTTCCTCTAAAATGCTCAACATTTGTTCTTTTTAAGTCTACTTTTGCGCATTCCCATCCCTGAATAAAAATTCTGCATCATAAATAAATAATCCCACTCTTAGTTCGTGAATGACTGTATCTGCTTCGAAGAATCTCAGTTTATGGGAGTACTAAATCTTGTTGCAACCAGTGAAGTAAACTACTGGCCTGCAGTTTAAGATAAAGCTAAGAAACAACATGGGTATCCAATTCCTAAAACATAGGTACATGTGAAAAGAAGGACAAAGGCAAGACTGTGAATTTTAATTCCATAAGGAAAGATATATATCTGAGTATTCTTGGAGGGAGTGGGGTGAAGAAAGCCTAGAAAACTCACAAGAACAGAAACAGAGTAGAAAGTCACAAAGCAGCCCGGGATAAGATCTGAATGCAATCCTAAGAAGAACCTAAAAGCTACTTCTAGGTTAAATGTGGTAATAAAGGCCCCTAAAACTGACCAAAAAAAATCCACTCTAAGTATCAAGTTTATCATCTAAATAATTATGACATGCATTGTCTCAATGAAAAACATGGATACAAAATTAATAAAACTTGTAAAAATAATATGGTTGTGAAGCATAAAGAATGTTGTGACAATCTTAAAAACGCCACAGTAAGAAATAAAATAAACTTGATAAGCAAAGAAACGAGAGGACAGCAAATTCCAAGGTATCATCAAAAATCTTGACATAAGAAAAAGACATTTTTTACAGTGAGAACAATCATTAACTGGAACAACCTCCTCAGGAAAGTGGTAGAGTCCCCACTACCGGAGGTTTTCAAGATGCAATTGGACAGGGCTTCAGTTGTACTTGATCTTTAAGGTCGTTTCCAACCAAAACGATTCTATGATAATCTCATTTAGGCTCCCTTTCCCACAAAAGGTTGGACTAGACAACCCTTCAAGGTCCCTTCCAACCTGGGCTGTTCTGTGACCCTGAATGGGACATCCACAGTAGATGCAGGGCTACTGAATCATTCACTCAAATGTCTGCTGTGACATAAAAGATCTTAAGTGTTCTCTAAGAAGGAAGCTCAGTCTCAGATTTGCTCTACAGTTGCACTTTATTACAGTTTTCTTCCTGTCACAGCTTTCTTTACAACACTGTTGTAAGGATTTTACATTCAACTCATCTCAGACCAACCTGTTTGCTTTTGCTGCTAAGGTGCTATAAGCTACAAAGAGTAAAATTGGGAGATTTGGAAATACCAGTAACACCCTCAAAATATTGACACAAATTGGCAGGCAATTCCCAAGGCCCTAAGATCCGATAAGTATTTGGGAATTTGAGGAAATGGAGTGTGGCCCCCACGGACCTGCAGGAATGTGAGGATTTATATCAGGAGGTGGTGAGGATTCAAGAAGGTGCTTCCCACAAAAAGGAGCAGGCAGCAGGGTCATGGCCTACCACACCATTCTGGGCACTCCTCTTGTCCCACTGCCAGGAGCACCATCTGAGCAGGGCTCAGAGCTTGGCCAGAGTCTACCTCTGCCCTAGGAAACAGTGTAGTACACCTTCCAGATTAAACAAGTAGCCACTGAATATACCTGTCATCAACTCGTCCTCTGAAAGGATGCAATAGGTCAAATGTCAATCACCTGTCTTGAATAAGAACGAAAATGTTTTGGGTTTTTTTCCTGCATTGTTTATCTCAATCTTTGGGGCTAGTGCAGGACAGAGGAAGTGTGCTGTGCTAACCTCTATATCCCATTGCTTCCCCACCAGTCTTCAGGATGGCTTTAGCACAGAAACTGCACTTCCCTGAAGCCATTACAACAGCCCTGCAGGGAGACCTTGCAGGAAGAATTACTGTGCCCTCCTCCCAGTGCTATGCTAGGGCCAGGGGCTGGGCCCTGCAGAGTCCAGACAGAAAGAGATAACAGAAGCAGTACAGCAAAATAAAAAGGTACTTGATTGGCAGCATTATCTTGTCCAGTTAGCTTCAGTAGAATGCAATAGCTGCCTTTTTTTTCCCTTTTTTTTTTTCTTTTTTTTAATTGTGTTTCTCTCATTGCATCAGTAAACCACACACCGCTCATCAGACAGATCTGATAGCCCACAGTGAATTTCATGCAGTGGGACTAGACATCAAGTAAGACATGAGCTATCTAGTTAGCAATAGGATGTTTTGCTGTTCTGTATGTGATTGTAGTGCAAATTAACCTTCAATCAATGTGTAGAGACACTGGCACATGAAAAGGATCACTAATGTGCGTGAACTTTATATCTTGAGAAAATTTACTGGCTGGAAATTTGCTGTATTCAATTTGAAACAGCAAGTAGAGATGTATGACTTCAGATAAGATGCATATAAATTTCAAACTAACTCAGATATCACTGCTATATACTGCAGTTCAGGGCGAATACATTTCCTAAATAACTTCTTAATCTTGACATCATTAAGCCTCACATCCCAAAAGTTGTTCTGTATATTCAGGATTATTTTTAGTCTTCCTTCAAATCCCTTCTGAAATTTCCATACTCTTCCTGAAAAGACACACAAGCACTCCAAAACACTGAGTCACAGGGCATGAACAGTACTTATTTCTGAGTGATTATTCATTTCCCATTAAGTTCTAAGACCACAGTAAAGCACCTGCCAGGGTACTACACAGAAGGTTCCTATTAGTATCTACAATGACTACACAAGTCCTCCTCTGAAACATTCGCTTAATTGTACTAGTTTCAACAAACTTCAAGAAAAAAAACCTGGTGTAAACATGGTAAATCCAGCAGATAGATTAAGTTATGAGAGAACTATTCATGTTTATCTGGTAAGATCTACCTTTTTGAACTATCCTTTTAATACATATTCAATGAAGCAACATCCTTGGCAATATCCCCTAGCTGGCAAATCCCAAGTTGTGCTAAAAATTAACAGGAGCACTTCACAGATCTCCTCAGCTAGCTACTTGTAGGACTCCTGGGTGGAAGTTATAAACTCCTGTTGCGTGAAACTGAACATTGCACAATGCTTTCCCCTGCTGCAGACCATTACCTTTTATTATTGAGTCCAAATATATGTAAGATGTTCCAAAACCAAACATCCTTTAGATGTGCCTTTTCTGCTCTACACTTCATCACTTTGCTTCTAGCAATGGCCTTATCAAACATTAGGTTTGGCTCTCCTTTGTTTTGTTTCTGACATGAATAAACTACTGTCCATTATCTTTATCTCCCATGGCTAGAGGTATTTTAAACCTCTCTTCAACTTCCTTGAATCAGTCACATTGTCCAATTTGCACATTCATGATTTTGACTTTTTTTTCATTTTTATCCTCTGTTCATATTTTGATTTTCAGTGCCATTGTAATTTACATGTATCCACCTGACTGTAACGACTTCTTGTCCAGTATCACTTTAATTTCCATGCAACAGTCCTGATAGCCCTGGAAATGATAGCCTTGAAAAAATGTACAGATATTGGCAATCTTTTACTATCCTGCACATAATATCATTAATCATTGTGTACAAATACTAATGCAAGAAAGACGAAAGTGGATGACCTCTATAGTATAACAAGATCCTTTGGCTAGAAGCTGGCAACATTCATACTACTAACCATGACCAACCTAAATGTATCTTGGCACTTGGAATTTTCCAGTCAATGATCAGCTTTTCCTTGTCCAACATAACTGGGGTGAAGTACACTGTGCTAGACACTAAGAAAATGTATTTTTTAAATGTTACCAAAGAGTTATCAGTGGACCTGTAATTCCTCCATCATACTTCCTTCAGTTTGAAGTAACGATAAAAGCTTTCTTCTTCCCACACATTAGGAAGAGACCATTAAGAAGTTCAACCTATTTTCTAGCAAGATCAGGTGGTCCATGAAAGACCATGTTTCATTTAATGACTTAGAACTTTGATTTATAAATAATTAAGTTCTTACTCTTCTGAAACTTCTCTGATTTGAAACAGCTAATGGCCACTCTGGCATAATACACCAGTCTTTTTACCTTTTCCATTCTAACCATCAATTTCAACATCATACAAGACTCTACCTGCTAACTTTGTTATACTAATCATCTAATCTTTCTCAAGCTCCAAATTGTCTTATATGTTTGAGTTTTCTAACATTAATACCTGGTAAACTGAAAGACGAAGCCCTTACAAACAAGTTAGCATTTGTATTTGCTTTGTAACACTTGAGGGTAGTCCTTTTTTAGAACATGGAATAAGCACATTTATTTTGTTCTCTCAGCTGCCCTTGCTCTTGTATTATGGAGGAAATCGGTGCCCATATTAATGAGATGAAGCCTACAGACATCCAATTTTATTCAGACTTTATCCCAGTGTTCCACAAAGCCCAAACATTCTACTTAGCTAGCAACAGTATTTCCCATGTTCTTTCTACTTTTGATCAATGAACAGGAAGGATTTCTCAAAAAGGTTATCTGACTCTTTTGGTTTCCTTTTCAGGTCTCTGTAGCTTTCCATGTTCTGCAGAATAGTCTGTTGCCAGAACTGATCATTATCAAAGCAGCTTCTCATCCTTATCCGTTTTCCCAATCTGACTTTGCTCCTGGAAGAAAACAAAACTTCCTGCTGTCTACCTGACCCTTGAAGAATAGTTCAACAATCCTTGTTAGAAGGAAGTCACTGAGGACCACCTTCTACACCATGTCTGGAAGTGAGGAAACATTCCCAGGAAGCACCAGCAGGTACTGCCTTGTTCTCTCACCACTCCCTGGGGATCTGCCCCTGGGTCACTGTAGTCACTGTAGGAAGAGGATACAGAATTTCACCAGCCTCAAACTCACATGGTTTGAGCTACACAAATGTTTTCTTTCCCCTATTAGAGTTTTCCTGTAAACTTCTCTTATCTCTTCTTCCAGGCAATCCTTGCAAGTTGTCATCTCAAATGCCCCTCTGTGTACCTGCAATGTCACACTGCTGGAAGACACTCTTCACATATTCTTGTGGTAAAAAAATTCCAATCCATTTATTTTTCTGTTTCTTCCAGCTGACCACAATCCTTTTCCATGTTCAATCTTCTACAGTTCCAATCATTTTACACAATCCATTTCCTCAGTCTCTGCTGCTGGCATCAAACCCAGCTTTCTACAGCCTCCCCCAGCACCCCGCGGGCTGCTTCAGACGACCCCGCCACCGCTCACGCTCGGCTCCGCCACCCCCAGCACCCGCTAGCCCGCATCGGGCACTCTGCCGAGGGGAGGGATGTCCGAAACCTGCTAATTCTTGGTTCTGCCTGACCAAGTTTCCAGCGATCTTAATTAAACGCCTCACTTCTCCACTGCTCAATGGGAAGACGCCCAGAAGGGCGCAGCAGGTCCCGCCGCCCTGCTGCCCCCACTCCCCTCTGCCGCGACACTCGGACATCAGCTGAGACCCCCCCGTTTCCCGAGCAACCACCACAACATGGCAGCCCCACGGACCCAGGAGCGGAGAGACCGCCACCCTGCTACCGCCCGCGCCCGCCTCCGTCCCGCTGCCGCTTCCCCAGCCCCCGCCCCGCTGCCCCCCACAGCGGTACCCCGGCCCCGCGCGTGCGCAGAGACACCGCCTCCCCGGCGAGCCGGGCCCCGCCCTTCCTGCCCGCGAGGGAGGAGACGGGGGGGGCGGCGGCGGCCGGGGCCAGACGGGAAGATGGCGGACCTGGAGGAGCAGCTGTCTGACGAGGAGAAGGTAGGGGCGGGCGGGGGTGCTGCTCCGAGCGGGGCCGCCCTTCTGTCCCCCGGCCGTCTCAGCCAGGAGGCCGCGGGGCGAGGCCGGCTCTCACCCTGTGGTTGGTATTTTTACCGTCGCCCCCGCGGCCGGGCCTGTCATTCAGGGGGGCGGGAGGAGGGTCGGCGGGACGCCGAGGGGAGGACTGGTCCGGCCGCCGCGCCGGCCCCGGCGCATCTCCCGCCGCTCCTTGTACGGTGTGGGCCCGGCGGGGGGCGGGGCCCGGTGTCCGGTAGAGGCGGCAGCGGCCGGTGCTCTGCCGGTTCCCCGCTGCCGCCGGGGCGGTGAGCAGGGCCGCTGCGGGCCCCTGTCCCCGCCCGGTGTATGGGGGGCCGGTAGGGAGAGGCAGAAAAGACGAGGAGGGAGTCTCCCATCGCCTTCCCCCACTTCCCGTTTCGAGGCCTCTTGCCCGGGCCGGCCGGCCGCTCCGCGCTGCGGCTCGGCCCTCCCACGGAGGGGCTCTGTGCCGCGGGCCTGGCCCCGCAGCAGGGCCGGTCTTGGCCATCACCTCCCCTTGCACCCCCCAGGCTCCCGGGGAGGATGGGGTGCGGGGGATTTGGGAGAGGAGGGGGGATGGGGATGCGGAAGGCTGTTTTACTTCCTATTAAGAGACAGTAATTGAGGAAGTGTAAGGTCAAGGAGCAGAGGGTCTGTGTTCACGAGATGTGCATGTAATCTCTTTTTATGGCAGTTGGAAACTTATTATATTTAAGACAGATTTTTCCAGAAAAATCTTTCAAGGAGTAGGATGTCTTGTAAGACCTCCTTGTCTTCCTCTGTTGGATCCAGCTTCATGGCAGCTGCCTGTTTCAGAGATAGGGTGTGGTGTTTTGTGTACGGGGAGCTGATGCACTGCTCCTGGCTTTATGTAATGCACAGTATTGTTCATTTTCAAGTTTAAAAATGGAGGCTTTCATGGCTGTGGAAGCTGTGAGATGACTTAAATGTAGGAGACATCAATAAATTATGTTTCAAATTTTTTTGAAGTTAGAAGGAGGATGTTTAAAAAGTCTTAAGTGGTTAAAATAATGCAGATTTTCTGCATGCTTGAGGTTAGCAGGACGATATTTCAGAATTAGAGATGTACAGATGTGCCAAGTGATGCATAGCACTAGGATCTCGCAGGCTTTAAGACTGCCCTCCTCTATTTAATTCACATTCAAATGCCACCTCTATTGGTAGAAGTAGTAATGTAATCAAGAAGTATGTGTGGTAAACCATTATTCTTTTAGCCCTTTATAGAAAATGCAGGTAACTCTAATCCAGTACCTTGTTCTTAAAGGGCATGCTTGAAAATACTTAGACTGCAAGTTATCTTGGCATTACAGAATGGTTGAGGTTGGAAGGGAGCTGTGGAGGTCATTTTATCCAACCCCCTGCTCAAACAGGGTCACCTAGAGCAGGCTGCCCAGGATCATGTGCAGATGGCTTTTGGAAATCTTCAAGGATGGAGACTCTGCAACCTCCCTGGGCAATCTGTGCCACTGCTTGGTCACCCCTTGCAGTAAAAAAGTGTTTCCTTGTGCTCAGATGGCACCTCCTGTGTTTCATTTTGTGCCCATTGCCTTGTGTCCCATCAAATAGTGGAAGACACAATGACAGTTTTACCTTGCCTTTGTATGATCTGAGAAGCGCATCCTGGTCTTTTGTGACTGATGAAGTTAAGTTCTGAACTTTTTTCCATCCATTAATTATAGTTTTTCTTTTCTTCCGAGATGAATGCAGACCTAGAGACAATTCCTGCCTCAGTATGAGTTAATAGAATCAGCACTCTTCCATTGTAAATTTAAATTGATTCCCTTATTTGCTTCAGTCCCATATAAAATTGATTGTTTTAGATGAGTGGAATTTTTCCAAGCCTGGCAGTATATTTAATTGGCTAATAAAGCAAAGATGGATAGCGCTGAACACTCTTGGAAAAGCAGGAAAATATCCATGCAGATCTTATGATGCCTTAAGATTTTAATTCTGATACGTTTAAGTTGTACTATCCTTTTACAAATAAAAATGTTATCTCAAACATTTGGTTTTACCGAGCTAAAAAGAAAAATCAGCTGGAAAAGCACACCCTTCTCACCCATCCAGTCGGGACTATAAATAAATGTAGGAGCAGAGGCAGACAGACAAATATTAATTTTCACAGGGAATAAATTACATATATCCTTTGTATACTTTTTCTCCCATCACATGGAACTGAAAGTATTGAAGGCTGATGCAGATGATGATGGTGGTATAGTTTTGTAGGTAATTTCAATAGAGACATAACTAGAACACTGGTCAAAACTGCAGAAATTCAAGGAGGGAAGAAGGTGAACAAAATAACAGAACTTCTTTTGTACCAGACTCCTAATAATGCTGTAAAAGCATAAGTAAATAGGAGATCAAGTGATGTCATCATACAACAAGTTCTGAAAGGTCTTTGGTTCATGTCCATCTTCATGGATAGTCAGTAGATTTAAGTGTTGCAAAGGCAGTAAGGAATTCTGTTTGTAGTGGCTGTACCTTCCTTTTGCTCTCTAGTAGTAAGTTTAAGACGGCTGTGTTTAGCTCTGACATAACTCAGGTTTAAAACTTGCAGTGTTTAGCATAACTGAGAATACAGAAAGGGCATTGATTTAGAATAGTGGCAAAACAGAGACTTACAGTTCAGGTAAAGAAGCTCTAAAACCAAGGAAGGAGAAGAGCCAGTTGCCAGAAAGAACATGATTTCAATATACAAGATTGCATAACCGGTTTTGAACCCAATCTTGCCCCTTAGTTTCACATTTTAGCATCAGATTTTTTAAGTCTTGCTTATCTTTCAGTGATGATAGTAAGTGTGAGGATAAATTTGAAAAAGCTTTTTTTAAAAAAACCTGCAAACAAAATGTGGTGTGTAAGGTTTGTGTGCATCCAAAGATGTGAAGCTGGGCCATTGCCAGTGAAAGTTACTAGCTTTAGCATCCAGTACCACGGATTTTCCAGTGCTAAAAACAGTTTTTCTGAGACACAGTGTTTTGTAGTTGCTTTATTCACATAGGTCACTGAAAGTTCAGAAGCTTTTAGATAGGTGGAATAACATAAGATTATGCTTGCTTCTGTCTATAAATAAAAACAAAGTGTGAGAGGTGGAAATCTCAAAGCCCTGAACTTTTAAGGGAGATAACAATGGGAAGTCATCACTTCTGTGCCCGTGCTATAGGTAATGCATCCTCACTTAACAGGTCTTGAATGTGAAACCTATTTATCCAGCGTATTTGAAATAGTTTTGTTAAAGGCTAGTAACAGTTTTTTGCAGTTTCATTTTATTCCAGTTTCTGTAGAAATTGTTTTCCTCCCTGTTGCTATGTCAAACCAATGAGCATATATAAAAATGTTTTTAATGGGCATATTAGTGTGAATATAAAAACTGCAATTTATCTACATGAATATAGGCAATGATTAATGGAAGGTACTAATTTTACTGTAAAAGTTGCTTTTACTAAAATTCATAAATTTGTTAATATTAATTAACAAACAACAGTGCAAATACAAAACAAGATTAAAACTATTTAAATCATAAAACTAGTTTTCTGCAGCCCATTTTTGGTGACTTGAAGGGATGTGTTTGTTGTAGATATTTTTTTAAGTGTGAATCTGTTCTCTACAAAGCACAGGAGTTAAATAGCTCTGTTGATATCCTTGAGAAAATTGGGGTACCTTCAGGGAGGAAAAGAAAAAAAATCCTCATAGGAAAGGATAACATCAAACTTTTAAATGCAAAATTAGCTCTTGCATTCCTTAAAAAGCTGCTGAGTATATAAATATGGGAATTATTAAACATGACTTTAAAAAAAGGAACCACACCTCTTTCAGTAAGGCTATGCCTCAGTAGTTCCACTTGCTCAGGAAGGTGGGGTTTAACAGTAGGTCAGCTTGCTGTAATTAGAGCAAAACTTCTCTTCTGATGAGGAAGTAGTCCCATTGGTGCAAAGGAGCCAGTATTGCTTCCAAGTGTTTCCTGGTGTGTCCAGTAACTTTGTAACTTCATAAATTAGGTGTCAAAGCCTACAAATCAAAGTGGTAAAGGTGGATGTCTTATACCAAGAAAACTCTGCTGTGTAGTTTTGCCAGAATTTTTAAGGAAAACTTGTTTCTTTATTTAGTTCTTTGAGATGCAAAGTCTGTGCCAGTAAAATACATTTCTCTCGTGTAACTTTGTCTTTAAAACACAACCCATTGACAACAGATCTCACTTGCACATACAGGCCTGCCAATGTGGGAGGTTCAGGTGTTTCCTTAATGCAAATATAAATTTTTTTTCCAAAACTGCTTTGGAAGCAGTAGCAGAAGTTTTTGACAAAACCCTCTTACTTTTAAAAATACTTTAACTGTATTAAAGAAATACATCTGCTCTAAATAATTCATTTTGGAATGTTCTCAAATTCTTGACTGTTAGAATTGCCCTGAATGAGACTTGGAGACCGTAGATGATTAGATGCAGAGTGCATTGGAATAGAAGCAGGATTTGAATAGCCTTTTCTGGGTATAATTGCACTGTAATCTGTAAGGCAAACTTAAGGTAGAGTTTTGCAAGTGTCCTTAATATTCTTTCTTTGTAGTTCGTCACTGCACGCTTTGTTTTATATTTAAAAGTACAGGTTTGCTCAAGTGTCTAGCAGGAGGACCTCCTGATCTCTCTGGTTCTTGTTTATATTTAAATTCTAAATGGAACTGGAAATGTTGTAGCAGGTTCCAATGAAAGGTTGAAAAACCTTTAATAATTAAATGTGAAATAATTCAGTTACTGTTTAAGCATATCTTCTGTATAATTTGCTACATTATCAAAGCTGTGAAGTTTAACATTTTTCCACAAGTGAAATGTAACAGAAGTGATGTGGAAGGAGTTGTTTTTACAAAGGTGAGGTTAAACTCAGTGGTCACGCTTTGATAACATTTTGAGGAAATCCTTTAATAAGAATGAGGAAGTTAGGAGTGCTTCTCAAACTGACATGTAATTCCAAATATAGCAGCCTTCCAAGATTAAGATCTTTATGTACATCTTGAGATATCATAGTGTGTTGTCTTGAGTTAGGAATTAGTTTTTTAAAATTTGCATCGGTACCCTTGAGACTGAAGGACAAAATAGAAATTGTAGTCACTTTGGGAAATCACAGAAATGTTCAACTTTGAAAAAAACTATCATAGCTTTTATGAATAACTGCAAATAATAACTTCATTTATTTGTGGAGTCATACAGGCCGGAAGAAACTTTTGAAGGTAACTTGAATGCTGCTTGGGTCAAAGCAGGCCAACTTAGATCAGGTTGCTTAGGGACTTGCACTTTGAGTTTTGGGTATCTCCAAGGATGGAGTCTACACAGGCGGTCTGGGTGATGTGTGGCAATGCTTGACTACACACATGGTCAGAAAATTTTCCTAATACTTAACTGTTGCAATGTGTGTCCAGTGCTGCTCGTCTTCTTACTGTGCACCTCTACAGAAAGCTATTATTATTATTAGTTAAAAGTAACTATCTGAAGCTTGAAGATGAGTACAAGTGAAACCTGTTATTCTAAATATAAGATCAGTGATTTTTAAAAGTGCAGTTCATATATCTTTTGTTATTAGTAGTTTGAAGAAATTAGGTACTTTTTGTGGATTACGCCTTTTACTGTGTCATGGAGTATTTATAATGCAGTGGCACGTCAGGACCATCAGAAGCCCTGTTCTTGCTGCCTTTGTGCTCACAGAACTCTTACAGAAGCTTGCTACCCAGGAAACCTCATAGTTTAAGTAGATAAGAGGAAACAAATTGAACCAAAAATAGACAAAGGTAGTAGAACAAATTATTGGCAAATGCATTAATGAAACCGGAGATAGTAATTTGTGATACAGCAGATAGAGTTTTATTGCCCATCAACACTGTGAAATACAGTCTTTGGCTTATATCAATTTTGGCAGCCAGCAAGGAATGGGATAAGGATTTTAGCCACATGATTTAGCAAATCGGTGTCTTTTTCTCAGGCAGCACTGTATAATATCCACTTCCAGTTTCTGAAAGCAGGGTGTAAAGGACTTTGAACTGCTCATGGAGAAATGAAAACAGATTTTTCAGCATATGGAAATTACTTTTTTATCATTGAGTAAAAAGCTTCTGAAATGAAAAATATTTCAAATACTTTCTTAACTTGACAGAAGGCATTAAAACTTTCAAACTTATAGGTAACTTCAAGAGAGAATTTTCAGACACTGGAATTGGGAGGGGGAGGCATACAGTTGAGGTGGCACCTTATTCTATGACTAAAGGCATTTTTCATAGAGCAAGCTCTGATATTGTTCCTTTTCTCTCCCCACTGCTGTTGAATCCTTGGAGTATTTAATTATAAACAATGATCTTGGAGTAGTAGAAAGGATCACTTTAAAAATTTAGGCTTTGTGACGGAAGAATGCTTTGCGAATGTGAACCAAGTGCTTCTTGGGCTACAGCAGATACCACGCTGTGAGGACTGCTGAGAAAGAAAGGTCTTGTTTCCTCAACTGGGGAGCACATGTGTTGGGCTGGCCGAACGTCTTGATTCTGCATGTGGGAGATGATACTATCTGTTTCTTTCTTTGTGGAGTCTTAGTTAGCCACTTCTTATACTTTTTACTTCTCAAACAAAAGTTAATGCTTTTGCTTCCACTAAATGTAAAATTTTACTGCTTTTTCAGTTTTCAATGAATAACTTTCGCAAGGAAATTCTAAGACTTTTTTTTAATGCTTATTATCTATTGTCTATCTGATCCATAAGCAAAGTATGCAAAAGTTCAACTTCTAGGGGTTTTGTGGATAAGATTGGTTGTAAATTTACATCAGACCAATGACTGCATTAGACCTTTGTCAGAACGTTTGAGATTTCTGTTTAGCAAAGGGAGTACTAGCCTCTAGCATGCTTCTAAAAGCAATAGTTTGTTTCTTGGGTTGATTACATGTGTTGGGGCTTGACCCTGCAATGAAATAGGAAGTACCAAAGAATGGTACAGTTTGAGATACTGGTATTTTAAAGCACCCAATGTATAGTCTCCCTAGACTGGAACTTAATGCTGCTTTATTGTGCACACCTATTAATCTTTTTTTCCCCCTCCTTTATCCTTTGTTTTTGCTCTCAGAGAGTCCTTTGGAAGTTACTGAAACCAACTTTTGTCCGAGTTGTGAATCTGAGATGTTCTTAATTCCCTGCCCTCTGGTTACTCATATTATAAGCTTTTCTGTACATAACTGGAAAAAGGGCTACATTAAAGAAAAAAACTTGCAGTAAAGGTGCTGCAGGAAGAATGTTCTGTATGACAAATTTGGGACATGTAGCACTATGAATAATTTTAGGATCACTTTAGCATGTATGTGGTTTTCTCAGCTTATTTGTTTCCCAGCCAACTACTGAGAAGACATATTTTCAGAGAAATACAGATGTGAGGAAAAATAATACAATGTATTCTACTGTCTGTATTATAATTACAAGCAATTTTTTTTTATTTTTTTGAGTTCAGAGCTTTTAGTAATTGATAGTGATAGCTGAAGCTAAAGTTTCAGGTTGATCTTGATCCTTTACCTTCTACAAATGAAATATACTTGTTTTGCTAATTTTATACCAGTACAGTTCTTTTACTATGTTTCTAAATTAAAATCTGGAAAGTACATGACATTAAAAGGTGTCCAGTTACATATAGTCAGGGGTGATACAAGTAACTGCAAAATTACATGGGGGAGATCTATCTTCTCTCATTTTTTTTCTAGTTAGACCTGTGTATTACCCAAGTAACATACATTGCTTTCATATTCCTCTTTGCTATCTGTAACTTATACAGTGACTTTCAGAAGTGCTGTGTTGTGTTCATTTGGTTTTTTAATCATCTGAATATAATGTGTGTAAAGCGATTTTAAGATGAGGACTTTAATAATTAGATACACTGCTGCTGAAAGGCCCTGTAGTGTAACAATCAGCAACTTTCAAAATGGTTATTCTTGTGAAAATAAATCTCATTATCCGAGTCAGTTCTTCAAGTAAAAAGAATATGGCTAGAATACCTCACACTGTGTAAGATTTTCCTTTTGCATCACCATTAAGTGCTGGTACTGTTACATACTCTTAAATACTTGCATATTAAAAATCACTGAGGAAAACACATGTTCTACAGATGTAATGCAGCTTCAGGCGTTTCTGTGAAGGAAATGTCTTTTCAGTCAAAGCCATAGGTAGGCATGGAATGTGCCCCTCCTTTCCTGTGCCACAGAACTGCATTTTTGCAGGGTTTTCTTCCTCAGGTCGCCTAGAAGCAGAGGTAAATTGAATATGACACTGCATTTTTCAGTTGAGCTTGGTAGGAAAGCAGTTGCAATGTTACTGTTTATATTCATTCCCTCTCTACCAGACTCACTGCCTTTGCTCTATGTTTGTGTGAGATGCTACGTGTTTCAGGATGCTTCTTCACTGTCTGATAACACCCGTGGGTATGGGTGAGGTTTCATAAGATGCTGAGAAGACAGTTTGTTGCTGACATGGGGTAATCTCTTTCTCACCTATGTTCTCAGTGCTTGTCTGACCCTTTGAAGGCTTATTCACCTCATTAAACTGTTAGCAGCAAGAAGCAGTAATTATTAAAAGCTCTTTTGGTAAGTGAATTGGTTTCTATGTTCTTGCTACCTTCGAAAGCTATTCTATAGCTGAATCAATTTGCTTCCCTGGATGCTCAAAAAAGTAGATGAGCACTGATGGTAAAAAGGAGTTTGTAAATATGGATTACAGGGTTTATTTGGGAGGAGGCGGGAGGATTAGTCCTTTTGGTGGCAGCAGCAGCATGGTATTAGGTCGGTTTATGCCAATTATGAAACACTCCCAACTGTTTTTTTATTTTAAAAGATGTGTTGTAATTGCTGGTGTGAAATCTTGGAGTGTATCTAACCTAAGAATTGTAATGGGCAATTGCAGCAAATAGTACCAACTATCTACCTGTCCAAAGGAGAAGCCAGTTACATTGAAGGGTTTGTAAACTCAGAACTATGTTGATGTTTGCAATACTGGCAGATCCTTGGGCATTGTATCTTGAAGATGATTTCTGAGGTGGCTAATTGAACCTTAGACTGTGTTCCTTGATATGCTACAAGTGTCAGTGCGAAATTAATTTTGACTGGTAGATGATTTCTGAGCAGTTTTATTGTTCATTAGAAAGTAAAGCTGCATAATGAAAAATAACTGCTCAGCTGAAATCAAAACACAAGTGTGATAGCTGAACTTAGCTGGCAGCCAAACAAGACACAGCTACTCACAGCACTACTCCCCCTGCCCCCTTTTTCCCCCACCCAGGGAATTGGGGAGAGAACTGGAGGGGTAAAGGTGAGGAGACTTGTAGGTTGAGGTAAGAACAATTTAGTAATTGGAGTAAAAATAAAATTCAAATAATAAGAATAATGAGAGTGATAATGATAACAACTATATCTATATGAGAGATGCAGAGTACAATTGTTCACCACCCGCTGATAACGATCCCCGAGGAGCGAAAAGGAACCCTGAAACCGAAATTGCAATCCTGGAAAAAACGAGCCCGAGCAATTCCCAAGAGAATCCCCCCACTTTCCAGTCAGCCCCAGTTAATAAACTGAACATGGTGCAATATGATATGGAAAATCTTATTGGCGTATTCAACTGCCAATTCTGGGTTTTACGAACTACTGCACTTCTCCACTCCCCCCTTCCAGTCCTCTGTTCTTGGAAACTGCCCAAGCACAGTGTCCTTGTAGTTACCAACATTGTTCTCGCAACAGTCCTCACTGAAACCAAAACACAGTGCTTTCTAGCTACTAAGAAGAAAATTAACCATATCCTAGCAAAAAACAGGACAACAAGTTTCAACCAAACTTGGAACTCAATAGAACTAGAATAGTTTTGTCCAGTATTGTTCCAGGTAGTACAAGCAAGTGAATGAATGACTTACATGTTGGCCAGGTCCTAGAAATCCAAGAAAGGGTTCAGGAGAACAAAAAGCTACCCACTGTAGGAGAAGATCAGGTTTGGGACCACCTAAGGAACCTGAAGGTGCACAAGTCCATGGGACCTGATGTGATGCATCCATGAGTCCTGAGGGAATGGGCAGATGCAGTTGCAAAACCACTATTCATCATATCTGAGAAGTCCTGGCAGTCTGGTGAAGTTCCTGCAGATTGGAAAGAGGGGAACATAACCCCCATTTTTAGAAATGGAAACAAGGAAGACCCAGGGAACTATGGGCCAGTCGGTCTCACCTCAGTGTCAGGCAAGATCATGGAGCAGATACTTCTAGAAACTGTGGTAAGGCACATGGAGAATGAGAAGGTGATTGGTGACAACCAACATGGCTTCACCAAGGGCAAATCGTGACCAATCTGGTGGCCTTTTATGACAAGGTTACAGCATTGGTCGATAAGGCTAAAGCAACTGATGTCATCTACCTGGACTTGTGCAAGGTGTTTGACACTGTCTCACATGCCATCCTTATCTCCAGATTGGAAACATGTGGGTTTGATGGATGGACCACTTGGTGGATAAGGAACTGGCTGAATGGTCACAGTCAAAGAATTGTGGTCAACAGCTCAATGTCCGAGTGGAAAACGATGACAAGTGGCATCCCTCAAGGGTCAGTATTGGGACCGGTGCTCTTCAACATCTTTGTCAGTGACATGGACAGTGGGATTGAGTGCACCCTCAGCAGGTTTGCCAATGACACCAAGCTGTGTGGTGTGGTTGACACGCTGGAGGGACAGGATGCCATCCAGAGGGACCTTGACAGGCTTGAGAGGTGGGCCTGTGCTAACCTCATGAAGTTCAACAAGGCCAAATGGAACATCCTGCATCTGGGTCAGGACAATCCTAAGCACAAGTACAGACTGGGCGATGAGTGGCTTGAGGCCAGCTCCAAAGAGAAGGACTTGGGAGTGGTGGTGGACGAGAAGCTCAACATGAGCCGGCAATGTGCGCTTGCAGCCCAGAAGGCCAACTGCATCCTGGGCTGCATCAGGAGAAGCGTGGCCAGCAGATCGAGGGAGGTGATTCTCCCCCTCTACTCTGCTCTCATAAGGCCCCACCTGGAGTACTGTGTCCAGTTCTGGAGCCCCCAACACAAGAAAGACACGGACCAGTTAGAATGGGTCCAGAGGAGGCCACGAGGATGATCCAAGGGCTGGAGCACCTCTCCTGTGAGGACAGGCGGAGAGAGTTGGGGCTGTTCAGCCTGGAGAAGAGACGGCTCCGAGGAGATCTTATAGCAGCCTTCCAGTACCTGAATGGGGCCTACAGGAAAGCTGGGGACAGGCTTTACATAAGGGCAGTTAATGACAGGACAAGGGAAAATGGCTTTAAACTGGAAGAGGGTAGGTTTAGATTAGATATTAGGAAGAAATTCTTCACTGTGAGGGTGGTCAGACACTGGAACAGGTTGCCCAAGGAAGTTGTGGATGCCCCCTCCCTGGAAGTGTTCAAGTCCAGGCTGGGTGAGGCTTTGAGCAACCTGTTCTGGTGGGGGGTGTCCCTGCTGATGGCAGGGGGGATGGAGCTAGATGATCTTTAAGGTCCCTTCCAAACCCAAACCATTCTATGATTCATTCTATGATTCTATGTTACTGTGAATTACAGAGTCTTGAGACAACTGGAAATTTATCTGGTTTGAATCAGCTTAACTGTGTTAATATTTCTGTAACTATGGGCTAATTGTGAGAAGCCCGTGAAAATGTGAGAAGCTGCCTGGAAATAAGAGTTCAGTGGGTTAAGATAAAGCCATTTGCTTAGTTGCCTGCAGAAAGGTTTCCCGACCCAGCAAGAACTGTGGCAGAAGGCACAGCACCAGGAATAGGACTCTTTGGACTCTTTACTGTTCCTAGAGCAGAACCAAAGAGCTCCCTTCTCCCAAATGTGATATCTCACCTACTTTTTTGCCAAACACAGCTTTCTGTGAGTGGGAGCTTTGTTTTATAAGGAAGCAAGGGTGCTCTCAGGAATCCAGAATATAAATGCATGACACAATGCCTTGCTTCTTCCGTTAACATTTTCTGTAATCACTGATAAAAGTACTGGAAACTTTTTTCGTGTGATTGGCAACAGAGTAGTCTTTGAGTGGAAATTTATTGTGGAAGTCTTCTGTTACTTCCCCTCCCAAATTTTAATGTGGTTCTTGGGTAAAAAAGGCTTTTAATATATACTTCACTATTTCATTTTTATTGCTCTGGAGCAGTAAACTTCAACCTGTCCTGAGTGTAGAGGAAGGGTGGGTCTCCCTGCCACAGGGAGTTCACAGATGAACTTGAAAAAAGTGATGTGTAGGAAAGAGGGAGGGCAGAGTATGTGGTTTCACAGCATCTTGCTTACCAGCACATTTTTCCTGCACAGCGTGGCTGTTGATTGAAGGAGTGAGCTGTCAGGGTGCCTGGCAAATACAGCTGTGTTTCAGTTAAGTTAAAAAGGGGAAAAGGGAGATAAAAACTGAAGTTCTAATGCCTCTTTAATTGTTAGGTGTACTGTAGCTGATTATCAGGAATGACCATGTCATAGTGGAGCTGAGTGTGGTGTGGCCAGAGCCCCTGCACTTCTGTGAGCACATATTCATGACCATATATAGGCACATACAGTGCAGAAGGTCGGGCTTTTTCAACCAGTGTCAGTTCCGATGTGCCAGGAACAGGAAGAGTGGTTTGGGGGCATTCAAAGTCACTGTGTATAACTTACTTAAAATTAAAAAAAAAACTTCAGAATGTCTCAGTCTGGAAAAGGTAGAGAAGTAGGATTTCTGTATGTATCTGATGGGTGTCATGCCTTGAGAGAAATTAAATTGTGAAATAAAGGCAGAAGTATAAAAACAAGGCAAATTAAGCATAAGTGACACCATCCTGTACATTCCTACCTCTGTGCTTGTGCAACCTGAAAACTGCTAATCCTGTGGTATCTGAGTGTAGGCATTTGTTGACAGAACAATTGTTTTAATCTCTAGCAGAATGAAGAATTAGGCATTATTCTGCCTAATATCCATGCTCATACAACAAACCTTTCTTGTTCTCTTTCAATAAGCTGCTCATTCTGAATTTTTACCTTAACTGAAATAGTTTGGTTTATAAAATCAAAAAGCTTGTAACTAATGTAATGGGTAGCATTTGACTTCACTTGAATTGACAAAGTAAATCTCACTAGCTCTTACCTACTGATATTGGACTTCCATTTAAGCGAGAATTGATGACTATTGTGTATATGTGAAAATCTGATAAAGAGAACACCTGCCACAGGGAATTCTTCCCTCCTTAATGTTTCAGAAGTTTGGGTTTCTGTGGAGATTTTTTGGTTTGGTTTGGTTTGATTTTTTTGGTAACCTCTTCTCAGCCTCTGTATGATTTGTCCAAATTAATGCTCAAACCTGCATGAAGTCACATTTCATGAAAATGTGTTTAGATTAGTTTTGTGCATTCTTTGTGAACCATTGATGGATGATCGGATGTTCTGGATTAGTGAACTCTGAAGTTTGTAGTTTCTTGCAAGCCACTTTGCAGACATTTAACTGAAAACAGTGACTGTAAGTCTAGTATTGGAACCAACATTAGTGAAACACTGTCTTAAACTTTAGGTGATGTTTTGGGAGCAACTGAAGTAATAAGTAGAAAAACTTCAGGTGTTTTCTCAGTCTTAGCTTTTGAGTTTTCTAAAGGAATACTCAGCTGTAACCTAATTTTTTGTTACTTGCTGTTACATGTATAGGGTCCTTGTACTACGTGTGCAGGTGCGGCTCTCCTGAATGAAAAAGGTTTTGTCATTTAGAGTTCTAAAAATTTAAGTTGTTTCTGTTTTGACTTGTGCAAATCAGTTATAATAAATTTTTTAAAGTCTCAATATATTGAATAGCCAGCATTGCTTTCAACTGTAATGTGTCTGATAGAAGTGTTTTGTTAAACATTTTATATATTTTGCCCATCCCAAAACTGATGGAACATTTAGTTCAGAACTCGGAATATGTCTTGTATCTCTGTTTACCCAGAGCTAACCTAGCCTTGACAAGGGTAGGCAGTCCTGTTCGGATCCTGGAGTAGAGTCAGAACCAAGAAACTGTGTCCCTTCATCTAACTCTGAGCTGGGAGTCAGCCTCATAGTCATGCTGAAAGCACAACTGAATATGTGCTCTCAAGTATGAGGCCTAAATTCCAGTCTGACCCCAGACTCTCTAAATTGGTCATTTGGTAAAATGTCCTGGTAATAGAGCCTTGGAGCCTGTCTTCTTGCCCTTTTTGTGAGTGCTTTAATAGTATGGTAGGTTGGCTGTCTTTCCTGTCCTCTGGATTCCTTTGGATTGAGCTGTGTACCCTGTGTACAGAGTGCCCTGACTTCAGCAGGAGAGGTGTGGAGTGTGTCCTCACTTGAAAAGTGTGCAGACTGATGGCTGGGGGTAATCTGTCTAGTGCAGAGAAGTTTAAGTTCCTGTGGGTCAAAGGAGAAAATCCAAGTCATGCTTTCTTATCTGGACAAGTGCTTTAATAAGCTGTCATTGAAGATGCTCATGCCTCTCTGTCTCTTTTGAGTAGAGTAAACCCTGTGGCATTTATCTCAGTATAATGCAAATCTATGTTTACATGGAAAGAGGAGTTCTGATTTAGATATTTGAGGTAGCAGATAAAGGCTATTTGCAACCTAAAAAATGTAGAATTCAATTTAGGAAGTTGAGCTGAAAGCCTTTCCATTTCTATTAGCCAGCTCTGAGTGGCTGTGTGCTATTCATGGGCAGAAAGCTGCCTGGGCTGGTCATTTGGGATCTCATTGGGGTTTGAACACTGCTAATGAGGCAGCTAAGCACTCAGTCAGGGCACTCTAAGCTTGAACCATCTCTCCTGCAGACTGTTGTCTGAAATTTGGGCCCTGTCAAGAACCTAGGGCCCAAGCACTGGTTGTATTGCTACCCTCAGGTTTAAAAGCTATTTACAAGTCAATTTAAGATCTCTAGCATGCTCAGACAGTTCACAGAATCACAGAACATCAGGGGTTGGAAGGGACCTCGAAAGATCATCTAGTCCAACCCCCCTGCTGGAGCAGGATCACCTAGATGAGTTCACACAGGAAGGCATCCAGGCAGGTTTTGAATGTCTCCAGAGAAGGAGACTCCACAACCTCCCCAGGCAGCCTGTTCCAGTGCTCTGTCACCCTCACAGTGAAAAAGTTTTTCCTCATGTTTACATGGAACCTCCTATGCTTCAGCTTGCACTCATTGTCCCTTGTCCTACTGTTAGACATCACTGGGAAGAGCCTGGCTCCATCTTCCTGACATTTGTCCTTTACATATTTATAAACATTAATGAGGTCACCCCTCAGTTTCCTCCTCAGACTAGAGACCCAGCTCCCTCAGTCTTTCCTCATAAGGGAGATGTTCCACTCCCTTAATCATCTTTCTGGCTTTGTGCTGGACTTTCTCAAGCAGCTCCCTGTCCTTCTTGAACTGTGGGGCCCAGAACTGGACACAATATTCCAGATGTGGCCTCACCAGGGCAGAGTAGAGGGGGAAGAGAACCTCTCTCAACCTACTAACCACACTCCTAATACACCCCAGGATGCTGTTGGCCTTCTTGGCCATGAGGGCACAGTGCTGGCTCATGGTCATCCTGCTGTCCACCAGGACCCCAGGTCCATTTCCCCTATGCTGCTTTCCAACAGGTCTGTCCCCAGCCTGTACTGGTACATGGGGTTGTTCTTTCCCAGGTGCAAGACTCTACACTTGTCTTTGTTGTATTTCATTAAGTTTTTCCCTGTCCAGCTCTCCAGCCTGTCCAGGTCTCTCTGGATGGCAGCACAGCCCTCTGCTGTGTCAGCCACTCCTCCCTGCTTTGTATCATCAGCAAACTTGGTGACAGTGCACTCTGTTCCCTCATCGAGGTCGTTGATGAATGTATTGAATAGTACTGATCTCAGCACTGACCCCTGAGGGACTCCACTAGTCACAGGCCTCCAACTAGACTCTGTCCCACTGACCACAACTCTCCGACTTCTTCCTTTCAACCAATTCACAGTCCATCTCACTACCTGATCACCCAGACTGCAGTTCCTCAGTTTAGTTGTGAGGATGCAGTGGGAGACGGTATCAAATGCTTTGCTGAAATCAAGATAAACCACATCCACTGCTCCACCAAGTTCTTTTGTAGTTTCAAATATATTTAAATGTGTAAATGTAAAGGATTCTTTGGTTATTTTTAGGTGTTTATTAATTATGTGCTTCTCAAGCAGGCAGCCCAGAGGGTGTAGACAATGAATCTCACAGCTCTTTATTTCATAGAAATATAACTGAAGGTGTTAGAAATGGGAAGTATGGTTCAGGCAACATCCTGTATTTGAATGGTGACATCATATTAAGGATGCAAGAGAGTTTTGAATGTCTCCTGAACTTGGATAACTGTAAAGTGTGAAGGATAGGAACTTCTGTCAGATTAAGTTAGGAAATCAGCTTTTATTTATTTTTATAATGAGTGCCCTTAACAGTTTAAGGAGGAAAGAAGAATGAATGAAAGCAAGCCTGCTGAGTGACGTTCTACAAATAAGGTAATAGTTGAAAAATTTAAGGTTGCTTCACATAAGACAAACAAGCAAAAAAAAACCAACCCCAAAACATTACTGTATTCCTTTTGCAAGCACATGTATCTGCAGCTGTGCAGCAGGCTAGTTCAGGGAACTGGTCTGAAAAAGAGAAAAACGACCTTTCAAACTTTGCTTACTGTGCAGTTGTGTAAGTGCTTGTGCAAGCAGAAGGAGAGAGAAAGGCAGGACAGGTGCACGTACTTTTGGTGGAAGTGCTGGCTTATGCTGTGTTTTGTCTGCAAGAAGTTGTGGCTGAAGGCAATTGCTCGAGGACTTGCATTAAAGAACTTCTCAGGGTGTATTTTTAAACTTTATCTGCTGATACTGTTGTACTAAGAGGCCTTACAGGTAGGTGCAGGTGCTTTAGTGTCTACACAAGTGTTTTTAAGCTTATGTAATCTGTTGATTAATGTCTCACTGTGGGCCTTTTGGAAAGTTTAGAACCATAGGATGTGTATTAAAATTGGAGGAGAAGCTTTGAAGATTGAATGTATCTTCATCATGGTTTTTGTCTCTCTTGGAATGTGTTGTTTCCCAAGCAACCATGGACTGAAAGTTGAAATAGATTGTGAATATATTCTTGATCTTATTTGTTATAGTAATCTTTTTCTTTTTGCCAATAATACAAAACATGAGTGACTCAATTTCTCTTTCTGCTTGCTTCCATCACATATAATCCCCTCTATTCTGTTTGAAGAGGTGGAACTTTATATTCTGTGTTTCTAACAGAGTAGTTTAAATAATGTGCACAAACAGATGAAACAGTGGGAGTTGTACAATGTCATGTCTGGGTATTACAGCTATACAATGTATGGTTGGTTTGAATAGGAATGAATACAAGTTTTATGCAACCACATAATTGTTTCTGTATTTAAGGTGCGTATAGCAGCGAAATTCATAATTCATGCTCCTCCTGGGGAATTCAATGAGGTGTTCAATGGTGAGTATGTCTTCTCTGTCCTTTCACTTAAGGCATTGATATCCAAAACTGTATTGCCAATTACTCTTTTGAATTTCATGTAGCTTATATTTTAGCAGCTCACTGCAAGAGCTGGTTTTGTGTCTTGGCATAATAAGCTTTGTAGTCATAAGACGACTTGGAGTTTAAATGCAAAAGGAGGAAAGTACCACTTTTCTTTGTGATGTGAGAATAAGCTTTCTTTCTGTTTTTAATCAGTCATGAATTAACAGTTGCTAGGGTTTTTGTTTAGAAGACACGTACTTCTTTTTTTAAGTCTTTGACAGACAATTACATTTTTCAATAAAAATTAAACTAGTTGAAATGAAAATGGTATTTTTTAAATTTTTTTTTTAATTAATATCATTACAATTGCTTAACCTTGAATGTACAAAGGACTACTGCTTGATGCCAGTTTTGGAAAGAATATCTTCTCCAAACATTTTTAACCTTTAAATTCTGGGCACATTTCATTTTACTGAGTGTATTGGTAAGCTGAAAGGAAATTTGAAGTTGGCTTGTCTCAATTACTGTTGCCTGAATTTTTATCTAAGATGTTATTTTTCTTTAAAAATTGTTGGGTTTGTCTTGCATCAAGATACATGGGCATACATATCGTGTAAGAAGGCACACATTTTGTAGCTGTAGCTTACGAATAGCTCTGGTGCTACTTAAGTAGAAGGTTTAGTATAATAAACTTTTAGTCAGCATCAGAGAGAGCTTAAATTTAAGAATTTAAAGAATGTAATGTTTTTAGAAGTACTTTATTCTTCACTTAAACTGTGTCCAGCTGACTGTTATTTAAACTTAGCTTGTACTACATTTGTGAAATGAACCGGTGGTGAGCAGCTCATTAACCCAGCTTCCCAACGGCTAATACAATTTCATATAGGAGTACTGCTATAAAATTTATTGTTAGGCTAGTTCATAGTTGCAACTACCTGCTCAATAACAGAGTACAATACGTGTGAAAACACATAGCAAAACATTTGATCATAAAAGCGTGACCAGGGTTGAATGAGATTCAGAGTGACTTCTTGAAAAATAAGAGAGAAAGCTTTAAGTTCCAATTCTGTAAATTATTATTTTGTTTGGTTGGTTTGGCTTGGAGTTTTTTGGGTTTCTGGGGTTGGTGGGGATTTTTTTTTTTTTTTTTTTGCTTTAGGTATTTTGTTGTTTTATGTTCTGGTTTTTGTTGAGGGGTTTTTGGTGGGGTTTTTTTAAGGAAAAATACTTCAAATATATTCTGGAATTTTTTATTTCACTTGCATATCTTGGGAATCTTTAGAAAAATTTAAAATGCTATAGTGAGACTAATGATCAGTGCATTAAATTGTTATTAAAATACTGCCTAGTAAATATTAAGACAGTAAGTCAAGTACATAAATAACAATATACTGCATAATAAATATGAAGTCATTTTGAGGAGAGTACTGACTTTATTCTATACTCACATGTTTCTTGTATGATGGTAGAAGAAATGGTATTGTGATATATGGTGCTCTGACTATTAAGTGTTATGAAGGAATGAGAGCAAAAACGATAAGGTTTGGTTGTTTGGGATTTTTGGGAAAAAAAAAAAGTGCAACACATATCATATTAGTGCTGTCAAAATACAGTAACCACTACCATCAAAACAGTGCAAGGGATTAGGTAGTTTACGTCTTAAAAGTGAACTCATTTGAATCCTGTTCTGTTCTTATTCAGAATATCTCTAAAAACTAGTTTAACAGATTCCTAGAGCTGTCATACAGCCTGTAGAATATGGCTTACATCTGCTGACCAGATTGTGTTGGAAGGGATCCATTTCCATACTACTTCCCTCATTTTGTTCAGTCAAAATTATGAAATATGAAGCAATAAATTTCCTACATAGTAATCTGTATGGGTATGGGGTGGTTTGGGTTTTTGTTTTGTACAGTCTGTTGACATTAGTTATGTGACTGAAACAAGTTTCTGAGCTAACTGTACTTTCATGTTGTGAATATCTCCTTTCAGATGTTCGGTTGCTGCTTAATAATGACAATCTTCTCAGGGAAGGAGCAGCCCAGTAAGTACCACATGCCACATACTCAGTTGCATAAAAGCAAGATGTTTTTCAGTAAGACTTTCACTGTCAATATGTGATTTGTTTAAAAAGATATGTGCTTGACAAGTAAAACCTTATTGTGTGTGTTGTGCATCTTTGATCAAGATTAAATTCTTGGCAGAGGGAGATCTGTATTGTATGTTGTATAATGAAATGTATATGTATATCAGATGTATAATCAAATCCTAGTGATTAGAGTAACTGTTTTGGAAATGGGTGACCTGGATTTTGGAACTAGTCTCTACATTTTTGGATTTTATTTTCTGTTTCTTAGTAGATGTTATGGGCACTGAACATTGTAAAATACGGTTTATTTACTCCCTACTTTTATATCACAACATTATGCCTCCTGTATTTGATGGCAAAATTAGTTTCATCTGTAAGAATGGAGATATCTGGCTTAGTAGGTTGGATCCCTGTGGAATTTATCTGTTCCTCCAGTTTCTGTGGGTTACTGTAAAGCTTATATGTTTATCTGTATTGGATTACTTTTGGACATAAATTGTTGTGTAATGGTGGTTGGCATCTTTAGTACGAGCACTGAATGAACCAAGGTGTTTCCAATAATTTGGGCCTGCTAGGTAATGAAGCATTGCACAGATTATTAGCTATTATTTAAATCTCTTACAGCTACTAAGGAAAAAGATTGTGCTTGATGCAGGCTTTTGATGTTGTTTTTTTTTCTCTTGTAGTGCATTTGCACAGTACAACTTGGACCAGTTTACTCCAGTAAAAATTGACGGTTATGATGAACAGGTATGAATACAACTAAATACTCTCAATGTTCTTTAAACTGTTAAAGATGCTCTGCTATTGGAACATAACTTGGCAAGAAAATGGAAAGAAATGCATCTTCCCTGCCAAAATACAGAGATTATGGCCCTCTAATAGTACCAGTTCCATAAGCTCATAATTTAGGGCATCTAAAGAACATGGAATTTCATTCTGTGGTGTTATCCTAAATACAGTCAGACCTGATTTGGAGCTGTAGAAACAACAGTAAGAGGGTAAGATACAGGTTTTTGGTTTTTTTTGTTTTTTTCCTGAGTCAATGTGTCATGTTAGCCTCATCCTCTCTTGCCATATACTTTTTTTTTTTTTTTAAATGTGAGTCTTTGGGTATGAGTAAACTTCAGTTAAATGTAGGTTATAATTAGATTTGTCATGGGTTATTTTTCCTCTTTATTCAATACCAAATGTTATTAACTAAAATTTTATAAAACAGGTTTTGATAACAGAACATGGTGATTTGGGAAATGGAAAATTTTTGGATCCAAAGAACAAAATTTCTTTTAAATTTGATCACTTAAGAAAGGAAGCTACTGATCCTAGACCCCACGAAGTTGAAAATGCCATAGAATCCTGGAGAAATTCAGTTGAAACAGCAATGAAAGCATATGTGAAAGAACACTACCCAAATGGTGTCTGCACAGTAAGTACTAAATTATATAACCACTACAGATAGAAAACTAAAATAAAAGTGTAACTCTTTGTAAACCAGGAATATAGTCAGTTTCAACTGTAAAGAATTTAGTCCTGTCAAGGGTTCATACATGGCAATGAGGAAAAGCTTCAGAAATTTAATATTTCAGCTATTGGGTTACTAGTGGATGCTTACTGCAGGTCATGGTGAAGACTTAGCTCTCAGTTCTGAAGAATTTTTATGTAAATTTCTTAAAGCATTAAGGATTCTGTAGACTACTGCAAGTTGATCCCATTGATCTTGGCTACCTGGCTGGTTACTTAAAAAAAAATAAAATTAAAAATTTTAAAAATCCATAAGATACAAATCTCTGTCTTGGCTTGGTTTATTGACAAAACTGTCAATATTTAAAATTCAGCAAAGTGATCTAATAATAGTTGTCCTGTGCTTTGTGTTAACCTGATAGAAAAATTAAATAGCAAAAAATAAAAAAAAAAAATCAGTTGCTGAGTTGACAAGTTGAATTGGATTCCCAGGCAGCCTGATGAGTTCCAGCTTCTGTAAAGGAAACCAGATTGCATGTTCATTGAGATAATTTTTAGTAGTGTTTGATTTTTAGGGTTTAAAGCAGAACAGAGGACCAAAACCCCCCTTTAAATCATATTTTCACTAGTCTATAAAGGCTTAAATCATCACTTACTTGTAGAACAACTGGTATCTGAAACCCACCTGGTAATATATATTGTCAGAGTCATCACTGTTACAGCCTTAAAATTCCTATAGTAGCAGAAAAATGAATTAAGATGCTTGAGCTTCAGATTTTTCTAATTGTAAATTTTTCTGATCTTTAATGTTTCATGTACTTAATATCGTGTAAGAACCATAGTGATTATAAAATTAAATTTTATCGTTTATGTAGCTTAAGTAGAACTAGGTATCTCTAAGCATACTACTGAAATTTTAACTCTGTTTTTTTTGTTTGCTTGTTTTTCTAATTAAGGTGTATGGTAAAACAATTGATGGACAGCAGACCATTATTGCATGCATAGAGAGCCATCAGTTTCAAGCAAAAAATTTTTGGTAAGTTTCTTTATGGTTACAGATCCAGTAAAATACAGCAAACTGAATAACTGCACTAGTGCCATTACACTGATAATCCTTAGTTCAGAGGAGGAGGTGCGTGCACATCTTGCATGTGGCTTTTTTGTCCACCCCACCTCAAGTTTCTTTTTTCCTTATTTTTTTCTGCGTTTTTTTCTGTTTTTTTTTTTTTCTGTGTACTTGGTTGAAAGATATTCACCAATGGAGTGAACTTTGGATAGCTCCTTGCAGGAAACTGGCCAGAGTTGAGAAAAATATCACAGTATCAGAATTGGGTTAAAGCAGTATCTCCTAAAGATAGCTAATATTTGCAACTGTCTCAAGAAATGCATTTCATTATTATTTTGTTTTCTATTTTGCATCTGCTTGAGACTGTAGTTAGTAATCACACAGGTAATGAATGGAAGTGCAGAAATGTTTGTTTTCTGATGCTGAAGATGAATGTTACATATGCATAGTAATTCAGCATGCATCTGTATCAGTTAAATGGTTTGCCCTGTGTACTGTTCCATACGTTTTAATTCAATTTGCAGTTAATAAATAATTTTTCCTGCTGACTTAAACTTGACTAGTTAAGTCTGCGTATTTTACATCAATATTAAAAATAACTTGAAATAATACTGATTTTCTTTTTACTTTGGAAGTATGAATTAATTTTAGTATTCCAAATAGTTACTTTAATGTTCCAGTCTCTATATTAAAGAAGATGAACAGATAGTCAACAAACTTTTATGGATGGCAAAAATCTTTCTTGGAAGTTTTCTTTAATAAAGTTGTAGTCAGACATCTGGGTAAATATTGACCATGTTTCTAAGAGTTTTATAGGAGAAAGTCAGACTAATTCTCATTCTTAGCAAGTTTTAATAAATGCATATTGGTTTGGGAGATTTGGGGATGGAGGAATAGATTAAAAGTTAACCAGACTACTCAGTTAACCAGCTGTAAGTCTGGATATCCAGTCCAAGCCACTGACAGTATTTATTCTCAAGGTCTCCCAGCATTTTAGGCATTTGGAAGACTGACAACCTACCATGAAAGCAAGTTTGTTGGATGATAGAAAATCCATACATGCCAAAGAAAAACGTTCTATGAATTTCTTAAATACTATCAACATAGTAGGATAGAGGGTTTATTAAAGAATGTGAAAGAAAAGGAAGAGCAGTTAATCTCTTACAAAACATTTTAAGTCAGCAGAGGTAAATA
This sequence comes from Caprimulgus europaeus, assembly GCA_907165065.1. The sequence goes on along the minus strand of OU015528.1, from coordinate 21,663,170 downwards.
AACTAATGACACACTGTTTTTAACTTGGAGTATTTCCTACAGAACAATCCTTCAGAACTTGAACTCTTTTCTTGGAATAGCATCTTAAGGACAAAAAAAAATATCCCAGAGTAGAAACATTGTGGTCATCTTAACCTGAAGGACCACAAAGTGACTAAGAAGCAAACAAATCTGTTAGCTAGGCATTGATTCCAGTGCATCTAAAAGCTAATAAGGTACCACAAATGTGGTTCAGCATGTAAACTTTCCTATAACTAATGGGTCCGTCTGAAGGCTGCCAGTAATACTAATGTCACTGAGTTGGGTGGTCCTTTCATTTTTCTTAGAGGTGCCAACAAGCTTCTGAAATGACTTAGTCTGAATTTTAATTGATATCTTATAATTTGGATATTGTCTGAAATAATAACCAATGGCTTTATAATGGGGTTAACATTGTTAGTATCTTTAGATGTGTCAATATAGATCCGTTAGTAGGTGTTAATCTTAAAGTCTTTATCCCTCTCCCCTTGTTGAATGCACTGGAATCTACAACTAGCATTAGTAGGATTGGAACTCATAGTATCAACTTTCTTTCCCTCTTTAAGTGCAAAGGAGAAATCGAGACAGCTACAGTGCATTCTTAATATAGCTCTAATGTCCTAACCTTTTAATCCACTAACCTCATACTAAATAAGAAAATGCCTAGTCTACAGGAAAGAAATCAGATGAAACTATAATCTCCCCATACTGTTTTCCAGATGTTTGAAACTCCCTTTAAGCAATTTGGCAAGAATATTGAATTTGTGGAAGGAAACTGGAAGGAAATGATCCTGTGAAATAGTTGTCCTGGAACAGAAGAGCTGAAAGGCCTAGTTGCAGTTCAGCATAACAGAAAGTCTTGATGCTTTAATGTTCCTTCCATTCAAGTTTTTCATAGCCTGATCTGAAGTGTGACTTCAGCTGATCCAGCAAGTCATCCAGGTCCCAGAAACAAAATATTGACTATATATACCTAAATAATAATAAAGGAGAGAAAGAACACTGGAGAGTTTAGTTTTTTTCAGAAGTTAAGTCTTATTATTAAAAGGGCCTTACTAATAAATCTCCTTGCTCCACAGCCAAAACTGAGAGTAAATATTTTGGGAAACTTGACTGATGACAGGAACTGAATCTTTAGGGATGGATTTTGTGCATGTGTAGTTGCACAGCATATTTAATTCTCTGTTTTCCTTTTACTATCAATTGTATGTTGGGTTTGTTTGTTTGTTTGTTTGTTCTCTTAACCAGTGGGGTGACATCTGGTTTCTATTTTATTTTTTTTAAAGGAATGGCCGTTGGAGGTCAGAATGGAAGTTTACAATCACCCCTTCAACCACTCAAGTGGCTGGCATCTTGAAAATTCAGGTATGCTTATCACAAACTGTGTCCTGAACAGTCTCCAGTTATTATCAAGGGAGACTCAGGCCAGTGTATTAAGTATTCTAAGAGAATTTGGGGACCCAATAAGCAAAGCAGAGATGCCTATTCAGTTAAGTGTTAGTGACTTAATTGTGTGTTTACCTAATCCTTACAAACACAAAATATGTATTTAATGATTCAGAAGACTTCAGAAGCTGTATTCACCTCAGCTAGGTATATGCCCATTTGGTTTCTTGTTTCTTGAATTTGCACTGGCACAAGCCTTTCCTGAGGGCAGGCCATTTCTGAAGTAGAACTTTTTTTCTTTTTAACTGATAATAACAGGTTTTTTTCATGTTACCCACTCTTTTGTTCAGAAAGGTGGGAAATTTTGGTTTAAGTTATTCCACCATCTGAAATTCTTGAATCCGAGTCTCCTTCATTCAGAATTTGTCTTTCATATTGGCTTTAGAGCATTCAGAAAGGTGATACTGTCCCAGCAAGCATGCAGAAGTCTTGAGACCAAAGGAAGTCTGACTGTCATGTGGTAGGCAGGGGGACTTGACTTCCTGGATTGGTTCCCTGGAATGTGTACACATATTTTACGGGAGTTTATTAAAACAATTCTAGGATCAGAGACTAGAGTCTTAGTGCAGTCAGGATTTCTGTATATGTGGTGGTTTCACTTGGCTAGCAGCCAAACACAGCTGTTCACTCCCTTCCCCCCTGCCCAGGGGGATACAGGGGAGAGAATTGGGCGACAAAGGTAAGGAGACTGTACTTTTTTTTTACTTTTTTTTTTTTTTTTTTTTTTTTACAAGACACAGACAGGTTCCCTTTTCCAGCTCTTTTTGTGCCTCCATGAATTTTATACTTCCTTACTGCTCAGTGACTTGACTTCAGAAGGAATATGCAATGGAATGTTTTTCTAGCTATAGCCTCAGACTTAGGATGTTATTTTAGGATCTGGTAGATGTGTTCAGATCGTCCCAAGCAATGGACCTGAATCTGATTTCCTATTCTGGGGCAAATTCTATAACATCTGGAATGATAGTAAAAATGTGTACAACCATTATGTTGTCCGATGAAGATGGTCATGATAAGCACCCTAAATAACTTTATGCTTCTCCAGACTGGGAGAACCTAAATAAACTGTCACTTAAATCCAGCTTGCAGCAAAACAGGCATTTTCTCCTCAGCATGTACTTTTGGTTAAATGTCTTAAGAGATTTTTCCAGACCAAGCAGGGAAGTGTCTACCTAATTCTGGGTAACATTAGCCCAGTAGCTTAGAAAAAACAGCCTGAATAGGGAATTTAGTCAGGTTTTATTCAGCTTCTCAATTTGGGATTTTGTCAAGCTGATTTTATCTTTTATTACTATTTCACATAATTAATCAAAATATTATTTACATTCATTGAAGTCTGTGTTTTGGGGAGTGATGTAAAGTTTTAATTTTTTTTTTCTCCTTGTATGGGAGCTACTTGTTTCACCAAGGAATTTTGAAGTCACTTTTAAATTTTTTAGAAATTGTGTACAGTTTTCTTCAATGCAAAAGAGAGTCCTCCTCCTTCCCCTCTCCAAACAAACAAAAAAGTTCCTTAATTTTTATTTTTTTTTAAAAGGAGCAAAATAATTTTCACTACAATATTGGTGAAATTTCAGAGTACTGAAATTTCGGTGTTTGTAGAATCTTTGACAGCAGTATGGCCATTGCCCTGTTTCTGATAAGACCTTTTATCAGGTCTGAATACATTGGAGAAAATTCCAGCATCACCTGCTGTCTTCAGGTATATTCAGTATTTTTAAGGTCACTTGCACAATTTCTTCCTTTTTTTTTTTTTAAGTCTAGTAATAAATTCTAATATAGAGGATTCTCAACTGTCTTAATCTAGTCCTTTGTTTAACTTTCTTTTAATTATAAGTAAGGGGAAAACAGCAACAGCAGAGTCTTTTACTAAAACCCTGTGGTGCTTGACATGCTCCAGCTGTGCATGGAATACAACTGATAAGTGTACTAGTTACTAATTCTATCTCTTAGATAATTTGTTATTCTCATCCCTCCCTAGTTAGCCTTTCCAAGAGGTTCTGTTCATAAGCTTCATCCTTCTTGTAGTCTTCTGAACCCAGACCTAGCATTTTAGAAGGATGTCAGCAGTGAGGTATAGTACAGAACAGTTACTTCTCATATTTTGTATAAGATATAATACATCCCAGAATTAGATTTGACTCTTCATCCCTGTTGAGTTTTTAGGCCTGAGAGTATGCCAAGTATGTGGCTCAATGAGACAGATGTTTGTGCTGATGTTGGCCTTAGAGCAGAGGGGAGGTTTGTGCCCTCTGCAGTGGATTGTGACAGAAAAGGGGGGAGACTTATGCTTCTCTGGGTTCTGCTGTTTCATTGGGAGGTCTCAGAATTTTGCACTAAGTAAGCACTTCTCATCTTTTAGGAACTGGATTGAAAAAGGGTGGCAGAAAGTTTCAACCAGTAACGTTTGATGTGAGAAGCAGCTTATTTTATGGTTAGGATGATACCTTTTCTTGAAAAACAAGTATTTGACAATAAGCAAAACAATAATGTAAGGTGAATCATGGGGAATAATGTTTTTTCTCATATAGGAAACCTTTCCTGTGGTAGATATAGCTGCCTTACTGTGTCATGTTTTCTCTGTTGTTGTTAATAAGATTGAAGGTCTCTTGCATACATCATGATCCTAGTATATATGAAACTGTAGTATTGTGCAATAATCTCCAAATTAAAACGTTATTTTACTTAGTAGGATGAGACAGAAATGCCTCAGTTCCTCATAACGTCAGCTGCATTGACTATGTTGAGTTTAGCAAAATTGTAAAACAATCTTTAAAGATACCTGTTTATATGTCAGTGAGCTCTGTAGCTCGTCTGTTTCTGTGAATGATTGCATGTCACTTTATATGCTTCCTATTTTTTAAGATTTCCAACAGTTGCACTAGAAACTGAATGTTTTCAGATCCTTCCCAACTTTAATGTAGAAGTACTAAAGTTAACTTGGATAGAGTTCTACTTGTCTTCTCCTGCAAAATAAGCAAGGAAACTGTTCTGTAGAAATAATACTTCAAGAGTAGATGGATTTCATTCTGCTTTGCTGTCTAACCTTGGCAAACTTTGTCCCAAAGAGCTCCTTTGTCTAAATAAGTACCAGCCTTGTTACGAGCTATATCTAATGGAGGAAGATAGCAAAACCAGGCAGATGTAGAAAGGGAAGCTTAACGTTGCACTCTCCCTAGAAAACAGTTTTGGTGAAGCAAAAACCAACTTCACAGTATCCTGAAGCCTTGCTGAAACTATTCTCAGTTTAAATATGTCTTCACCATTTCAAGAGTTTCTAATAAGGTCACCTAAATAGTATGTCATCTTCTTCAATATTTTAATCCAAACCTTGGTGTAGTGGTGAACAACTCGATGATCTTAAAGGTCTTTTCAACCTAAATGATTCTCTGGTTCTATGTTTCTAAACTTTGCATTAAACACTACTTAAGGCACATCAAAACAAAAATGTTTCCAGAGTAGCTTCTTTACTATTCCCCCTCAAAAATATTTTAAATGCTCCAACGTTTTGGTTTTCCTATTTGTTTTTTGTTGATCTGTAATATTTTGTGTGTTTTTGTTTGATTTGTATAGGTTTGTTATTATGATAAATACTACAATACTTGGATTTTCCTTTATGTTGTTAGTCTGTAACATTTAATATGAGGTTCTTTGTTTAATTTTCTGTAGGTCCATTATTATGAAGATGGTAATGTTCAGCTGGTGAGCCATAAAGACATACAGGATTCTCTAACAGTGTCTGTAAGTGAACTTTAAAGACCTCAAGTGTGTAAATTGAAGTGGCTTTTTAATTTAAAAACAGAAGCAAGCTTAAAAAAACCCCCAGAAGTTTGGAGGCTAATTGGCTCTTCCATATGAATGGGAGTTAATGTTCTAATTTGTAAATATTTTGTATGTAATATTTACTACTTTTTCCTAACATAGTTACTGGGTTGGGGTTTTTTTTAAAGTAAAAAAAATTAAAATTATAGTATGCTTGCATGTGGCTTATAGAAGTTAAATTAGCTTTGCTTGAAAGTCTTTAATTAGCTCACAGTCTTTCTGCACTTGGTCTGCTGAGTGAGCTATAAAATTAATTTTTTAATATGAAGGAGATTTGAATTATAATAACTCACTTAAGTACTACAGTCTCTAGGAAGTCATCTCCTTTGCTCCCTGGGAGAAGGCCAGTATGCTAAAAATAGTAAATAAATGCTACCATTTGCAAAGCAGTAGTGGGTATTCTTCCTTCATTTCCTCCCTGTCTGTAACTGGTGCTGTTAGCCTCTTGCTTTACTGTACAAAAAGCCCTTTCAGAGATGCTTCAGCTTGAGAAGCTTAACATACTTTATATTTAAAGCATAATTTTTTTCAACTTCTTTCCAAGTGGATCATTATAGTAATGAGCAGCAGACAGTAGAAATTAAAATTGTTTGGAAATAGTACCAGATGTAGGTAATGTTGCAACATGAACAACTCCTACTTTTGAAATAACGTTCCTCTTGCCTACTGGAGATTGTGTTTACAAACAGTAAGATTTTCTGTTGGGGCATTCTTTAATAAAACTTGAGCCAGTGCAGTTAAATAGGCAAAGAGAAATTGTAAAAGTGAACAGTAGAGTATTTTAATGATAACAACGAGTAGTGACCAATTTGGCTCAAAAGCTCAATTCATCAATAAAGAACATTGTTTGTTAATATAAAGCAAGGCTTGTTGGCTTTTCAGTTGGAATAGCACCATAAAGAATGGGGGAGTGTGGTGCCAACCGATAACGCTTTTGGAGCTGTAGATATAAAATTACTTTTGACCTCCTAAGCAAAGGGATCTGTTTAGTCTTTCATTCAACTAAGAGTTGCTTCAGGGAAGATCATGGGGAAGAAATTATCCTTTGAATACCTTTTGCTTCACTTTTTATTGGGAAGAAACTTAATCCTGTTCCACAATTTAATAAAGTAGCAGAAGACTGATGAGCAGAAAAACATCTTTTACATAACTTTCCTATCTCCTGCTAGAACACAAGCAAGTATGCTGCTGGTTACCAATTTTTAGCCTTGGCTTTGAATTCGTAGAGGCCAGAGGCTGTACAGGCTCTTATTTCATACAGAAGTATTGGTAGGGAGATTAAAAGGAGCCCCAGTAACTCCTTTTTTGTTGTTTGGCAGAGAAGCAAATTTTGTACCATCAGTAAGCACAGCTGAAATAAATGACTGAGGAGTTATCTTGTTGCTAGAGCTATGAATAATTTTGCTGAAGGTTACTTTCTTAGCCCTAATTTCTTTCAAGCCAAATAAGACCTCATACCCCTGAATTCTTCCTTTCATTATCAGAGCCTTTGAAATCATTGCCTCAGTTCACTGAAAGTCAAAACCCTTTCATTTGTTTTACTTTGTCTCTACCTCCTCCTTCATCTCTTTCTGCAGTGTCCAGGAGCACTTTCACAGCTGCTAGCTGCAATTTCATTGAAACTTTGAAACTGTTGTAGTTGAAGCTGCCACAGCTTTCTCCCAGTCTTTGCCTTTGTAGGAATGAGGGATCCCATGGGGGCAATAACACTCTTTCAACAGCTTCTGCAAAAGCACACTTAGGAATGTCTCCAACAGCTGGAAGTTTGGAAATCCATGAACCCTCACTTCTTTCTTGAACTTCTTTCAAGTGCTTCAGCTAATTTGCCTCCAGATTGACTGCTGGGTCATTTTTTATTTTTAAAACAAACACACACTTGCATGCTTAAGTGAGGTGCTCAGAGATGTGGTTTAGTAGTAGACAGGTACGGTTGGACTTGATGATCTCAAAGGTCTTTTCCAGCCAAATGATTCTATGATTCTGTTGAGGCCCAAAGCCAAGATAAACTGTTTGTCAGTCATGATGAAATTTAGACATTGTGGTATGTTGTACCCTCATGTTTGCAAGATGTACCTGGGTATGTTTTTAGAAGATCAGGTATATAAAATCTAGTGTTTGCCTCGGCTTAGTCTCCAGATTCAGTATGTTTAGAGGTGAACAAATTTGTTCTGGTTTTTTGCTTATATTCTGGATACTTCTGGGTTAGCTGGTGTTCTTTACGTTTTCCTGAATCTGTACTGGAAATTGTACATTGATAATGTTAATATTTATACTTCTTATGTTTTTAGAGACGCGTGTGTGTGTGCATTGTCCTATTCTTCATATGTCTTTTTATCATACTATAGAATCTTAAATCAAAATATTTTAATAAGGTCCATGGTAATCTTTATGCTTGTTGCAGTTGGACTGTTTTTAATTTTTTTATATAATTAATAATATAATAATAATGTGACATATGCCGTTGGAAGAATGTTTTGTTCAGTTTTGGTTTACCTACTAAATAGTCATGTGTTTTGATGGAGTCTACCTGACATCTCTCATAACTATAGGAAAAACATAATTCAGTTGGTCTTAGAATCATGCTGTACATTGGACCTAATACAAATGCTCTTTTTCTAGAATGAAGCCCAGACAGCAAAGGAATTTATAAAAATCGTAGAGGCTGCAGAAAATGAGTATCAGGTATGTTGGAAACAAACACTGTATCCTCACTTGTGTGTATAACTTTACCATATTCTTCACCAAAGCTAGTATTCTATGATTATCAAGATTTTGATACTAAGATAATGCAGATCACATACAAATGTGAATAGATTATATGCTTCTATTAACTGTATCCTCCCCTTCCATACCTTCTGGTGATTGCACTCACTTAATGTTACATTAGAAGTCATTTTTTTAAGAGCAGAAAGCTCTCTAGTGTGATCATATATCGGCAATTCTGATGTCTTTCAATATTAGTGCATTCCTTAAGTGGAATTTTTGTTCAGACTGTGTTCAGAGGCTACTCTGTTGGCTTTCTAAATATGACTGTAAGCATTATCCATTTCAGTCAGTCATTTTAAAGTTAGAAAAGTGTAACTGTGGATTCATGTTCATTTAGGTCTTGAACATAAAGTAAATTTCAGGCACCATGTTCTGTCAGTTTTTAAAAAATGCTCTTTAATACAAATTTACTAAGTATGTATCATGTGCATTCTAGTCAAGTTCATATGATGTTGTGGACTGACTCTACCATCCCCACAGGAAATACAGTGGAAGACTTTGGTGTCTGAAATTAATGATGTATGAGCTAACTCCGATCAGCACTTATTCAGGCTATTGATTAACCACACTGTGGTTTGCTGAAACACCTGGGCTACAGCCAGGTTTATTGCATCTGTCTCACTGATTTTGTTCACATAGCTTCAATCTAGATCTAACAGATTTCCTTCATAAATTATTATTTCAATTTAGCATGTTTATATTAAGCACGTTTAAGACACAACAAACTACTCAATTATTTAACTTTTTATATAACATCCTAGTTCTGTTCTTCACGTGTCTTAGTTTTGTATGCCTTTGTGTTTAACAGACTGCTATCAGTGAGAATTATCAGACTATGTCAGACACTACTTTCAAGGCCTTACGTCGACAATTGCCAGTTACCCGCACCAAGATTGACTGGAACAAGATCCTTAGCTATAAGATTGGAAAAGAGATGCAGAATGCTTAAAGTGAACGTTGCATGACTGGATCATTTTAGTATCCTTGTATACAAATAAAAATTATTACAAAAAGTATTTGGAACTGTCAAATCACCCAGTCAGCATGGGCTTTCGCCATTGAAAATCACTGTAAGTAGTTTGGTTAGAGCACAAAGCTTAGCTAATTGACTTTTTTCCTTTTTTTCTTTCTTTTCAGAGGGTTGCAACTTCAGTATAGCTGAGTATCTTCCTTTAGAGTTTCTGTTGTACCTTTATTTTTTATAATGAAGAGACCATGCCTTTAGTTTTCAATTACACATTAAGAACAGTTGGAAAAATATTTTTGCATATGATAACCCTTTCTCTTGCTTTCATGTGAAATGGACAACTTCCAAAACTTGCTGGATTCCTTGTTGAGATCAGTAATGTGCATTTCTAGGTCAAGGTCAACATGGAGTTACCCATAGGTGTTGTTTTTGAAATCATCTATCCTTTCATTGTATGTAAAATTGGGAAAAGCGTTTTCTAGATCGTTTAAACCTTTCGGAATACTTAATTAGCTAGCTTCATGGTAACTAATTCTTTTTTTTCTTTTTAAGAAAAGGCCATGGTCTAACTCTGTTTTAAGATTTTGAAATTAAATAAAAGTACTTATTTCAGAAATGCATTTAATTCTTTGTTCCTGACAATTACTTAAATGAATTCCAGCTCCATCTGCCCTTGAGGTTTTTTATCATAAGCCACAAATGTATTATAACAAGGCATATTGTAATATATATAATCCTGTGCTCATTAGTATGTCTGTCAGTTCATTTTTTTTCTTGGATTGAAATGTACTAAAATTCAATGTGACATTAAAATGCAAATTTTCTATTTATTTGAGTATCAGATTGCTTCCTGATATAGCCTATTTTTACTGTTTCTATATATTTTTAAAATAATGCATAAAACAGCCACGAACTTGTGATCTATTGGCTGTTCTCAGTGTATTTGGAAATTGTTGTAATATCATCATCGATTATTTCCATCTGCATTTAAGAAACATCTACATGTGGAAGTCTACTTAAAATAGGTATCTTTTAGTTTCATACTGGCTACAGAGGATGGAAGAAATTACAAAACCAAAAATAGCGCATTTGACTGGAGAATACTTTCCCTGCCTGATATATCTCATATTGAAAGTGAACATCAGGTATATAAAAACACAGACTTCATTACAAATGCTGTATAATGCTTCTGTGAAATGCATAGATTTAAATCTTAATTCAATGAAAACACATTTTAAAATGTGCTACCTAATTATATGCTCATGATGGAAAACTAAACAGCTTTACACACTTTTTTACACTCCTAAGCCAGTAAAGCTTGCACAAAGGTTTTGTCTTTGTTTACAGCATGATCCAATTAATTACCTTCAGCTGTTGAGTTACAGCATAGCAAGAGAAAGAGTCTAGACTTGTACTGAATATAAAAATGTACACACCGAGTAGTTTACTGTTTGAATTGTAATAGCAATACCCCTATATTTCTGTTCTTCAGTGCTCTCTTATAAAGGGGTATAGAATTAACTGAAGTTCTTGAAATTGCTGCTACTTCACAGTACTGAATTATATAGTAGAAGAGTGGGATTTGTTCTACCACAGTCTTCCTGGAGAATTACCCTCTCAGTTGTCTTCATAGGTCAGCTATTGAACCATGCTCTTTAAGAGGTTTATAAAAGCTGTATGTGAGCTAATAGCAGATGCTGAGTCACTGTCAAGTCAGTCTGTCAGTCATAACTAAGATCTAAACATAAGCCTTGTTTGAAGAATTTCTTCAACAAGCTAAAAAATAAAAGACAGTGAATGGACACTTAGGAGAACTGTTAATGGGCAGCAATGGTGCAAATAACTTTTCTAGCTGTTAGCCAGTGCTGATTCCGGTCATACACAGAATTCTAAAAGTCAGAATGCTATTTTTCTTACCTGAAATAAAAAGCTAGTTTTAAATATATTCCTAATAAAGAGGCATCTTACTGTGAAGTACTCTATTGCTGTGTTTCCCTTTCTGTTTATTCAGTCCTGTGATAGTCTTAATTCCTTATATTCAAAGAATAGCATCTTACAGTTTCAGATCTAGCAGTAGGGTGACATAAGCAGATGTACATTACTTACTTTTTTTTCCCTGTTGTGTTAATTTTTAGTCCGTGAGATAATTTTACACCTTGAACATCAAATTTATTAAGTTATAGCTTCAATAAAGCAATTTATAAGTAAATCAACTACTCTGTAGCTTTTTTGAAATGGTATGGTGTGTCATATTTAGGGGTAATGATTCCCCAGATGAAGCTGACCTGAGTATCAGCTGAGGCACATGGCACATTTGGAGTTCATGATTTCTCTCAAAATTCTGAATGTCACTTGCCCTTTTTTTGTTTCTAACACTTAAATTGGAGAACTTCAGAGCTTGCTTGGTAGGCTCTAGGGTACTTTGTGTAGGTGAAGCACTTTCTCTGAGAAATTTTGCTGTGGCAATTGTCTTAATGTGAATTCCTATTTGTTTATATTCTATTTTTAAATATAAAGAAGCTTTGTATTATGGAATGTTGATGTAGTAGACATTATGGCTTGTAATATGGACTTGTAAAATGCTCGTGTTTATGAAGTTTATTACATCTTGCGCATCTCAGTGCTCCTTTATGCAAAGGAATTTTTAACTTATGCAAGTAAGCAATTGTCTTAATTCATACTGCAGGTAGAATGACACTTTAAAATCGTTGTAATTCTGGTTACATCACTGTTGCTGCTTATGCCTTACATGCTGACAGCAATTCTGCAGCTGGTTCAGTTGGGAACACTGCAACGCAGTTCATCAGTAAGTGGTCATTCAGCCCAGGCTTAAAGTGTTTCATGAGACTGAACATCCCTATAGACGTGTTCTCTTTAGGGAATGACTCCAGCTGCATCCATAGCACTGATGTAGTTTGTGCAGTTTGGGAGTAGATGCCTCTTATTCCCCGCTCCCACGTACTGGTTTGGCTGATAAAGCAGTTCTGGTGCTCTTGAGTTCGCTTCCTTTGGGAGAAATCTGAGCTGGGAACTCGGCGCTGGGTGTGTACCAGATGCTCTCCAGCTCCTAATGGTGACCTGAGTCCATAGCAGTGGTTTCCTTCAGGCAGCTTGAAACCACCTAAGTGTGGAGGATGTCTAGAGCATCAGACTAAACCTGGCCTTCAAATTTCCAAATTTGTTTATACTGTCAGTATAGAGATTGAACATCAACTGTTTGATTCTGTGGCTTCGCTCCTGTCATACTGGATTGCTTGCTGACACAGACATAGCATCTGTTGCATTCGTTTACTGAAAAGACTGGAACTGTTCTTCCTCTGATGCAACTGTAAACTAGGTTTAGATTAAACTTAGTTTGTTCATAACCCTAAAGTGTCAATTTTTGTGTGACAGTGTCAAAGATGAACTTTTTTTTTTAAAGGGGAAACTTTGCATCAGATTTAAACAATCTTTTTTTTTTTTCCCCACAGCTAAAGGAAAAGAACTGTGAATATGTACTTTATTCCTTCTATAAAAATGAATGCTTAGTACTTGGTAGGTTTTCTAATTAGCAGTATTTTCCTCTGCTACTGTGATTGTCTTACCTGTAACAGATATTGCTCAGCATTATATTATCCATATGCTCATCACAAGAGAGGATAAGAGCAGTAATCATTGCCTTTTCCTTAAAGCATATATTCTGTAAACTTGTTTATAGACTTCAATGCATCTTTTCCTTGTAAATCAATAAAGTTGTGCAGAGGCAAAACTGTTAGGCTTATTCCTTATAAGCCAAGAGGAGCATGTAGAGAGTTTTGCCTGACTAGATGTAGTTTACAATAACTTTGGATCTGAAACACCTTCCAGTTCATAGCATTGTAAAATGTGCCTGCTAAAGCAGTAGTTTGATGGCTGGTTTGGGGGGACACCACCACATGCTAATAATTGTAATAAATACTCCAGTTTTGTATTTAAATGTGCTTAATATTTTTCAATGTCAAGTGTATACTGAGTACAGCTACTGTAGACACCAGTAAAAGAATTGAGAGTACTTCCTTTAGTAAGTAGTGTCCCAGCATGCAACTCAAAGTTCGAGTTACTTTTCAAGATTATTTCAGAAATTACTTGGGAATGGTAATGTAGAAGGCACAACACTGTGGATGCAAGGCAAGCAGCGTTTTGAGGAGAGGTTCAGAAAAATATGCTCATGATCTCACAAGTGAAAGTGTCCTCAGAGGGATTGCCAGTTATGGTGCAACAGCCTGCCGAGGCAAAAGTCACCTCTGGTGGTACATCTGGAACCTGGGCTACTTTCCTCAGTGGTAAAGAGAGTTTTGGTCCCATGAGGTAAAGAAGGAACTCAGTCTCCCTGGGACAAATGTTCCTGTAACTGTCTAAAAGAAAAGCAGGCTGTCCCCTGTTTTGCAAATAGAGTGCTTATGAACCTAGCAGAAATCACAGCCGCGTGCTCTCAAATGCAAGAAACAGAATTCCCTTTCATTCTCTCAGGCTGCGGTGGATTTAAAATGTTTTCCTTGCACCTGCTTGAGCTGCCTCCCAGCCCAGCACGCTGGCTTTCTTGGATGCTGGTGTGTATTGTCTCAGGCTGGGCATCTGTTGCAGATGCTGAGTACTCAAAGTTAGATGCCCAAAGGCAGAAATGTTCAAATTCTTGCTTTGCTGTGAAGCTAGGAGAAGGGCCAGTCGTGCAGCGAGGGGCCCAAAGGTCAGCCCTGGGCTTGGGGATACCACTGTGCTGCCTTTTCCCACGTGAGGCAGTACAGCCAGTCATAGCGCAAGGTGTGTCGGTAAGTTTGTAAGGGGCACAAGAATGCGATCGGTTATTATCTTCCTTGAGGAAGAAAGGTGTCGTGTTCCCACTCAGCCAAGTCTCCTGTTCAGCCTGGAGAGCGCCAGCCTGATGCTGAGCCCTGAGGAAAGGGTCAGTGAAGCTGAAGTTGCTGAACTCGCAGCACGAGTCTGGGGTACACAGAGCCTGTGAGCTGCAGCCTGTGCTGCCTGCCTGCGTACAGGTGCTGTTCCTGACCCTCTGCCTTGCAAATGGCAATGGCATGCTTCAAATATTGCTCAGGCTGTTCTTCCCATCCTAGCACAGTCTGTCTGAACCCTGTCAAAACTCCTGAGGGTTCTGCCCGAAGTGTCTCTGTGGCCCTTCTGTTAATAGCCTGCGATTTGTATAGTGATCCAGCACCCCTTTCTCCTGGCTGTTGGTCTAACTGCAGAAGTAACTTCCACATAATTTGGAAATTAGGGAAGGAGGCTTGAAAAAAGGAGTAAACTAGTTACAAAATAAATCACTGTTCAAAAGATGAACTGGTTTCTTTAACACCTTTTTAGCTTTGCTGTGACACTTAAAGCTAATATATACACAAGCAACTGGAATAGAAATCAGAGCTTTGAAGAGGCATTAGCAGTTTTAAACTAAGTAGCAGGAAGAAAAATCTGCTTCCTTCGTTCCTTTTATATGGCACTGCATTGTCAAACCAGCTTTCGGTTGCTGTAAAACTGGTGAGCTTTGTGAGTCTTCCACTTCATTGTGAAAATAGGAACATGATGTAGCAAAAACATGACTGGCCAAAAACCAGTTGTGGTTAAAGACTCCAAAGTTCAGATATTCGACTGGAAGATTTCCAAACAACAGTGGTGGTAGCCAAAGGCTCATCTTGGTTTTTATTCCATAGTGTGGCAGGATCAGCTGCATCTCAACCATATGTGGCAGGCCAGACTTGTCTGCTCTGAAATAAATTATTGATGATAAAGATTATCCTTCCTCTCCTTACAATTGTAGGGCTTTGGAATTAATAGTATTAAGGTAGATATTAAGAAAAGTTAAACCTTCCTTGCTGGATCTTAACCTCTTTTTCTCGTAGCTGTGGGTATAAAGAACAGCTTGTTCCCATTTTCTTTACAACATGTTTTATGTATTTGAAGAGTGTCTCCAGACTGTAGCTTTTAGGCTAGAGACTGAATCCAACAACTCTAATTTCTGTGTGAAATCCAATACTTTAAGTCAGTCTTCTGCATCCTGCTTTTGGGTTTCTGTTCATTTTTAGAAGCAGATTGGTTTTTTCTGCATGTTCTTCATTTTGGTCCTAGTGATTTTATAGGTTATCACGATATTAACATAGTACTTGGATTTCTTTTTCCTAGAATCTGGCCTTGAATGCAATAATATTATCTAGCATTGTGCTCATCATCAATTAGAAGATTTCTGCTACAGTTTTAAAACCCATGCTAAATTAAGGAGGGGGTTAAAAAAAAATTAAACAAAAGAAAACAAAACCTCACATCAATGCTAGGTATGTGTGATGCTAATTAACGTTCTCTACTGACAAAGTAGGCACTGGGAATGTACAAAAATGAGACTGTTCTTTATATTAATGATGTGGACCAGCAAGCAAATGGATTCTGAGCTAAGAGCACCCTGGAATAAAGTAAAGGACTGCTGTGAATTTGTCCAGGGTGATGAGCTGGATCCTTGGTATCAGGGGTATTTGTGCCAACAGCAGGCAGTTGGTTTAGCAGTACCTTGTAAGCATTGATGTCAGCCAAAACTGAGGAGGTGAAGTGCACCACCCTCTGTTGTGCTAGGAGACACATAATAGGCTTTTTTCCTACCTTTTTGATGTGAAGGAAAAGAAAAGGAACCATTGATCAGTCAGAGTTGACAAGGCAGACTGGGCTAGGGATCCAGAAGGACTGAAGCACATCTCACCTCTCCTGACATGCATTTATGATGACTGCATAGTAGCTGGTGTAACATGTCCCAACGGTTCTGTGTGTAGGAATAGGCAGTGTCCTCACTCCACCAAGCTAGCCAGAACTTCTCATAGAATATCAGAAAAGCCTGTGTCATTCAAGACCCTGTTTAAAGTTCCTGTAGGCGTGTACTGAGTACGAAGGGTCCTTTAGCTGTCACTGACGCCAGGAAAAAACTCAACTGCAGAAGACTAGACCTGAGAGATGCTGCTAAGAAAATAAATGCCATATGCTCATGAAGAATTGAAGTGCTGCTCCTGTTCCAGGGCTCTGCTGCAAGGCAAAGGCAGAGATTGCTACATAACTGATTCTCCATATGCAAGAAGATCTGGAGTTGAGGAACAAGCAGGAGAATCTGTTAAAAGTCAGTAATGGGTAGGTATCCTGTCCCAGTTCATTACTAAACTTAGTGAGCCATCATCCTCTATTTAAGAACCTGTCTACCTCTCCTTAGCTCTTACAGCTGGATACTGTGTGCCTTGCAGTCCTAACAGCTGTTGGCATGACCCGAATTGCTACTCAAATTGTAGCTGCTGACACAGTGTCAAAACACAGATGATGACAAAGTTGAGAAACAAGGCATTAGCAGCTGCAACCATGGCAATCCCACAACCAATGATCATTGTTCTGGGAAAAATTAAAGTTACCAACAAAGTAATGGACCCAGTGTAAGATGTTCCAAGGTTATCTGTAAGAGTGGATTTTCACTGCAGATGATGGCTTTGCTACAATCACATATCTGTCTTTGGTGGTGGAGGTCACCAGAGAAGATGCAAACATAGGAGCAGCAATAGTTACTATGTGCTTTGCTCAGAACCTCTCCTAGTCTACTGATGAAGTTGTAAGGAAAATACACTTCAATACAGCTGTTTGTACCTGCCAGCAAGGTTAGGGAGTGCTGAGGGGAAAGAATGGAAACGTATCGGTGAAGCTACCTGCTCACCCACCAGGGCTTTTATCTTGTTCTTCCCTGCTGCTGTGCAGAGCAACTGATTCAGTCAGCAGGGTGAAGACAAATTGACTTCTTTAGCTGCGCTGATTGTGTCTAAACAGAAAGTGAAATGAGCCAATGCTGGAGTCAAATGTAAATGAGGATTGATCAGATGTGTAAAATATGTGTGTTTGTCTTGAACTGAAATGGGCGAGAAGAGTTCCTGTTGGAGCAGCAGAGGGGAAGGTATGCCATTAAAACAAATCAGGCAGAGCAGACTTGGGCTAGCTTGTAGGAGAGGGACTCCCAAGAAGTTAAAATCTCAGCACAAAAGATGAAATTGCAAAATAGAAAAGATAAAGACTTTGGGAACAGGCTTTATCTCAGGGTGGAAAAGACCTAGTAACTAATTTGCTGGGGGTGGGAGGGCGAGGAAAAATATAATAAAAGTAACGGGGGAGGCAGCAAGGGTCTGTCTGAAAAATGGCTGAATAGCAGAAGCAGGAATTAACATGAGTCCTGTTTCTAAGGGAAAATGCATGGAAAGCATGGGGAAGGTGCATATTCAGAAGGGGAGGAATTTAAAGCTGCTCAGATAGCTACCACCTGCCTGCATGGCTCTCACCAGTGTGTGGAGCACACCGACACTGAGCCAGTCACCTCTGTCGCACGCATCGTGGGAGGCTGTGGGATGATCACCATTTGGCAAGGAGGAGTCTGAGAGAGGGAGGTTTATAGAGATAATGACCTCTCACAAGTCTGTATGTGTATAAAGCTCTGGTGTAAGTGCTACTATGTTCCATTTAGGTATTCAGTGCCATTGCAGAGTGTTTTGGTGCCTGCTGCCCTGAGCTGGGTGCCCTCTCCCAGCCACTGCAGCACTCTGCTCGCCCTACAGCTGCAGGGCCATCACCCTTTTCCCCACACAGCAGCTGTTGGGATTTAAGAGATTTTTGTCTCCATTTAATTCTCCTTACAATCCTCCATTGCTATGGGTCTGCTCATCTTCCTTACCTTGGGGCGTGCAAGCCCAGAGAAACCCTGATGTCAGGCTGGAGTTCAACAAGTATGATGTAACGAGGATTCAGCGATGTACAAGATCCCATATTAGCGACTGTATTTAATGTTATTCCTTCTCTATCACAGCTTTCTATTTGCAAAAGAGATAGTGGGAAAATTCCATATGAAGTCCATGAAATACTTGATACTGTAGTGGCTAGTGTCATGAAAGATGTCATCAGGAATGAATAATACCGTATGTGCAGCAGGTCTGCAACAACAGGCAGTAAGTGAGGCTGAGGATACGTACTGAATAATAGGACTGCAGGTATCAACCTGTGCTTGAGTACAAGCATACCTTGTTCTGAACAAGCCAGTGGGGTATGTGAGAAATGTGCTGTGTGTCCTGGGGCTGCAGGAGAGAGGTTTTCTCAAGAGGGATGTACTGGATGCATGTGAAGAGGTGAGACACGCAGGCTAAGGAGGAAAGAATTGTGTCAGGCAAGGCAAAAGGATATTTTGGTACCTGATTTGCAAAAGTTGAACAGGAGACAAGTCTAGCTGTGACACAAGGAAATCCAGTGCGCCAGCTGGATGCAGTCTGCTTCTATGGCAGAGGAGGTGCTGCTTGCTCCATCCCAGTCTGCCTACAGTCAGAGTTGTTCTTATCCTCCACTATCATTGCCAGCCTCAAGTAGCAACTATCTGTACGTGACCCAGCACTGTGACTTCTCCATTTCCTTCATCTGAATTTCTGGAGATTAAGTAAAACGTAACTGCCAGCAGATTTCTGTGTTTCTACCGATATGTAGCTGTGAAGATGCTGTGTTGACAAATGATAGGGGAAAAATAAACTATGCTCTCTATATGCTAATTGTGGATTTCAGAGGAGAGGATTTGAGACATTTTATCTCTTAAAAAGGTTTGTTTATTAAATATAGTATTAATGTTCAGTAAATTAAAACCTGCTCTAAGCATCTACTTTCTTAAGAAAAAAAAAAAAAAATCAAACAGCAAGGAAATTCTATGTCTTCTCCATCTCCTGCACCCAAAAATGCATCTCATTTAAAAAAAAAACCCTGTTCCCTACAACAGGTTGCACAGGAAAGCGTCCAGGCGGGTTTTGAACATCTGCAGAGATGGAGACTCCACAACCTCTCTAGGCAGCCTATTCCAGTGCTCTGACACCCTTACAGTGAAGTTTTTCCTTAAGTTTGTGTGGATGTGGGGAGTTGAGCTCTTGTCCTTTTCCTTCACCTAAATGGAGGAGGGAGAAACCCGCACTAGTTCCCCTCCAGGCTTTTTGCCATCTGTCTCTACCTCCCCGTTTCTTCCACAGCCTCATTTGCCTCCCGTGACGTACAGAACATGTGTGGATGCAGATGCCAGACTCTGACTTGCTGAGAGCTCTCTTTTGACCAGGGGCCAACCTCACAGCTTGCATGATTCCTTTATGAATCCTAAGCACGTACCATTGTGTACAAATACTGACGTGTCTTGGTCCACCACATAGCTTTTACAAAGGATCATCAAATGCCTCAATGAATGTGTGTGTCCACCTACTTCATAAAAATATGGAAGTGCTACTGGGGGATATTTCTATGTATTTAAAAAACCAAAAAGAGTCAATGTGCTTTAGCAAATATGTGTGTTTGGCATGGGGCACTGTGCCCCACACTGACGCCTAAGTGTGCTGATGATCAGGGTGCAATTCCCATGTCATTTTTAGGGAGAAAAGTAATTTGTTAGGCAAAAAAGAAAAAGAAGAAAATAACTTTGTGGTGGGTTTGGGTTTTTTTCTGATTGAGATTTGTAAATTGTAAATTAAGTGTGAATTTTTATTTCAGTCTTCCTTGACATATCTTCAGTTCTCTGGACTGTGACTGAGGACCATGTGCTTTAGCTGAAGACAGATTTCTGTATGGCTTTTAGCTGGTTTATTCAGACTTTGGTGTGTCTGAAAAGTGCTGGGTATGAGATCCCACGAACTCTCCTCCAGTGCTTTCACTCGCATTGGCATGCTGTTTCTCACCATCGCTGATTTCAGTTTAGACTGCCATCTCCAGTTGATCCCTGATATTGTTTAATATGCCTCTGATATGTTTCATAGGTGCACTATATGCACATGAGCTTATGTGTATATAGATATGCATGTATCTTTACACAGATAGCTGCATGCACAGGTTTCTATATTGTTGTTTAATAGCTGTCTAGATTAAAAGGCATAACACTGCCTAGCTGGATTCAGTTACTAACCAGGCATCTACTGATGTCTGGCTCCTGTGGACCACACTGGCAATATTTCACAGCACTCACAGATGTCTGGAGCTGATGTGGGTCTTGTTCATGCCCTTTCTGAATGTCCTCAACAAATGAGCCCGGACATCGCTTGGCTGCCAAGAAACATAATGCAATTTTATTTTATAGCCAGGCTCCAAAGGGATTGTACATTATGGGCCTACCAAAAGTTACTGATTTCTGAAATGTTCAGACAGAAGATATTTTGAGGTTTATTTTCTTTTAAAAAAAGATTATTTAAACCCTGACTACTTTGGATCTGGCCCTATGAAAAGATCAGATGGGCAGAATTTTCAAACTAGACTTTTGCTGCATAGTGGTCACATCTTTTCTTTCTTACTTGCCAGGACCCAAGTTCAAGAGCCTTTCTTTCTTCTGGAAAAAAACGATAACTTCACTGTACCTCATGTTTAGTAACTGTCATCACTTCTACTTCCTGATTTCATTTAGCAAAGTCACCAACAGTCACATGAGAAACTAGGAAACCTGAACTTGGTTTATGGCACACAATTTAGTGGTGTTTGCACTTACAAGGTATTTTGAGATAGGAACTGGGGTACCTGAGGGGCTGTGTGAGAAAACACTTAAACAAGTGAGATAATTGAGTGGAAAATCTTAGCAGAAAGGTAAAAGACTCTTTTCAAAATGTTTTTTGTTCAGTGATCACTTCAGCTGTATTCTGTTATGTCTTGATGCAGCAAATGAGTGCTTGCAGCCAGATGACACTTTATAAAATCATGTCTCTTCATAGTACTGAACAGTTTGCTTCCATGGCTGTGAAATGTGTGTTTTAAGGCTTTATATTAATACTTGGCACTCCTTCTGAACAGAATTGAAAGAGGAGAGATAATTTGTATTAAACAGAGCCTGAACTGTGAACTTGTCTTGAATGTTAACTCAGGTGCTTCTTTAATAGGGACAACAGAAATGTAATTTGTCATATGAGTGCACCAAGCTAGTCATGAGTCAAGATACCCTAACAGGTAATTGCAAACTGTGGGTTTGGACACATGCTTTTTTATTTTTTCATGATTATTATTATTATTGTTGTTATTGTTGTAAATTAACTTTTGTGTGTAGCACCTAATGGGAAATCCACTGGAGTGTGCTACTGGGAGCCTGAAGAGCTGTACTCTGCTAGCAGATTGTTTTTTAAATGCTTTATGGTTACTGTAAAAACATTGGAAATCCAGGAATGAAACGCATAAAATTACTGCAAAATATTAATAACTGCTGTAATTCTAAGGAAAGAAAAAACAGGGGTGCTTAAAGGAAGAAAGGCATAAAATAACTGTGCTTTAAGTGGGCACAGTTCACAGCGTTTTGAAAAGAAAGCAGTAGCTGAAGAAACCAACACAGTCCACTCCAGTCTTTCAATAAAAGACAGCTTAACAGAATGAAAAGATGTTAATAAAAATAAATTTTTAAAAGCCCCATAAGCCACCTCTGTCTTTCATACATAATAGGAATTGATCACAGTTAATTTTATAAAATCAGCAATAGTATACTAAAAATTAAAATATGTCAAGAACAATTTATAAAAATTAAAAAATTGCTTAGTGTTTTGGTTATTTTACTAATATGTAAGACAATGTGAGATGAATATTTTGATTTATGAATAACTGCATGGTGGAATAATGTTGACTTTTTTCAGATGTGACTTAGGTGTTAAGTATTTCTTGCATTTATAACAGGAAAGGGAAGCTGAAGTATTTGAAATGTGGCTTTCTATGGTATGTAATTAAACTATAAATGACCTTTTTGTAGTTAAAGGCCATCTGTATATTCTAATTTTAAAAGCTTTGTAACATATTAGCAGGAAAAACTTCTGTCATTCTTGCACCAGTATTCTGATATAGGGACCATGGTCTCTTTATCAGCAGATCCTGCCACCTTTGATTGCACAAGATGCAGCCAGCTCGAAGTTTCCTCATCCACCTTCAAGTCCCACAGCATAGTCTGGAAGAAAAAAAAATGTGAATTTTGGTACTTTTGCTACTATACAAACAGGTATCAGTTTGTATAACTACAGATTTATTTTAGTTAAATGTCTTTAGATGTTGTAAACCTTCTGGAAAAGCTACTATTTTTTTCTCCATGATGACTTTTTCATTAGCAGACTAAACCATCCCAGGACAGAGTGGCTATTACCAGCTGGAAAAATTCTCCAGGATTTTTGGTTCTTTTGGTGCTGCATAAGAAGCACAACCTGGTTTTTAAGATGCTGGAAAGCATTATCCGACCCAAACGGATTGTGGAAACATGGGAGGAGAAAGATCCAAACAAACTGCAGTATACAGCGCGTGTCCGTTTAAATGTTTGTAGCTCGTGTAACGTCAAGAAAAGTGGGGATCAGTTGCATTAAATGGCCTCTCAATTTTTGTCACATTGTTAACTAATCTTGTTTAATGAAGAAATACCTCATCAAGAGTCATGGAAGAAGAAAAAGGCATTTCACAAAAGTAAAATTTTATGAGCCCACAATCATGTGTTATTGAAAGTATTTTAATAATACACACTTATTTCTCATTCCATATAGTATCTTCCAGGGCGGGGAGTGTTTTACAGTTCAGGGCTCTGCTGGGCACTGAACACACAAATACACACAAGCAAAACTGTAGTTTTACGCCTCTGATATTATCCTGGCGAGACGCTTAAGGAAGTAAACTGAAAAAAAAAAATCAAAACGTACATGAGCCTTTTTTAGGCTTGAAGTGCTGCTGCGTGGTGAAAATACCGCCTGAAATTCTGTTCAAAATGGCAAAGCCGTGAAAAAAGTTGCATGGCCTTTTTTTTTTCCTTTCTTTTTTTCCCCTCTTCCTCTCGCCGTTTCCCCACATTTCATCACGCAGCCGCTGCCAGGGCCGGGAGCGGCCGAGCCCGGCGGGGGGCAGGTCCGGAGCTGCCGCCGCAGCTGCAACACGTCCCCGTATCCCGTGTCCCGTGTGTGTGTCACCCCCGCCCCCCGGGCTTGGGGACCTCCGGACGAGCTTTCTGGGCTCCGCTATCCCTTCCCCGCCCCTGGAAGGCAGGAGGTGGGGGGGACGAGTTGCAAGGGAGGCGGCTGGGGGCGGCGTGAATCATCCCACAAATACAGGCTGTGAGAGGTTGTGGCAGCAGAGAGCAGGGTTTGGGTTGGGATTTTTTTTTCCCTTTTTTTTTTTTTTCTCCTTCTCCAAAAAACATGGCTGAAGCTGGGACGGGTTTTTTAGAACAGCTAAAGTCTTGTATCGTCTGGTCTTGGACTTATCTTTGGACGCTGTGGTTCTTCATTATGCTCTTCCTGGTCTACATCTTAAGGGTGCCCCTGAAGATCAATGACAATTTAACCACAGGTAAGCTGCGATCATCCCCGGGGTGATCTCCTCCCGCGGGCTGCCCGCCTGCCCCCTTCCCCTTGCCCGGAGCCGCTCCCGGGGGGAAGGAGAAGGGGGCAGGCGGGCCCTCCGGGGGCCAGAGCTCTACCGCCGCCCCACGATCAGTGTTCCCGTCCCGTTAAGGCGGGGGGGTGGGGAGGGGTGTCCCGTCTAGGGAGTGCCTGGGGTGGTGGTGGGGTGCTGGGGGTCCCCGCGGTGTTTGGATCTTCCCCGGTTGCTCGGTGCTACGGGCGAGTTTTGGTGAGGGGCTGGGGTGGGCAGTGGTAGCGTGGGACTGACTCTGACTTGGTCCGCGGGGCTTGATGGTTCCCAGAGAGCTCAGCTGAGTTTCCTCCTGGATCTGAGCGCCTTAAAGTATTTGGGCTGCAGCAGGAACAGGATGTAGAAAGCCCAGCGTTACCGAAAGGGTGCTTTGAGGTGTGGAGAGAGATGATCTGCTGGTGGTTTGTCTCTCTCTGCAGCTTGCTTTGCCTGCTGACCTGGGGGGATGCTTGGTCCTTGTGCCAGCGGGCCTCTGCCTGCTGGGGTGTGAGGGCTGCAGTGGCACTGGAGGAGCTTCTGCATCTCCACTTCTATGCTGTGAGTTGAGGTAAAGAAGTCAAGATGACTTCAGGAGTAGGGGGCAAACTGTGGCCGTGCCCTAGCTGAAGCTTGCTGTTTTCTGGAGTTGATAGTTATACACCTGATTTTTCGAGTAATGCCTGAAGCTATTTATACTGGTTTTACTGCATAAGTAGCAGAGCTGCTGTTTCCCCCCACAATATCATGCTGCTTCTTCTGCACTTTTGAGAATAACAAAGAATTTCAGGGGCTTGAGCAAAAACATGCAGCTTGTTCAATTCACAAACCTAAGTCAGGAACTTAGGAAAAGTAATTTACATCTCATATGCACCTGGTCTGAATTCATTTCCATAAGGGCTTATCTTTCATGTAGACTGAATATGGCAATACAGTCCATTCTTTCTGGGAGCTTTCTTAGGAGCAGGTGGCATATGCATGTGTGAGGGATTCCAAAGGAAAATTATGTTTGTGGAAAATTCTTGGTTTCTTTGAAGGATAAAAAAGGACTGGTTATTACAGGGAATATGCTTGGATTTGGGCAGTACATGGGGTGGAATGAACATATTTTCCTGTACAATTTATATTAAGCATTTTTTAATAGAACTAAAACTTTTATTACATTTCTGATAAAATAATAATAAAAAAAATTAACAATACGTGTGCAAGTTTGCTGGAAGGTTATCACTGTTGCAATGGACTTTGCTTTGACTGTTAAGACTCACCAAGGCAGTATGTTTAGTGTCAGCCTGTCTGAATTGGGCAGCTCTGCCTTTATCTTGAAATTGCTTATTTTTCCATCCTATCTACCGTGATCATTTAATTTCCCCCCCACACACACTGGAGAAGGCTATTTGTTTTGGGACAAATGAGATGTAACCCATGTGGCATCCCTGCTGCTGGAAAGCCATATCTTATCTCAGTGCTCTTCACCCGTCTTTCTGGCCTGTTCTCATTTGATAAGCCTTTGGCAAATCCAGCGTCAAAGAATTTAAAAAAAAAAAGAAAAAGAATAAAAAAACCCCAACAACAACCCACATTTGGCATACTGTAATTTTCACTCTAAGCGTAGATAGTAAACACAATTAAAAACAGCTTTTAAATACAATTTTGGTCAAACTTTCTTGTTGTATTTGAACAAGAATCCCGGGGTTTTTTGACATTGCTGCACGCTGATTAGAACAGGATGTAATTCTTGTTGCTTGTTCTTAACAATTTATATAATACATAAGTCCCAAATAAATAATGTAGGCCGTGATTGTTAAATAACAATGTCAGAATGCTTTTTATGATAATTTTCATTATTGGAAAAAAAAACCTGCAGATATCAATCTGGGACCTAATCAAATGCTTCTGATTTTTTTCCTGAGTTTGAACAAACTAATTCTTGATGCAGTTTCTTGTTTGATATGTTCCTCCAGCCGTCTTCAGCAGAGTCATCTTGTTTTTTGTTGAAATGCCCCAAAATGCAAGTAAAATGACAGTATGAAATCTGCAAATCAGAGTGATTTTCACACCTGTGTGTTTTAAAGCATTGAGGGGGTTAAAGAGACTGAAGAAATTACCAATAAGTCCCAAAGTGCATGATGAAAATGAGTTACCAGAGGAGAACAATAGGCACAATATGGCCTTTATGCATCATCTATTCCTAAATGGAGCTTATTAAAAAATCAGCACCGACAATAATGTGAGGTTTGTTTTATTTTGTTTTTGTCTTCAAAGCTTTTGTGAATGGATTAAAAAGGGTTTGATTTACTGTGTATTTTTTGTTCCCCAACTGATCACAATAGGATACTGTCAGTGGGTTAAGGTTGCTCATAAAGTACCACAGCAACTGGCCCCAGATGTGAAATAAAAGTATCAATGTTGCTACTAAAACTTCTGCATGACGTAAAGAAATAATAAGGTGATTAAAAACAATGGGCATTTTCCCAGAATAAGCTGGATCTGTTGGTGAGCTGAGGTCAAACAAACTGGTTTTCAGTGCCACCAGACACAGGCTTAGACAGCTGGTAAGAGAAATGCAGTTCTGCAGGTATGATTTGCACCTCACAAAATAGTGATTTTAAAAGGTTTTAGATATTTAGACCAAACATCCTGACCTGAGTCCGCAGTGGGCTGGTGGGATCTGAGGGACTAGTGTGGCACATAAGATAGAGTACCTACTGGAGGGACCGGTACTTTGTACTGCTATGTGATTTTGTTTTTCCATGACCAATGTCAATATTTTTAAAACGAAGTTGCAAAGCTGGAGAAGATAGTGGAAAAATGATTTAAGGGCTGGAGAGAAGCATCAGAGTAAGAGATTTTGCTTGGGAGGTGACTAGATTACAGTAAAGAGGTATTGTCATGGGGGGGGAATAAATGGCCTTTTAATCACAAAAAAAAATAAGAAGAATTGAGGACTGGAAGCAGAGAGCAAACTCAATTTTGTCATCATCAGGTATTAATTTTTAACGAAACACGGATCAGCTGCTAAAGGAATCTTTGGGTTTCCAGCATCTGAAAGTTTTCAAATCAGATGGGGAAATATGAGTCATTAGTGTTGATACAGCCTTAAACTGGGTGTCCAGCGAGGACCTGGGCAGTGGGCTGTGCAATGGCGGTGGTCAGAGTAATTATGGATGGTTTTCTAGCTGCAAGTTTTTTGAAGGTGAAGTGTAGGGGCTTTTTTTTTCCCTTTTTTGATGTCATACTGATGTACACACCCCCAGCATTCAATAGCTCTGGCAGTGCAAGTTTCATTGGGCTTCCAGGTTTGGAAGTCCTCGCAGTTTGGTGCAAGTGTAATTTCAGTATCCTCAGTGGAGTAGATTGCTGTGGTATAATCAAAGGGAAATCTAGTCTGTCATGTAAAAATATTCACATTAAATCTGATTGTGGTGTTTCATGGGTTTTTGCATTTTGTGAAAACTTAATGTGCAAATCAAATAATAAAATACTTTATGAATAGGAGCGTTTGAACTAGTATAACTGTACCATACCATTAGTCAGGAAGCAAGAGAAGAGACTTAATATGCCAGGCTAAAATATTAAATACAGAACAAGTAATTGAAGAAGTGGATGTTATAACTTTATTCCAAAATAATTTAAATAAACATTATTATTTTCTATAACACGCTGTATTTTCCTCCCATGTTGGCACTTGCGCTATTTCTGAGTGCCAGGTTAATCTGGCACTAAGACACACCTCTTCTAAAAATGTGCAGCCCTGCTTGGTTTTTCCTGACGTAACGTTTGTCTTTCTATTCGTAGCCTAAGAAGGAGAGAGTCCAGAAGTTAAACAATTTCTGATGATTTTATTTATCCTTTTGAAGCACAACAGAAAGCTATATTTAATAACCAGAGCACTAAGTGCAACTGGCTTGTGATGATGCAGACAGCAGGAATCCTTTGGGTTGCTTGGGGGTAGAGAAGTCAGAAAACCTGATTTCCTAAAAGTGTGAATAATAAATATACGGGTATGAGCTCTGGGTTGAATCTAGCTCCATCGGTGTCTGTAGAGTATTATTAGCTTTCTGTGGGACATCCTGCTTCAGCTGCACTGGAGCAAGGCCCCATGCTGTTACCAACTGAACATCTAGAGGAGGGAGGGTTAGAAACCTACAGCATGAAGGGAAGCAAGTAACAACGTTGTCCTGCCGGGCTCCTGAGTTCAACGGGCACAGGAGAGCGCATCACATCACCTTGGTGAGGAGCTGGTGGTTGTGACAAAGTTGTCTTCTGGGGAATGTAGTGAGGTTTTTTATTATTTTTATTTTTTTAAAAATTCTGACATTCCTACTGAAATAATTACTTAGGATTTTAATTAATGTGTGATTTGTGACCATGTAATAGGCTTCTCTTAGAGCCCAGAGCCTGAAACACCACACACAGTGCCAGCTGTCTGGAGAGGGGAAGAAAGAAGCTGATGTGCAGCATTGCTTGCAGTGCTGGCCCACACCAGACTGCTCACTCACAGCAGAGTTTGTGTGTCAGTGGGCAGGAGGATGGAGGAGACATGTGCCAAGTGTCTCCTCTGTTCCCTGTAAAATCAGGATAACAACACTTTCTCTTCATCCAAGGGTCTTTCTGAGGGCACAGAACCGAGAGGTTTTTAGGCAGCTAAATGCTATGGTAATCTGGTCCACCTCAAATGCATTGCACAGGCTTAGGTAAATAAAGCACTTAGACCACTGCAGTAGATTTATCTTATTGAAACCTCATTTTACGAAAACTGTTCAGTATTTCACCATGCAAGAAAGTTGGGTGAGATTCTGTAAGCAGAAATACTGCAGAAGATGAAGAGATGGAGCATGCCTCTCAGGTTTAGGCTATGCTGTTTTAGGGTGGTGGATGCTGTCAGTGAAGCTCATCTCTTTGTGATCTTCCCTTTCTGGGCTTCCTGACCTTGCAGATCTATTCTTGGCACCGGTGCAATGCGCTCCAATAGGTTGCAACATGAGAAATAAGTAACTTTTCATTCCCATGGTCTCAAATTCAAGCAGCAGCAGAAAACATTTGCCTGTTATTAAAATTTAACTAATGGTCACTTTTTCCCGGCTGGTGATATTTGTCCATCTGGAGCTGCGTGCGCACAACCTGCGGTGATAAACCACCCTTAGGGCAGAAGGTTTTTTGTTATCCTGGGGGCTGTCTTCCCTTGGCCAGGGAGCGTGGCTGCCAGCGCTGGTGGTGCTGGAGCTGCTGGCGCCTGCGCGGTGTGCCCGGTCGGTCACTGCAGCCGATGTGTGTGTCGCAGCGTGTGTGCTGCAATAGTATCTTGAGAGTGCCGTAGGAAGGCATTGTTCCCCTTCATAAATTTAAGCCTGGGAAGTTAATCATGAGGGTTGGGAAACATTAACCTGACCAAGGCCAGGGAGTTTCAGATAGATTAAAAATGAGTGAACAACTTCTTACCTTTCAGAAGAACCGAAAGAGTTATTTTTACGTTTGCAGACTTGCTGGTAGTTGCTTGGCCTTCTTTCAAACCCAGCTGCCGTCCTTACCATGGGTTTCCCTGTGAGCGTTTGCTGGGTGAACTACAGAAGTGACTGTGGTGATGTGACCACAGAAACCCCGGAGCAAAATTCCTGCGCTGCCAAAACGAGATGGAGAAACTCTTAACTCCCTGCAAGTGCAGTGTTGATTTTTTTTTTTTTTTTATGAAATAGACTGTTGAAAGTAAAATTTTAAGTACATGCTCACTTCTGACGAGGTCAGCATTAATTCTATATATGGATTGTACAGAATAAGCCATATCAATTATATATAGATAGTTTGGCCCAAATTACCTGTCTTCTAATTTTTGCATTTCTCAGAATGTAAACAAAGTCTTCTCTAAATACTGGTGTTATTTTTCTGCAGTCCTAATGGTATTAAAGTAAACAGTGTTTTGTTTACTGTTAACCTCTGTCTGCAGTTGTATCAGTTACAGCACCATGAAGCATTTGCAGGGGTGCTGAGCCTCCAGATGCTGTTTGGATGTTAGGAGTTTCTTTGGTCTGCTTTTTTGGGTTTTACAAAAAATTAGCTGTTACCTGGTTATAGGCTAATATTCAAGAGGTTGTTGGACCTCAGATTTTAACCATTTTAAGTACATATATTTTCAGCATGGTATGCTTTGAAATTATCTCTTTAATTTTTATGGAAAATAATATAATGTGCATGAAATTAGTGTGCCATTTTTTATTAAAGTCTCTATAGATGAAACTTGGGATTCTTGCAACAAAATGGGGGGAAAAGCCCTTTTTAGATAATTTCCTGATGGACACAGCATACAATGATACAGGAGGACGTTTGTTTCCTACAAATTTTGACATTTCTCTGTGAGTTTGATTTTTTGATTGAGCTTGATTTTTCGGTTAGTGTCAAATGCAGGAAACTGAGTGAAATTTCTTTTCAGAAAGCATTTATTTAAGAAACTGACTTTCATGCTACAAAAGCTCTAGAAGATTTGCAGCCAGTATTTCAGGGGAAATATGTAAGCCAGAGCCTTCAAAATAATATCTGATAAAATCTTAAGTGAGCTTACTGTAACACTGGCTGATATGCAACCATGGAGTTGTAGTGCCAGCTTCTAACAGAAGTCTAATGTCCTCCATGTGCTGGTGGAAATCTTTGGAAGTGCTCATAAAACTGTATATATGTAGTGGGATTTTCTCAAAGCATCCTCTGAGTGCCTGGATAAATTTAGCCTGAAAGAACATAAGCCCTATTGTTCACAGAGATAGTAGGTCCTAATTGTCTGAGCGGCCATGAAAATACTACAGTTCTAAATTAAAGGAAAAATTTAAAATAGTTTGTTTTTTTTTTTTCCCCTGTGGTTATTTTGTAAACAAAGCAAATGCAAAGACCTTGGTGGTAAATTTGCATTCATGAAAGATGCAAGAAGTGCTAAGTAGTGTCAGTGCCTAAAGGACTGAAAAGAGAGCGAAATACATAATTCTGTGCCAAAGCTCTACATTAACTGAAAGGCCGAAAGACATGATGCCTGCCTGGAGAGCAACAGCCAGCAGAGATTTTGAAGATGATGGTGGATAAAATAGGGATTTTGGGGGAATGATATGCCTGTGCTTTAGAATGGGTTCTGAAAACTGCAGCATCTCTGAGAGGAACTACGCAGAGTCTAGCAAAAACCCATGACTTGAGCAAGGAAGCTCAAATTGTTTATCTAATCACAGAGAAGCTACAGAAGCAACTTGACAGTAGCTAAGGAGGAGTAAGAGCTTTAATATAGTTGACAAACATTTCTAAATATTTGGAGTTAGAATGCATGTGTTACACTCGGCAGAATGGGGGCCAAATCATCCGCGGTCTGAAGAAGCAGCCTGGCTGTGGGGCATCCTGCATGTAATGCCCTCACTTTAACAGAAACAAAGAATTTAAGAGGTAATTGATGATACTGTAAATGACATTGTGGGAAGAAAATAGCAGATACTAAAGCAGCCTTTACTATAGGGGAGACAGATACTACAAAAATGGGTGGCTGCAAGGTGAGTCCAGAGGAATTCACATGTAAAGTGTGTGTTTGGACCCACGTGCTAGGGCAAGTAATGCTCTATGGCTTTGCAGCTTGGCTGTTGTGGTATTAAGACTGTCAGTGTGATGAGGATTGCTCAGCTCGATAGAGGGGGGATGGGAGTGAAATCTGCCATGATAAACGGCCCATGATAAACAGTAGAGCTGACTAGTAAAAACACTATCGTGTTGAGATTAAAAAAACACAACACCCAGCTGGAATCGATTGCTGACGGTGTGCAGGTGCGTTGTGCAAGCACGGAGGCTCTGACAGTTCCCGGGTGTGCCAGGACATCTATGCACACGCCAGACCACCATCCATCCCTCTGAGTCCAAGGTTTCTGTGCACAGCTTGGTCAGCTGGCAAGTGCTATGCTTAAGGAGGGTTATTTGTCTTCTTGGCAAGCGGTAAAGCAAATAAAACCACTTAAGTGGCGACTTATGTTGGCTGTCCAAGCAGTTTCCTCTGGACTAAAATCTACAGAAATGAACATCACTGTCAGAAAGTGATGAAGATGCAGTCTTTTGTGCAGCAGTCGCAACAAGTTAGGATTCAACTTTTTTATAACAAGGCTAGTTGTTTAAGAAGGTATTTTATATTTAACAAAATAAGGCCCTACTCCAGGTATCTGTTGGTATGTTGAATACAGCTGGGAGTTATGTTGAACTGTACAGGGAAAACTAAGGCACAGGGAAATGAGACCCTAAGCCTGCAAATCTTTAATGGCATGATTTGTTCTGCAAGCATAGGTCCAGGGGTTTACTGCAAAGGTAATTAATATGCATGGATTCTTAATGACTGGGGCCTAAATAGTTTGCCACGGTGCTACAGGAAACCTGTAGCAAAACTGGGGATAGGGTCCCCAGTGTCCTCAGTCCAAAGGCAGTTTTTCCCTCTTGTGATTTTGTGGTCACATCTAAGTTTTACTTTTTTTACAGGAGCTACTTCAGGAATGTATTTAGGGCATATGTAAAAGAATTTAAGGTAAAACCTAGCTTAGTCCTGTGGCCAAACTGTGAGGTGCTTCTGGGGATGTTGCTCCTCCACTGGCTGTTAAAGGGGGTGTCTGAAGGCCCCTTCCACCTGTTTTTAAATTAGCTCTTTGTGGCACTGGAGGCATCTGTTCAAAGATTGTATTATAAACATCAGCTCATCCTTGTGTCTGTGAAGTGTCATGTGGACCAGTGATACTGTGTAAATACTAATGAGTGAAAGCTGCTTTGTAAAGTCCCAGAATAGGCTAATTGGATTTTTTAATATGTTTCTTAGTTGGGCCCTACAGAAGGGCAACCAATTTAAAAACCGAGAACACTAAGCTTAAGCAATGGTAATGCATTTAAAGACAAGAGTCAATGTCGTGCCTTCAGCAGACAGAACAAACAAGTTGTTACTGTTAAGCCTGAGGAAAGGACCTGAATTCAAAGTCCAAATCAAAACTCGCCAGCTGCTGAGAGAAGACAAAGATTTATTATTGTGGAGTCTAAACTGGAGATTTATCACTGTGGTAGAGTCAATGCTTAAGTGATTAAGTGCACTTAAATATACCAATTAGAAGGATGAAAGCTATAGGGCAAAATTAAATGCAGTCATTGTAAAATTCCTCTTCTGCACAGTGTGCCAACTGCAACCCTGAGATTTGATTTCCAGCTCACTTTCTAGAAATAG
Source organism: Caprimulgus europaeus (assembly GCA_907165065.1). Next base: position 21,630,564 of record OU015528.1, on the reverse strand, counting down.
TCTTGGCTTATTAAATGTCAAGCCGTTAGGTTGATGCTCAGTGGCAAGACAGAGATCAGATTTAGAGCACAAGAAATGTTATCGTCATCATCATCGTTGTTTTACTTTGTACGACTGCCCTTCATTTCTCAATAAAATGTGCTTGTAACCAGTGAGTGCTGTCGATGATCCTCACATAACTAAAAGTTTTGATGGCACTGCCTGTATGTTTTATGCTGAGGACTGAAAATTGTTTAGATTGGCTTAGTCTGGAGCAAGGTTATATGATCTACTATCGCGCTTAATCTTCCATGTGAAATTTCTCTTGCTATTTTTAATTCCAAAGTGAACTTGATAGCGGCATACCCAGCTGGTATGTTTTACACAAATCTCAGCTCAGAGTTGCAGACTAGACATTTCCTCGGTGTTTGGAGAGAAGGTTAAACCAGACTCTGTTAGGAGAAGGTGAGCAGCTGGCCTGTCACACCCTGCGAGGGGACAGAAAGTCCCCAAGTGTGACTTAAGCCACTTCTCAAATAGAAGCAGAATTCATGGAACAGGAGGATGCTGCAGCCAAGCTGATGAGCACTCTCTGCTGAGAGGGGGAGCTGAGGAGGTCTCGTGCAGTGCTGCACTGATGTAGACCTGCTGCTTTTAGGAGCCAGAAGTGTCACCTCGACAGCACCTTTTGACCTGCCCACTCGGAGTAGGCTCCTGTACCATGCTGCATTGGGCAGTATAGAAGTGCCTTCTGGTCCCTATGTCTGTCCAGCTCTTTGGGTCAGGACAAAGGAGAAATGATGCAAGCATAAGAGAATCCTTAGCAGTAAATTTTGCTTTATATTCTCCTAACTTGGATTTCCCTCCAGAGATCTTTGTCAAGAGTGTATGGTTTTAAAGTACTGATCACAGCTGTGTTAGCAGCAGCCCCAAAAGCCAGGTAGTGTTGGGGTACCCCCCAACAAGCAAGCCTTGAGGAGCCCTCACTAGCTCCAGGACTTTCGAAGATGCCTGGACTGCAGGATTTGCTTAGACCTGTTGAGGGAGGATTTGGCCTGCGCTACAGTTGGGGGTGTTGTGTTGGTGACTCTGCGGGAGCCAGGGTCTTCGCTCTTGATGTCCCAGCATAGCTCCCTGGCCTCCTATGATGAGTCGGTAGGAGCTGTGCTGCCACTAGACTGGAGAGGTGGACAAGGCTCTCTGGGTCCCTAACATCAGTCTTCAGTCATATTTCATGTTATCTTCCCATAAACTGCTGCACTGAAAGATATTTCTGGAACTTAATAGCTCTGATGGTTAGAAGCCTTGCTCTTACTCCAGCCCAGATGTATTCATGGCTGGTTTGCACATCTTCGCCCTTATGACAGCTCTCTCCTTTACCTTCAGAAATTGCACTGCTGTCATGAGGACTAGTTCCCAGTGTACTCACATGGGGTTTTCCCTCCTTGTTCTCCCCTTGTGAGGTTGAGTCAGTTAGGCTGTCCTAAAAGAGCTGGATGCCCTTGGTCATACTAGTAATCCTCTTTCAGTATTCAGTAAACACTCAGTAAAACTCTTTCAGTTTTCTCTCTGTTTCATAATTGGGTAACCAGCATTGTACATCATATGCCAAGGTAACGCTTCGTTAACTACCTTATAAAATGTAATTAATCTTTCTCACTTTCCACTGGAAATATGTTGCCATACAGTTAAAAATGCCTTTTTTTTTTTAAATCTTGGTATCTCTTTGGTGGATCATAGCAATATGTGGTCATATAGTAGGTGTGTACCTGTCACACCAGCTGCAGGCAGGAACCCTTGCTGTGTTTGCACTATTAACTTTATCGTTGAACTATTAACTGGCTTCTCTGATAGATCATACCAGCCGCCTTCTGCACCCTTCTGGTTTTGGTAATGAAAATAAGGTTCAGTTGACAGCTCCAGGGGCTCTCCTCATAGCCCAGGGCTCCCAGGCAAGCTGCAGGTTTCTCTGTCTCTGCCAGTTCCCCACTCTCTACACATCTCCTGTTTTAACTAACTTCCTATGGCACTGTCAAATACTTTACTGAAACCTAGACAGTTCAGAGCTACTCATTTTTCTTGGCTACAAAACTAGCTATTTTTAATAAAGAGACACATCTGGTTGGTCTGGCATTATTTATTTTGCATTTTATCCAATTTTTCATTTACTTCCATTGCTTAATTTATTGTTATCTTTAAAATTCTTAAGTTTCACATGGTACTGCTTTGTCAGTAGTGCATTAGCTTGGGTCTGCATATTAAATATAGAAATATGAGGTATTCTGGCATAGTTTGGGGAGTTTCGTTAGTTTATTAAAACTGTCTTGATGCTGAGATTGATTTTTTCAAATTCCACTTCTTTCAATAATTTATGTATATCCCCTTCATCTCACATTCAGCCATGTCTTGAATGTATTAAGCTCTTTGAATTATCTCTCCGTTTCTCCTGTCGCATTATCTCTTTTCTTGCACTTAATTTTACTATTTATTTCCTCCACATTCAACAGTTTTGTTCCCATTTAAAAGTGAAATGAGTATTCACTTTGTTTTGGGGACTACTGTATCCTATTTCTTAATTTCTTACCTTGCTGTCTCATTATTTATTTTGCTGAAGTAATCTTAGTGGTTTGCTGAGTTTATTTTGATATATATTAAGTGCTTTTATGCAACTCTTAAGGTACAACTCAGTCTGATTTTTAGCAAATACAATTTTATTTATGTGTGTTTTGTCCTCACCAAAGCAGAGGGGAATCTTTGAACACCCCAGGTCTTCTGGGTGTGGCCTGTACAGAGCTGATGTTGCTTTATTTTAAAGCCTTGGCTGATAGATTGGTGTCTATGAAATAGAAATGTAATTTAATTTTCCATGATTATTTTGAGGAAGTCAGTGTTGCAGTCTTGAAGCAGTCAACAAAGCTCCTACTGACTCTAATGAAACTACTGTGTTGCCCCAAGAACTTTTTGACATTAGGTCCTGGTAGAAGAGGGTATTTAGCATTAATAATTCCCAAACACCCTCCAGCAATCTGAAATAAGTCTGCACATTCGCTGCCTTTCTGTGTTTGGAACATTATAGATAGCAAGAAACTGAGAACTGATAGCAGTGCAGGTTAGACAGCATTAAATAAAGATATTTAGTGAGTGTGATGTGTTAAAAATAGCTGACTTGTCTAAACATAAACTGCAAAGTTTTTCAGGTGCTTTGATGTTTAAAGAGTTTTAATCAGTTATCTTCCCACACATTTTTTTTAAGTTCTTGAGGTTGCAAGATAAATTTTCAGTTTTACAAGGTATTGTAAGCTTTCTGACAATATGACGAACTGAACGTGATATAAGGCAAACCTAGTAATCAGGAAATCACTCAGCTGAAAATTTTGGGTGTTTCAAGTACTATTCTACTGTCTTCTAAAACTTGGGTAGATCTAAAATTCCCAGTTTTCCTGCAGGCCACATTCAAGCTGGCAATGACTGATTATGGAACAACATCCTTATTACACAGTTGGTTTTATTTAGATTTCGAATAATTATTTAGTACTATCCCCCTTGTGTTTGAGGCTCTGGACCTATAAATACATAGCTGTACAGGTCCATTGGGGTGCAGGGTCAGTGATGTGCAGGACTAGTCAGCATGATTTTCTACTTTCCTTAGATGAGCTAGTAATGCAGTCTTGAAATAAATATCCTATGTCTTCATTGCAAATCTGTTCTTGGCCACAGATATGGTGGAGTTCCTCTCACTGGATGGCAGAGACGCGTGGGTTTGTACACGTCTATGCTCCCACTGTACCGCGGGGCTGTTAGAGGCCATTTTATTTGTTGGTGCAAATTAAATGGGCCACCGGTTGGTTACTGTAGGGTGGCTGGGTAGCTGTAAATGCTGACCCAGCTTGGTTCATCTGGTGGGCAGCTGCTGCCCTGGGGGTCGCCTAAGATGGTGAGATCTCAGATCTTCCAGTCTGGGTTATGACTCCTTTGCGTCTTTGCAGTGGACCCTTAGAGCTACAGAGGAATGTTTGGTTTAGCCCAGAGTGAACACTGGAGACTTTCTTAGTTTTTAAAAAAAACCCAACAAAAAACAACCAACAGTTGGAAAACCAGGCACAGAGAGAATCCACAGAGAGCGGCTCTGGCTGTGGAGCCTCCTTACATACACAGCCCGCTGTGAGTGGCAGTCGTCCTCTTTCCAATGCACATGTGACCCTTCTGCACAGGCACAAAAATCAATAATAAACAGTAAATGAATAACGAAAGGCCTGCCAACCAAAATCTCTCGTTTAATTTTGCGTTTCTTTTCCTTTTCTAATCTGACGTGACAGAGGAGTATTTGAGGCAGAAGGGTGCCAGGAGCAATGCAGTTTTATGAAGGCTTTTCTCACGAAGGCCCCTGTTTCCAGAGCGAAGGGGCTGGTGGTGTCGGGGGGGCCGGCATCCCCTGGCAGGGCCTCGCAAGACAAGCCCTGCCAGCTGCGGCAGCGGGGCCCTGGGCTTTTGGCTTCCATGGGGATCAGAAACCTATCACATTGATGGAGTAGGTGTGATGTGTCTGGTGCAGGACGGGCTCTGCAGTTCTGTGGACCTATTTTTACTTGTATATTGAAGCAGTACCATAGAGCTGTGCCCTCCGCGCCTGTACCTGAGCCCGCACTTTAACTAAGGATTTTGCCCTCTTCCTTTCCCCTTCCCTCTTCAGATTTTTATCTGCCTTTGGTATTTAAGGTGAAAATAAACTGGTATTAAAAGTATTCTCTCTGTTCCTCTTTATAATGTTAATTCACTTGGGGTGTGTATTTTAAACATGCAGACTGGAATTATATCTATGGGGCAATGTTTTCAGAAGCACCTGTGGTATTTCATCACCTAGGTGCTTTAGTCAGCCATTTAGTTTACTTATTAACATGCACTTATTTGTATATGCTTTATAAAAAGCATAGTAATAAACCAGAAAGTGCTTTGCTAATTGTAAGAAAATAATTAAATATCTGATATACAATATGTGCATCTACAGTGGCACAATATCCTTTTAGTCATACCACTAGTGTAATTCTGTACTGTGCATTGTAGCTGTTGATTTTGCAGGAAGTGATGCTGTCAGTTTGGAATAAAAGTTAATATTAATGAGAGATGCAAGAACACCATAAAATAATAATAAACCAAAAATATACGCCAGTTCAAACAAATCTGGTTACAGTGTGTTTGCTCTCTGTGAACGCTGTAGTTCAGCAGGAGGAATGTTGGCTGACTTGGGTCTTCAACATTGTTCTTAAAATATGTGCCCCTCCTGTCAGGGGATCACAGTGCTATAGATGGGAACGGTCTAAAGTTTGAATTCTGTTCTTAATTTATAGTGAAGGAAATAAACTGTGTATTTATTCACAGAGACTGTTAATATTATCATTTGCCATCTTGCAGTTTAAGTTTGGTAGGAAGGATTAAATGAATTTGTTTATGAAAGGAATAAAATTATACTTTCAATTCAGCAGATGTTTATCATGCAGAAAACTAACTAGAAACCAGTACACCTGCATTTGAGTTACTTCCATTTCCTAGTGGTTGCTCTTCAGATGGGAACGAGATCAGGCTTTTGTTCTACTCTGTTGGTTTGTAGGTATTTTTCCCCCTTGCCTTTGCTAGTTCCCCTCTGGTCCTTTCCTTAGGGCACGAGCTGGGCCCTGCAGCATGCCTTGCCTAGGCTGCCGTGAACAGATTCTGCATTTGATACGCAGTAATGTGGGCAGAAGTGGAAACGTCCATGTACAGTTTACGCACTAGAGGGCATCCTGTTAAAGACACAGGAGGTACCCAGGGACAAGGAGAGTCAGCTACTGCCTGTGGGAAATGTAGTCTGGAAAAAACAGAGGTGTTTGTGTCTCAGAGACCTAACCAAGGGTTCTCATCGTTTTCTGATAGCAGATGCACACACAGACACATCCCCAAGCAGTGAACTTGTGGATGGAACCTCTTCATACACCAACAGAGATCCCCAACAGTCATTCTATTTCATCAAATTATCCACAGAGGGAAAGTATTAAATTGAATACAGGTATAAAATAGAGTTCTAAGGCCATCCTACAACTGATGTAGCTGTAATATGGAGTCATGTCCCACCCTTGGCCTTCAGAAGTCTGCTTGTGAGGTGGTCCTCTAGCTTGCCTTTACAAGGTCAGATGGAAGATGAGGTCATGGGCTTTGGTAAATTGAAGCAACAGTGGCGACTGTAGTAAAGCCAAACTATCTTAAGTAGGACAAAAAGTGTAAAATGCAGTACTAGAAGGTTGATTGTTGACTTAAGATGTCTCATATTTGTCTTCCTGAAGCAAGTAGCACAAAATAAGCCAGACTTGGAGTTTGAAACAGTTGTGGTGATGGGTGCTACCTCTGTGTGTCAATGCTCCTGCATACTAAGGACTTAAAGACAGTGGGAACAATTTGCATTGAAACGCTGAGGAGGTGACTGCTACCGGTCTGCCTGCCCTTGCTCAACCCACTGCCTCAACCGTTAAGGCCACAAAGCACCTTTATAGACTTTAAGTAATTTATAAGACTCTGGAAAACTCATGTGAGTTTATCGTGCAGCGTTGAGTGGCAAGCTGCAGTGGTTAAGGAGCTGTCTCCAATGAGCAAATACCATCTGGGCCATGGAGCGCGTTATAAGCACAGTCCGACGTGTGCTTGGCTCTGGCTGGCTTACTCTGTACAAACAGCAAAATTAGCTTCATTTCCTGAAGATTCGACTCCACAGCAGTTGTTATTAGCTAGATCATCTGTCTGAGCACTTGTGTATACATTCAGACATATTTTTTGGTGGTGGTTTTTGTATATATACAAACAAATTTGAGGTGGTGGTGGGGGTTTTGTTATTTTTTATCTCCCCCTGCCAATACAGCTGATCCATTCAGGCATCTGTAACTATAGGCACTGATGCAAGTCTTAAAAAATACCCCTTTTGATTCAATATCCTCTTTATAAAAGAGGAATATGTATATTGCTCATTTTTAGCATTTGACATTTTTTATAAGGGATTAGTCAGGAAACAAGTCATTACTTTCTTTTGCCTTGTTAAAAGAATCATAAAGGAGGTTGTTCTTTTACCAATCATTGCTATTTTATAAATAAAATCAACCGAGCTCTAGTTCTGTTCATCCAATTTGTTCTCCAGCTGCTTTATGTTCTTTCTCTGGACTGCTATTGATATTTTGTGTATGCACCTTATCATCACTTAAAAATATGAGTATGTAGGTGTTTGCAGCTGCTCTGATAGTTAAAATAGACTCTTCAACATCAGGGACCTATGGAATAGCACGTCTGCTTCCTTGGTGTTTTATCCATGTGAGCTTATTTGGGGAGTTTCAACTCGACTGGGGCTCAGGTGACTTGTCTTTATATGGCTCTGTGTTAAATGCTCACTCCCACCTTTATGTGATCTATCCAGGCAGACCAAAGATAAATGTAATCCATAAAACATGAAAAACAGCATTGTAGGTATGGTTGCCAAGTGCTGAGCAGGTCTTAGAGCTTTGTAATGCCAGGTCTCCACCTACTTTGTGATTATTACATTGATTTGTGAGTGCATGGCTTGTTCTAAGTGAAGCACGACCTCAGTTAAGGGGACTTGTAATGAGGCATACTACACAGAAGCAATTTAAATACTCAACATTTTTGTCTGTAAAATATTTTAGTGAGAGCACTCTCAGCTGTGGTGTATTTTTATGATAGATATTCATACATGGAACTAACATATTTGTTAGTGTCTACCATAGCAGCAGCTTAACTAAGATTTTAGAGATTTCAAAAAGAAAATGCAAGAAAACAGATTTGTATGGCAGCCAGCAACCCACATTGAATGTCAAGGTCGTAGGGCTAGGTGTTCTGTTCTGGTGAGTCATCTCCTACATCCCTTTGCATAATATATGTTTCAGCCTTGTCTTCTCTTGCATTGAACTTGGTATAAAATAGCATGCTAATTGGAAGGGGGGTGACTTTTAAAAAATACCTGCTTTGGTAGGCAAGCCCTTGACTCTTCCTTAGCTTACTTTGTCTTCTTATGCTGAACAACAATGGCAAAGTCAGAAGAATTAAAAGAAATGTTACATGTCAAGTAGCTTCCTATGGAAGCACTTTTAACAGCTAAATTTGTCCAATTGTGTAACATCTGAAGCTGAGAATATATATGTGAACATGAAATATGAGTGGGACTTACTGCATATTTTGCATGAAAAACAATTCTTCATATGTAAAGAAAAAGCGAAATAATGCCTGATTATTTTTTTTTCTCAAGTGTTATGCAATATTATTTGAGCACCAAGTTCTCAGTTGCTCTCCAGATCTTAAATGAGTTATAACTTTCACACTCCCCTTCCTCTTATGTCTTAATTTACTTTTCTCTTGCTTCGGCCATGTCATCACAGCCCCTTCCCAAATTGTGTGACACATGGAGGAACACGGACGATGATATGGAAAGGATTCAAAATCCATGTGTCACTTTCTTTTTAAACTTTAAAAAAATAATTAAAGAAAAACTTTTAATCTCTGTCTCTGTGGGGAGAGTGAGAACATAAAGCTTCCTTTCCATACTTGCGTCCTCTGCGAAACCCTCAAGGAGCTATCACAGATAATGTAAAAGGTATTGGATCTTCACTAGCATTTATTTTAATTTCTTCTACTCGTGCTTGGAACTAGGCTGTCTGTTTTCCTGGGAAAGATCCTTTGATTGAAAATAAATAGGCAGGAGGAATGGGGTTTAATTGTCAGGAAAGTTCAGTGTGTTGTATGGAAGAGTGGGAAATGGTATTTAATAAGCTGGAGGCTGGCATCCAGGGATTACCAAGAAGCAGTATCTCCATTACCAAAACAGTGATTTTTCTCTGTTTCTCCCTAATGCAATATAATTTAACACCCTATTGTAATACTGCTGTAAAATCAGTGAGAGGCAAAATCTTGGCATTTTTACTCCAAAGGCAAGTGAACCCCTGGCTGTTTTATAGCCCTGACCTGGGAGTATAGAGTAAAAACCAACTGAACCATGGTCAGGTTTCATTCAGCATGAAGCCAATACCCTTGAAGCCTCCTATGCAAAATACCTCATCGCTGTTACCCACTTGACTTGTGCTGCAAAACCAGGTATACATCTGGACAGATGTGGCACGTCTCAGTGATCTCAGCTCGCTCAAACACTTTTTCCATACAGGAGTTTTGCTTGGTTCTGGTGGTGACCTCCTTCCCCCAGGCAGGGCTGGTGCGCGGGCTGGCTGCTGTGCTGTTACAGCAGCAGAACTTTGGGGTTTACCCCAGGTAGGGAGTGGGGTGATGACAGCCATTTGCAGTGAAAAAGCACTGAATGCCTGACCTGCAGCCAGAAATACCTGTCAGAGCACAGCCTTAGTCTTCTTACTTTTGCTTTTGTAGGGTGTCACGTAGCTGGAGTTAAGTGTGGCGGATTACAGTGCTAACTTGGGAAGAAAAGACAGTCTCTTGTTCAAACATAGTCTAATGTATGTTGAAAGCGTCTTCAAGTTAGTCTGGAAATCATCGAACAGTTTCCTGTTATTGGTAAAGCAGGGTTTTAGTGTGTTCTTGGTATTTTTGAGCAGTGGGGGTGGGGTTTTGTGTGTGCTAGTAGGCTGTGCTCCAGAAGCTATGCAGGACTTGGAAACCTCTGTGGTGGAGTCACTGAGGGCATTTCTAGTGTTGTTTTGGGGGAGATGGCAAGTAATACCAGATGCAGCCAACAAAGTAAAATAATTCTTAATGAGCAGATGCCAGTTATAATCTGCCTCTCCTTCACCTGTAACTGACTTCCACATGCAGGTTTGCCACTTGACTTTCCTTTTGTTTCTCTTCTGGATAGCCATCTTTTAATTCCAATTTGGAGTTTTGCTAGTTCTTGACTTCAGCATCATCTTTTCAAGGTGACTATTGCAAGTAAATAATGTGTTTAATGAAAGCCTATTTTCTTGTACAGTTCTTATTTTATGGATTGGATTTTTTTTGCCATTCTTCTTTATTCTACATACACATACAATATCCCTTCTCCTTTAACTCTTATGTGACCTAAACGATACTGCTTTTTTTAATCTACAACTTCTATTTTTACTACTACATCTCCATATGTAACCATCTCTTTTGAATAGAGTGGCAGTACTCATAAAGTATAGGTGAACTGCAGTATGTAAAAGAGATTAAATATTTCATATTCTTTGCTCTTCCTAACATTGTGTTTCTTTGGCTGGTTTGAGGTATTTTTGCTTTTTGGGTTTTTTTCTGGCTCTGGCTGCAGCTGTTCATGGAGGGAGGGGATTCTATTGAGCACTGAGATTTTCTGCTCAATCTGTTACTCTTTGTGGGGAGAGAAGAAATTGTAGTCATTGTGTTTTAAATTTAGTAACTTCTAGTAATTTTGATGATTACTAAGATCACTTTTCTGATTATAAATAAACCACATTGTTTAAAAATATTTTTGACTAGACTGAATTCTGTCCCAAAATTGGAACAGGCTGAGGAGAGTTTGGGAAAGAAAGTTTTGCATTCTTAACCATAAATGGAAACAGAAGGGCATTGACTGACCAGAAGCTTTAATTTTATAGCTCTTGTAGCTAATGGAAAACATTATTTACTGAAAATGCTGTCAGATTTAGTTTGTCATGCTTCAGAGGTTCCTCTGGAGCTCTGTAGGCGGTTGAAGCCTCAGGCCAACCTGTCTGTCTGATGCTCCTCAGGCAACCTGGGGAGCACTGAAAGCTGGATGTGAATAGGTGGTAGGTGTCCTCTGGTGGGAGCGAAAGAGGTAACCCAGTGTCATTGTCCCTGGGAGAGTAAGGTCAAGCTAGCAGACTCTTGAGAATAACCATGGTTTGTTGAGAAGTCAATTTAAAGTCATTGAAAGCAAAGTCTGAGGAATGTCTTCCTTGTCCAAATTGCTAGGAAAAGGCTACAAAGTTTGATGAAGTAGCCAGGTGGTTAAGTTGAGCTAAAGGAGAGCTTGCCAGGAAAAAAACCAAACAAATCTAGTCACTGCTTCTGTGGCTGTCCTGAATCAGTTTAATTCCATGGACTAAACTGACTGTGCAGTTCATTTACACTGCTTGAGAATTGTCATTTTTATGTAGTTTTGTCAGGATTTATGAATTGAGGAGAAGGATAGCATATGGCAGAAAGGAAGGTCACTGAGATATAGCTGAACATGAGCAAACCAGTGTTTTGGTGCTGTGGGCTGTATCTTTGCCCTCACTGGTTGCTCTCCTCTGTACCATGTGGCATCTCTGTGTGCATGTTACATGAGTCTTATGCCTGGGAGGTGGAAATTAATCTCCTTCCAGTGTCCAACCATTAAACACAATGTATGTGTTGGGGTGTTACTTGTGATCTCTCATCCTGGGGCCAGACATCTCTGCCATGAGGAAAGGCTGAGAAGGTTCGGGTTGTTCAGCCTGGAGAAGAGAAGACTCCGGGGAGACCTTACTGCGGCCTTTCAATTTATAAAAGGAGCTTATAAGAAAGACAGGGAGACACTTTTTACCAAGGCCTGTACTGACAGAACAAGGGGCAGTGGTTTTAAATTGAAACAGGATAAGTTTAGATTGGACATAAGAGAGACATTTTTTACGATGAGGGTGGTGAGACTCTGGAACAGGTGACCTGATATCCCATTACTGGAAGTGTTCAAGGTCAGGCCAAGGCTTTGAGTAATGTGTTCTATTGAAAGATGACTCTGCCCATGGCAGGGGGGTTGGACTAGATGGTCTTCAAATGTCCCTTCAGACCCAAACCATTCCATGGTTCTATGATCCTGAAATTATCCTCTTTGGAAAACCTTTACAACAAGGTGCCAAAGTCTTTTATGGTGTTGGAAAATTATAGATAATTGTGGATGTTGAAAGTTTGACCTTATGAAGTCGTACACAGGAATGTTTCACCCATAACAAGATCTTGACTGTGTGTTGTGGTTTTGACCGTTTAATTTGTATGATTTAGACATTTGATTAATTTTTCCATTACTAATTTTCTCTAAAGCCAAGATTAAAGACCTTTCATGCAGTACTTGCTACTTCTTTTATGGAATTGGAAAAGTCCATAATCTTGGAAGAGGTTTCCAAATGGTGGGTATGTTTGAAAAATCCTGCTTCTCTATCTCAAATCAGGATGTAGGGCTATATTTTAAGTTAACAGATGTTTGTCTTCCATCTGCTGATATTTTTCATCTTCAGCATTAACCAGAAACTTAAAGAATCACTTTTACTTTTTTCTTTATTTACTAGTGGGAAGCTCAGGAGCTTTTAGGCATGTCTGTAGGCATGTGTAAAATATCCCCCTATAAAGTTATAAAGTTATGAAGTTTGTTGTGGTGTATGAAAACCATTGAGAGTTGTAACTTGTGTTCACAGCATTTCTGTCTCAGCACAGATATGACACATCACAGACAGTCAGGGCCAGAGGAGATTTTCTGGCACAGCAAGGTACAGTTTGAACTGTACAACAGCTTTTCCATACCACTGCAGCAGTTGTATTCTGCCAGCAAGGCCTTGGACTTTAGAAAGTCTCCCTGTGCAATTAGACAGGTAGACACCAACCATGCTGGTGAGCAGAGATGGGTTTCTGTTCTGTGAACTGCATGGACAGCAAGATAAATGCCTTTGAAAAAAGGAGGTCCCATAGGAATAGAGGCTTTTTGCCCTAATCAACAAAAACCAGAAGAGGCGAGGACTGTTGGGATTTGGGGTTTTGGGTAAACCCAGGGCTTTAGGATGGGTAAGGTCCAACTGGTAGGATGTGTTGGATTTATGTTGTTTTTCAAGGTATGACATTTGTGACTAGAAACCTTGGGCTTTTTAGCCAGTTTCTTTGCATAGATTGTCCCATGTAAGTACCAGTAGGGGAGTGGCACATCCGTACCCCTTCTCTGGGAGACATCTGCCTTCAATACCAGAGGGGTCCCAGGAGGCTGTGTCTTGAGCCCTGGGTCTGAGACAACTGGACTCCACTGGGAATATGAGGTGAGAGCCTGTTCATTAGTAATGAGAAATAGATTTTCTGAGGGAATCCAATGGCAAAAGTAACTGTAGTGGTGCTATTCCTTTTCTTATTTAATTTCCTGTTAATACTGCTATGGAAGGTAGATATCCTTGGGAGCTCCATGGCCATGGAAATGAATGTCCTCTCCTTCTCACAGTACAACAGGTAGTCAAATCTGTCTGTGGATATGTAAGGTGTAGACAAAGGCAAGGGTACTGTTTTCTGCAAATACTTTCTGTCCGGTGCAGTGTATTCTCTAAGAGAAATCCCGTTCTTTCCACTGGGCAAACCATGGCGTCAGCGGGGCAGTAGATGCTGTAGCTTTCAAACATCGGACATGCCCTTGATTCTGCCCATGTTGCCTCTGTTAAGCCAGTTTTCTAAAACAGTGTATTTGTAACTGTCTTTAACCTTTCAATGAAGTTGAGAGAAAATGCTTAGTACCGGTCAGACCATTGTATGTTCTGATTACCACTTGTTTTTTTACACAACTTATTTAATGCCATAACATCCTGTTATGTTTTATTCTGAATGGTCTGACCTGCTCCCCGTGATGTCAGTAGCTGATTTCTCACTGGTTCTATAGGTAAAAGTTTATGGCAACATGAATAAAAGTATGTAAGATACATTTAGTCAATACAGTATCTTATTGCCGACAGGATCCCTAGGTGCAGTAGGGAGATTAATTTGCTTTTACATTACATGGCAGGAGCACTTTTGTACCAAAGTAATGGTACAAACCAAATGCAGTAAGCAGAGAAGGAAGGAATAACTCCTGGTTGTGACCGAAATTGCTTGCCCAGATTCGTGGCTTAGCTCCATGGCCTTGGCATTTATAAAAGCTTAATTTACAAAACTTTAAAATTTGAACCTGGCACTTCAGACCTGACATCTACCCTTCCTCATCACTGACACAAAACACACTTACCTTTATTTATCAGTGCTATGGGGAAAGAGAAGGAGTGAACTAGTTTGTTAGAAGTTCCAGGCATTTAACCTCACTTTCTGTGTGTGTATGATGTGCTTTTAAGAAGCAACAGGGAATTATGGCATAGGTGACCTTCTCTCTCTTCATCTGGGCTAGAAAGCCTTCCTTAGGAGAACAGGCCAGTTGGGATCAATGAGCATTTGTCTGAGGAAGATGATCTAGTGTTAGACCTATATTAGCTCTCATTAAATACTAAACTTTACTTATTTGAAGACCTAGAAGGTCTGTCATGCTCCCAACAGGGGCAACGTAAGTGTTCGTTTCAGTAGTTGACCAACTATGTGCCACTGAAACATGGTGTACCTTTCACACAGTTCTCCTGTTGTTTATTAGTGCTATTCCAAAGAGTCACTGTTTATCCAAGTTTTTATTACTGCAGTTTTTTATTATTGCTGAGATTTGAAATGAAGAGCTGTGGACACTTGCTAATAGAAAACCGTTGGTCTTTATTCTATTGCTGTTCTGAATTAGATTTCCTGTAAAGGGGTTGAAATATTATGGAAATGATGACTAAGCCATTTGTTTTAAGATATATATGCTTCATTCTTAGCCATGGATTTAAAAATAATTTGTCTACTGAGGAAAAAATGTTGAGCATGTTCCAGTTTCACAACAAAAAGTGGGGGTGGGGTCAGATAACTCTGTACTTGGGCTGAAAAGGAAAAGTGCAGAGGGGTTGGGTAAAAGGCAGTTCATGAAGAGTCAAAGAAGTCCAGCTGCACGTCTTGCGTAAGGGAAAAACTTAAAAGTTTCAATATTTCTGAAAGCCAGTGCAACTCTCTAAATATAATTGGAAAATTAGGTTTGATAGATGAAGGTTACAAGAAGTCTTATCACCAGATTAATTCTTTTTTTGTTGTTTTTTTAAATGTTGCTCTTTTGAGTCTTAGCTATTTTGTGTACTGAGGTCATGGTACAGAGAATGGAGTTAGTCTGTGGGTAGAAAGCCATAATTTGAAATGTCCCATGTCAAGTGTAATGTAGGAAGAAACTCCTCTGTGCGTGTTGCAGAAGATGCTTTAGTACTAAATGCTTCTAGCTTTTGACATCATCCTTCAGCCTCTGGTTTTAATCCTAGACCTTCATAGTTTGTATGATTTAAACCGGCGCCAACACACAGACCTCTCTGGCCTCTGCAGCATTCACTTGAGTATCGGTGATAAGAGACTTTGGTAACAAACAGTGCGGGCATGGATCAGTGGTACAAGTGAGCTACCAGGCTGCATAATACCTCCAAAATGAATTTGTTCTGAATTTCCTTCCGCATCTAAATCCTGTATTCAAGTGATGTGACTTTCTGGAAAAGCCAATGGTACTTGAATAAAGATGTTCCTAATTACCTTTTGAAAAAGACACTTGGGTTTCTAAGAGTTTCAATGACCCAGCTGAACCAATATTTAAATAAATACATGTAAGTAAGGCATGAACTGTGTTTTGAAGCAATAAGAACAGGACAATAAACAAATATGAAAGAATGAATGACAGAAAAATAGGTCTGCCACATGCAGAGCATAATGGTATAGCTGATTTTGATAGCTTTAGACATCACTCTTTTCAGGGCCATAATTTCTTTCTGTCTGCAGTATGTGGGGTCTTTTGCTTTCAGTGAAAATGCAGTAGGAATAGATCACATGAGATCGAGATATTTCCTACTGAAATTAAACAAGCTGTGAGTGGTGTTTTGGACTTTCTGCACACCAAAACAAAACACCATGAAAGGATGCAATAAAACAGAAGGCACCTTTTGGCAGTGGGTCATGCAGGGCTGAGATGTGGGTGCTGGTGGCTGCACTTTGGGATGTGGGTGCCCCACTTCATATATCTGCCTTGCCTTGCCTGGCCCTGGGCCAGTGGAGTTGGCCAGAGCAGGGCCTTGTGGGGGAAGAAGCTTTGATCAAAGCTAGACTTTCAGTGATCTGATGTGAAAAAAAAAAAAAAGAATAGATTGAATGCATCTGGCCATCAAATAGGGTCAAGTCTGTGGTCTGTCCTACCCCAGGCCAGTGCTATGACCAGGAGGCTCAGAGGGATCTTCCTTGTTCCTCCTGGCCTGCCAGCCTGTCCAGACTTCCCTGTCAAAGTGTCACTGAAATTCATGCACTTCCATGAAATATGTTGATACAGTTGAAAAGGCTGCCAGCAAAAAAATCCCTCCTTGTTCTTCTAGGAAGACAGTGAATAGGAGGCTACTGAGAGATATTTATTAGAATTAGTCTTATAAACCTGTCATAGAGTAATGTATGCTTTCCTCTTTGTGCAGGGTACAGCCTTCCTGCTGTAAGGATTGTGAGAAAGCATAGAGTGGTCCTGGACCGAAAGAAAAACAGAGTGGCTGTTCTCATACAAATGCTGAGAAAGATTACTTGAAAAATGTGTAGGAAGAAAAATAACAGTGGCCATTACAGATAAGAAGAAAAGTCTAATTCTTAAGAGGACATAAGCTTTTCCACATGTTAGGGAAACTTAAAAAAAGAACACTGAAAAAATACTTGGAAATATCAAGTGTTTTTTTAAAAAACTAAATTTAAAAAAACCCAAACAAACAGTGAAGCTTGCAGTGTTGTCTACATGGCCATCACCATGTTCCCTCCCCACTGTGAGACTGTACAGGTAAAGAAAGCACTTTAAATTCTTTTTCAGTGTTTCTGTTTCTTTTTTCTCTTTTTCTTTCTTCTTTTTTTCATCTTTTTTTTTTTTTTTCATGTGGTCATACACATCCATAAGCTTCAGACACTGTTTTTTATCTGATGCTTGGGGGTTTCTGTCCTTTTTCAGCTTTCTCTTGAATTTGCAGGTGAGGTCAAGCTTGGTTGTTTAATCATTACCCTTTAAGGCTTTTAAGATCTAGTCTTCACTCTTCACTTGAGTTCATGTCACTGTGCTTGGCCATGTGGTCAACACATATAAAATCTGCCCTGCTGTAGTGCAGCCAAAAAAGCATTGCTTCTCATCACTTCAGCTGCTTCTCTGAGTTTGCTTATGGCTGAGGTTTGATATTTTTTCTACCATCTGCTGGAATCCTGGAGATGTTACAATGCAATATTGTTCCTGGCACAGAGCAGTGAATGTGATCCTTACTGTGGGAAAATTCCTCTGACGGCTGTGCTGGTTCGGAGGAGGTTTGTTGTTGATGCTCTCTTTGGTCACAGGATGTGGCTCAGGCAGCCGTGACCACACAGAGAGGGACAGATGACGCTATCTTTATAAATAGATGAAAGGGCAGAAGAGTTAGAATGAGACATATATGCCTGGTGAGCTCCCCCTCTGCAGTGGGATTTCAGAGACTGCACTAGATCCACCTTTGTGGGAGTATGCTTCCTTTCCCTGAACTTCCTTGTGCCTTGAGACTGCGTTTTGTCATTCAAGATGGGAATACTCCATTCTCATTTAAGCAGCCCTTTAAATCTAGAGTACCTTACATTCCTTTTCAAACTATATTCAGAAATTACTTTAACAATCATTGAAATTAAAAAGGGTGGCTTATATTTCCTGTGAGCACTATACTCTTTTTGAAGGAATAGCTTATATAAGTAGTCTGTTGGTATCTAAAGACTATTTTGTCTAACGGCTGAGTTCTGCCTGTTTGGAGAACAGTATGTTAGATCTGTTGGTCTGGTCTGTAAGGATACAGAGGTGCCCAAAGGCTATATTTTTAGTTAGCTTGATTATGACCACAATGTTTGCTGCAGTAATAGCATCCCAGGTGATGGGAACCCTCTGATTCCACAGATCAGTAAAGGTGGCAGAGATGGCTGTGACTCAGTGGAGCCCATGTACTGTGCAATACCCCAGAGTATATTAAGGAAAAGTCCTTGATTTGGGAAATCAGAGTTTCTAATTATCTTCCTTTATCTATGGAAGCTGCAGACAGAACTGCCTGACACAATCTGTTTCAGTGGACTTGATGACATGGAAATGTTTGGTCATGTCATCAAAGCATGTTTTTTTTTTCCTTAGATTGCAGTTGAAAGAGTTACTTCTGTACTATTAGGTCTGCAAAGAAGTCCAGTTTCTATTGCAATTCCTGATTTTTTTACAGTTGCTGAAAGGTAGAAAATAAAGACACACTTCCAGTGGGTTATAACTACTGTTTATTAATGTACTAATATCTATTTATTATATACTCTTAAAATGTAGCTCAGTCTAATCATTAGCATTACTGGGATCTTAATTTGGCAAAAGTCATGGATTGTTTTTTAAAGTTATCACTATAAAATATTTCTCACAGAGATCTACGTTTATGCTTCAGTAGCTCTGCATTAGGAGAAGGCATAATGTGCTTTCAGATCTAGGCTTCCTATTCCTTAAAACTTGCTGACTCTATTGTATGTCTTTTTACCTCAAATGCAGTGATGGGCAGAATCCTTTCGTTGCATGAATAGGCTTGGACAAATTACAGAAGCCTGGAAAATATTAAACTGCTAAGGCTGAGTTTCAGTTTGAAGTTAATTCCAAAGGCACCTGTGAAACACTTGACACTATGATTTTAGAAAAAGAAAGGAAAAAAAGAAAAGGTTATATAGGCATCTGCTTTAAATGACATTATGTAAATAAATTGTGCATGTTGTTGTCCCTGGATTTTCCTCTAAGGGACCTCTGGCTGAGGTGGAAGGGTGTTTTAATCAGGAAACTGCAAGGAATGATGGAGTCTAGGCCAGAAGGGTCTGGGACCTTCAGGGTACACCGACTGGATTCCCACTGGGCCTGGTGACAGGACAAGAGGCAAAAGGCACATGCTGAAACACAGGAAATGTGTACAAGCATGAGAAAACACCTCTTTGCTTGACGAGTGGTCAGACACTGGAGCAGGTTGCCCAGAGAGGCTGTGAAGTCTCCATCCTT
Source organism: Caprimulgus europaeus (assembly GCA_907165065.1). Next base: position 21,611,750 of record OU015528.1, on the reverse strand, counting down.
GGAGACATTCAAAACCCAGGTGGATGTGGCCATGAGCGACCTGCTGCAGCTGGCCCTGCTCGAGCAGGGACTTAGAGCAACTGGTGCTGCTGTGTGGTGATTTGGGAGAAACTTGAAGCAGAGGGTATGGAGCAAGACAGAAGAGAGGGAAAAGGTTTTTCTATGGGCTTGAGAAGAGGAGGGACTTGGCCATGCACCAGGAAGGGTTGGCAACTCCCCACAGGGAGGGACAAGCACTGATACAGCAGAGCTCTAGGTTAGGGACCGCGGGGCAGGCGCAGGGCAGGTCTGGGAAGGAGAGGGCTGGGACCTGAGCTTGTCTGTGGCTGGGTAGTTGGAACAAGTAGCCAACTTGCTATCTATACCCATTTCATGTAACTTGGATTTTGGCTTGAATAAGGATCTATGGACGTGACTGTCTTGCTCTGTTTCAACCATCCTTGAAGGGTGATTTACCACTTCACTGTGACGTTTTGCAAGGAGGCTGTCCACAGTATCCACCTGGTCCTGGAGGTTTTTATTTGGTTTGGCTTTCTTTTGTGTTTGCTGCTGAAGATGTAGTAGTTCTTGTCTGTTATAAACTAGTGAAACACTCTGTTTTAAACAGGCAATATTAATAACAACAGAAAATGAGAGCAATTAAAAAGACAGATTTTGAAGAAAATGAATGCTTCAACTGCAGTTTGCTAACCAGGAAATTACCCCTTCAGAAAGCTCCTGCCCTGGAGACATCTCCTGGCTCTGTAGCTTAGTGCATGTACATCTACTGCACTTTGGGGCAGAGCTGAACTATGACTGGCTATTAGAAGTGAAAAATTCCAGTTCCCTTCTGGCTTCCACAGTGAGTGTACAGTGTGTGTCCGTGCGCTGCCTGCGTCAGCGCAGACCCTTATCAAAGGACACGTAGAGCACATTTCAACAAGTCATTTTTTTAAATGTTATTTCAGAGCAAAAGAAAATATATTGGCATGTCTTTAAGCAACTGTCCTCTAACTGCATTTAACATTATGTTAATTCAAGCTAGTAAATGACAATGAAAAGTTGGTGAAGGATTAGTTTGCTGATGAAGTACAAATTCACATATGTGTTGCTTTCATCTGCATCTGTAATGCAGGGCTGAAGCTGAACCAAGTGAACTATTTTCTTCATAGAATATATTCTGCAAAAATAATTGCTTTGATAAGAAGCAATCATTGCATACAATGAAAGCAACGTTCCAGAGGAGTCTTAACTCTCTCTGCACAGACATGAGAAAGGTATTTGGAATAAGGGGCATGTTGAGCACGTGATTAATACATAGTGGGACTTTCCACTGAGACCGTTTTCTCTGGGACCTGACTCTGCATGCCAGGAGAAACTGTGTTCGTAGTTGGACACTTGATATCGCATGCCCTTTTCTTATTAAAGTACTTAACCCTTTGCTCCTCCCTGCCTGTAATGTGCTGTACCGATTTCAGTCAAAAACACAGTTAGGAACAAGAAAATTAATGAAGCCTGAAGGACTGTTTTTACCAGTTTATAAAGAGATGTGAGGGTTGAGATCAGAGCAGGTGCCATACTGGACTGTGTTCATCCAGTGTTTACAGTGATGTTTTCTATGAGCTGGAGAAAGGCACAAGAGTCAGTGTCATTTATTTTTTAATTCTTGAGAATTTTAATTTAGAAAGATGAAACTATTTGCACAACATATATTTCTCTTGCTGTTTGACTGCAGTTTAAAGGACCCATGAGCCTCTGCCCTTGGGGTGCCCGCAGGGGTTCTGTGGTGTGGCCATGGCGGCGTGGAGCCAGCCTTAGTCAACCCAACGCGGAGGCGAGTCGCTCCTTGTGCTTGAGGTTGTGTTTTGGCCAACCACCAAACCATCTTCTTCAAAGGATAAGTGGTGTCAAACACTACTTGTCTGTAATGTAAACAGGGCCAGAGGCGAAAGTGGGTAAATAATATTGACTGGCAACAAAACAGAGCTAAGCAGAGCCTGTAGCCATCTGAAGGCTCATGGGTTTCATGAAGTACCAATGAGGGACGCTCCAAGGTGGTCTGCCAATGCTGCAGGCTGAGCAGAGCTGTATGCACATGCTCTGCTACAAGCTGAAGCTCTTTGGTCTGGTTTGACAACTGATTAGGTGGTGTTTAGTAAACAAACTAGGTATGTCAGAAGGACCATGAATCCTTTGACTTGAAGAATGGAATGTGTCTCTATGCTTACATTTGTTGGGAGGAAGAACATCTCCCATGGCAGGGGACTTGCTCTTTGGTGCAATGATGCCTGCTGATTTTATCTGCTTTGCACATCCGCAAATGCTGTTCTCAGCGTGACCTTCCCACGTGGGTCGATGAAGTTGATGAACTCTGTGTGCCATCTAGTACTGGACACAAGCCCTTGAATCTTTTATGGTATGGAAGTCAGAGAAGTGGCGCAGTGCTTCCAATTGTCGAGATACTGATAAATCCCTGGTGTAATGGAGATTTATGCAGCTGCAGGGGCGGGGAAGGTTGTATCTCTCGGCTAAACACCTGCTCTTTGGGTGGCTTGATCATCCTGAAGCCTGGGACCTGTTCAAGGGGAACTTGTGCCCCTTGAGCACAAGTCACAGTTCAAGGTAGTTTTGGAGTGCGGGGATCTACTTTGCCTTCCTTGAAGTATGGGGCCCCTGATCCCAGGCTTTTCCTGTGTTTCCCCTAAAACTCCCAGACACACAAGAGGCACTTCTTTTCTGCTCAAGCCTGACCCTGTGTATACTCTTCCTGTAGTCAGTGAAGACTACAGTCAGTGGAGTAGGCACTGCTGGGGTTGGCAACTGCTGAGCTGACACCAAAAATATTCAGAAAATCAGTGTTCTCTCATCATAATCCTCAAATAATGAGGAATTTCCTGGGATGGGTGCTGTGGAGGTTGGGAGCCACAACCTCCGTGTCTCCATCCTCTCCTTGCACTGCTGGAGTACAGCAGCTCTGTGGGTACCACCACCCACCTCTGCAGGGGAGAGGCCAGGAAGGGAGATACAAGCACTGTGGCCCTGGGTAGTGTGGTCTGCTCAGAGGCCCACAACTGGCATCAAGTTTCTGAGAAACTTGAATAGTGTTAATATCCGATTATTTAATTGCCACCAAATTGCCATGCCACTTATTGTCATGTGCACCTGGAATCACAGTTCTACCCTGATGTTCATACATTGACCGTCACTGGGCAGAAGGTGTAAGCCGTAGTTACTGAGGTTTCTTTGTGTTTTGGCAGCACAGTGGTTTGCTGTGAAAGGAACCCTGTGAACCAGAGTGCTGTGAGGTCCTAGTAAAGCTCTGCTGTACGTCCTAAGTTGAGTTCCTACATGGAGTTGGACGTGAGACTGTCTGCAGTTTTCCTTTGTGACTCATGCCTGGCAGAAGGATGGTGGTGCAGTTGGATCTGCTGTGAGGGGGGCAGATGCCACCACCCTTTCCAATCTTATTTTCTTTTGCCAGCATAGGTAAGCCTTCTGTTACCATGACTAAATGCCCGAAGTTTTCTCTAATGCTTTGCTTAGGAGAACATTTCCAAGGTGTGTGTCAAGTTTAGGAGCCTACTTCTCCTAAAAGCCAGTGGCACTATGCTGAAGTGCTTTGGTGGAGACTTCTTCACCATACTTTTGTTCCTCAGGCTGATCCTTATACAGATAAGCCTTTTTTTAATTTGGAGAACATTGCATTTCCAGAAGATATTTACTCTTCTGCTATTGAATGTTCAGCAAATGAGACTGTTGTGTCCAGGCTTGCTGCCTGGAGCCTGCAGTCTGAGCCTCATCATTGGACCTTGGTGCTTGCAGCAGCCTAACACCGATCAAGCTGCAGGTTCAGGAGGTCCTCTTGCTTGGACTGTTTTCTCAACTCTTAGAAGCTCTTAATCCTCAAGAAAAGCTATAATAATAAAGTTTCCAAACATTTACTAAATGTTATGCTTTTTTTATTGTGAGAGAGAAATTTTACATCTCTAGTCTGCTGGGTTGGCACCGCTAGGAAGCTGGGTGGGACCCATAAGGAGGGGCTGGGACACCACTGAAATGCTGCGTCTTGGGAAAACTTAAATCCTTAAAATTACTACAGTTTTGTCCAGTGAAACAGTTTCAACTGGACTTGATTTCCCCACTGACTCCGCAACTGTATTATATTTATGGCTGCAATTTCAGCTCATCCACTGTTATGCACACAAGTATCCACATAAGAAAATAAAAATAAAACTCTTGTTTAACATTCTTCCCATGGTTGTATTATGGATTTTTTAATGTCTCCTAGGGAGCATGCTCAGCACTGGACTTGCTCAGCTAGCCAGGACCTTCCCAGGTTATCTCTTCCCTGTCTAACTCCTTGCTGTCACGTGGCAGGCGGGATAACTTTGATTCTCCTGTCCTTTCGCTAAGTGGGGTTGAAACGGCTGACTAGTTTCTGAGTTACTAAGCAAGAACACATGGAACATGTTCATGTGAACAGCGAAATTCCTCGGATACCTTCTTACACTGTTTTGTGGGTACTCCCTTGTAGGCTTAGAAGTCCTTCTTAATTTTTCCCATATGTACGATGAAATAATTGCTATTTATAATGTCAGATTTAATGTTCATACGATGTTTTCTGAGACTGAGAAGTAATTCAAATTTGATCTTCCTCTCTCAACAATCAGACTTATTCCTAACCGTGAAGTTTTGGCATTAGATCAGACATTATTAATGTGGATTGTAATGCAGTGATGGCAATGTTTAGTACTGTTGTAAATCTCTCCAGCTTATTTTTTATGCATATAAATTGGATATTTGTGTTTTTTCTGGGGCACACATGTTTCCTCTGATGCCAGTTTGTATGCAGTTTATTATGAGCCAGCCTTAATCCTAATCTGTGGTCCCTCAGAGTTGCATAAAAAATAATGTTTGTTTATTTATAATCGGGTTATTTTTAATTTGTTATCCACCTCTGTTCAATCTGACATTTGAGGCTTTCATGTGTACTTTATGTGCAGTCCTGTGGCATAGATCCTTGGAAGTGACCATGATAATTAGGATACAAAAAAAACCAAAACCAAAATATTTCAGGTATTTCCCTCAGTGTAGAAAAGACACACTTTTTTCCTTCTTCTAGTATTTTATTCTTTTAAAAATGCTTTTAAATAGATGGTTATTTAAATGTATTCAATTTAACCACAGTGCTGATTGTTTACTTCTTTTGTTTTTAAATTCTCCTTGGATCATATCAAAAGGTAGTATGTTCTGCTGATACGTTTTTCAGATACAGTAGAGGCCCCGTTTCATCACACATTTGGGACAAAAAATGCTCTCAGAATTGAACGAAGCCATTACATATGCTCTGTTGAGCCATAGGGCTTGATGTTATTGAAAAAATAACACATGTAATTTGTATTTGATACGTCATTTGTACACAGTGAGTAGATTGTCACACTGTGTTGGTAACTTAGATACTTGTAGATAAGCAGTTTTATGATTAAAATGAAACCAACCAAACTGGAAACTAAACAAACAAAACCAAAATAAGAGGCGAATCATCATCTTAAACTTCTGATAGAACTGTACAGAAGGTGAACTATACTCTGCCCCTTATAAAATAATATTGCCTTATTTTGCAGTCTCACACTGAATATTGGAAGGGAACTGGTTGTTGAAAATGGAAGATTTATTTTGTATCGTCTGTTGTAGGTAATGGGAATATCTTTCTGTTCTGTTGCTCCCTGTTAGTAGAGCCCAGGTATTCAAGTAGAGCCAGGGGCTACTACCAGAGGAGAGGTAGATGCTGTATTGCTTAGTATCTTAAGGCTCTCTTGCCTACAGGAGTTCCTGGTTTCTGTGAAGAAACAGGAGCCCAAGATAGGGGGTTTGTTCAAGATCATGAAGCTAACAAGGGGCAAACATCCAGCCCTCTCAAGAGAGCCAGATACCTGCCTGGGATCCACCATCTCAGCCTTACCCTAGAATAAAGTGCTTAAGCTGGGCTAATCCTTTCTTATTTTATTTCTTATGTGCAATATTCTTTACATACAGCTTTCTGTGTGTGATTCTCTACCATTTCATAACTGCTGGAGCTTCCTGTCCATTAGATGTGTCCCAGAAGGGTGGCCCGGGAGAGGCAGAACACACAGAATTTATCTGGTAATTGCTGAGCATCTCCTTGGAGCTGCCTCTCGCTGCCCGTAGCGAATGGCTTGCAGTAATCATCTACAGAGTAGTGCTGAAGCTAAGATCCTTGTTAAATTGAAAGATACTGCACTCATGTAATGATTGGCTGTTATGGTTCATTGTATTTCTTTTTAAAAAGCAGTGTCTGTATTGAACTTCATATCTCAGATAAGGACCAACACAGGAATAAAAAGATTTTTTGGTGGCAAAATTAAGTACTTGTTCTTTAGTCTTTCACATTTGTGTATGTGTGTGCATGCTTATGTTTACTCAAAAAACTTAGTTGTGTTAGCCACTAATTGGTGAAAGATTCTGCAGAAGAAGTTTTTCAATGAAATAGTGTTGCATAAATGCAATAGAGACTACATAGAAATAATTGAAAAAACAGTAAAAGAGCAAATAATAATAAAAAGAAAAATCATTCCTGCAATCAGTAAATCAGTCTGGCCTAAAATCCTCTTTGTACATTAAACAGGACGAAGACTTTGACTTTTTTTCTGCCAGCAGACTCCTTCCTTTCTGTGGCAGTGCAGTAAGGGAACAGCAAGTTGCAAAGAGGGAATGCGGGTGGAAAACCTTGAACAAAAGGTGATGAGAGCAGGCTATGAGGAGAACACTGAGGACTTACAGACAGCTCAGATGTTCAGGGATATTTTCCACTGCCTGGCTAGCCAGTCCCCTTGCCTCTGTGTCTAGGCTGGCATGGTCCTGGCTCTGCCACATGCCTCAAATGAAAGACATTTCCTTGCAGTGGGAGATGCCTTTATTTGCTCTCCTTGGCTCTGATTGCCATGTCACCCAAGGCACAGACCCTTGGGGACCCCCTCTGAGGGACCTCTGCCCCGCTGCCTGCTTTTCTGCTGGGGAGAGCTGGTCAGGGCTGTCCCTCCTCCCACGGCTCCAAAGGTGCTGTTTCTGAGACAGCAGCATCACGTAGTGTGGGAAGTGGGAGCCTGTTTGGAAAGCTACCCCACAGGTGGGTGATTGTTCATACCTCTGTGTGAGGGATTTGGTGTTGTAGCATCAGCGCCAGGCGTTCAGTTTGGTTGTTTGGGGGTTTGTTTGTACCTTAGTTACATGATCCTATGAGATGAGAAGATGAAGTACCATCACAGTAGGTTTTCCCTGGTGTAATTGTGATGTCAGCTTTTTTCATCAGAAGCATTTGTTAAAGTTAATTAAGGGTTAGTGAAGTTGAGCACAACAAGACCAGAGAAAGTGTAAAGCCAAGGAGCTGTAGCTCAGTGATACATGCTGCTATTTGGCTTCATTTTTCTTTACAGTCTGAAAAAACACCTTTTTCTTGGTGTCATGTCAATTAATAATTAATGTGGGAACTGTTGGCAGAACCAACAAAACCTACGTAAGCTGGAGGTTGTCATGGTGTGGGTGACTGGGGGTCTCACTGGGTTTTTAGGAGGGAGCTAATGTCCCTAGAGGCAAAATAAATTCTTTGTGGGGATTGTGGAATAGTGTGGGTTAACTACACAGTTGCTCAGAGATTTCTAGTAGCACCTTAAATGCATTAACATTCTTAATGCCTTAAAAAACTTTCAGTGCCCTTACAGAACAGGGAACTTGAAAAGTAAAATTTTACTAACTTAATAAAAATCCTCACACATCTTTAAAGAAAATTAAGATTATCCTCTACTTTCTGTGTAGAGGGGACTGGTTCCCTGTCTCCAAGGGGAGACAGGTGAGACCTCCCCTGGTGAGGGGAGCTGCTCAGGGCAGTAGGACAGGAGAACCTCACAGATGGGATGGATTTGTTTCCCATTCCCAGAATTTCTCCTGTGGAAAGAGAGGTTAAGCTCAAAAGGAAATGTTTCTCTAGTGACAAGAGAGAATAAAGGTTTCTAGTTTAGTGGATCAGCATAAGGCACTTGTACAAATCTATCTCTGTTGGTAGCTCACAATTTCCTACTTGCACTGGTTTTCTTCAGAGAAACTACCCAAAAGCAGAAATTTACATCTGTATAAACATTTAACATTTTATTATCCAACTTCTTTATTAAAACTCAAACTATGTTTTAGGCTTCAGACATACGTGTCCTTACAAAACAAAGTAAAATACATGTATTATTTTTCTGCAGTGATAAATTAAGGAGTAAAGAATTATCTGCTCAAGATTAGCAATAGTTGAGGAGCACATCCCTTTCTCTGGAAAATGTGAATGTATAGCAGAGAGCTTTGCATAGCAAATGTATTTGCTGCTTTAAATATTTCATGCTGGTTTGTGAAGAAATGTGTAGAAGTTACATAGTAAATTAATCTAACACTTGAACAATGTGTTGTGCCCATTGTAAGCAAATCACAGCAATGCTAACACTTGCGGGAGATTTCATTTGACATTCTCTGACACTAATTTACATTAACTTCACCGCTGTATAAGGGAGAGAAATTTTCTCATATGAAGAGATTTAATTTGTTGACCTTTCTTTGCAGAATAAACCAACAACAAAACTCGGGGTAGGAAACAGAAATTCGTAATTCTGCTAACCAGCTAGCCTAATTATGAGGTTATGGTCTTACAAGAGCAGCAAATCAGAAACAGATTTAAACACTAAGTATTTTATGAAGTGTTTTAGGTAGACTTGAAAGAATTTCAGAGAAAGTCTTTCAGTGGCCTGTCAAGAGTCACCTTCCCCACAAGGCAAAGTGCTGACCTGGCAAGCCTAATGCTAATGAAATAGATTATTATGAAATCCTTCCACAGATACTGCATGGGTTGTTTAGGCTTTTTGACTGGGAATGTGCGTCAGTGTAATGAGAACTTGGCAGAGGGCCTGGGCTGCGTGACACCTTCAAGGATGTCATTGGAAAGCCCGAGGTTTTGCATCTTCCTTGGAAACAATGCACTGGGAAATTTTTTGCTCATCAGAGCAAATCATACTATTCAGCCATTGCACATGAACACTAGGGTTTTTGTTCCAGAGGTTTATGTTTAAAGGTGCTGAGAGACTTACTGGTACATAATAGACATGTTTCTTTTGTGAACTTGCCTCGGTCACTGGAAAGCCAAGCCAGAACACTTGCTTTGCTCCCCGCACTGCAGCTTCTTGCCAAGCTGTTATGACTGAAGGAGGTGTTACTGTTCTAAATAGTCAAAATAACTAGTTCAGTTCTGGGAAGAGCAAAACAGGATCCTTGTCAGAGGGTTTGTGCCGCTGTCTTTATCGCATTATGGTCAAAACTGATTTGAACATGTCTTCCTGGTGCTCAGCATCCATGCACATGACTGCAAATATGCATTATGATCATTATGATTGAACAGCCAGGCCATTAATTCAGGTGCTTAAGTACAGACTTGAGGACATCTGGTTAGTCATTGTCTAAGGGCTGATTTCAGTCACTATGCACCCGTGTCCCGCCTGCCAATGGAGAGAATAAAAGTTGCCTAATAGAGAGTATGTTGTGAGATGCCTCACCCCAGGGTATGGCCTCTCTCGTGGCTTTCTTCCAGAGATGAAATACAGTTAAATGTTCCCAAAAGCCTGCTGGTCCTAAGAATTCTCATGGTGTGTGCAGAACACAAAGAAACTGTTCAATGTGTGGAGTGGAAAGCAGGGAAGCAGTTGAAGAGCATTTTGTGCCAACAGAGGTTACCAGGAGAGGAGCTCAATGTGCCTTGCAGTGCCCCCCACCCTCTGCACCAGGACAAGGAGGACAAGTTGGTCAGGCTCTACACAGACTCTTAATCTCTCTCCTTCCTTGCAGCACCTGTGGGCTAGGGTCATTGAGGGTCCATACGGATGTTAGTGGGCACTCACATTGTATGAGCTGGAGACGGCGTTCCGCCTCCCCAGAGGGGTTGCTGTGGCAGAGGATGGCTGCAGTTCCAACCTGTGCATTGCTTTCCAGTCTGGTGGTAGGGCAGCGGTGGCCCTGGCCAACACCTGCTTGGTTCCCTGATAATTTAAGCACATTGAGATCCTCTGGTGGCAGGTCCTGCCAGCCTTCAGTGTTACTTGTTTTTCCAGCCTGCTGCTCAGGGTGGCATTGTGTATTCTGCAAACAGCACAAACCCCCTGAGCACACAGAGCAGCAGGAGCGTTTGGGAACGGTTAACCCACAAAAGCTCAGAAATAGGAAGGGGGAGGATGTGGTTGTTTTTCTTTAAGGGCTTCGCTTAATGGATTTGCAGCTATCTATCTCCTTTCTCCTCATCCACCCACAGCACTCTTCAGTCTTTGCCATCTTGGGAACTGCATATACTTGTTCAGTGAGACTTACCAAAGATGCTGTTGGTTTTGCCCCCTCTGGACAGTCATTCCTATGGATGGCCCCCAGTGTCTGGTAGCTTCCAACCATCAGCTTCCTGCTTGGCTGCTGCCAGCACAAGACAGGCAAATTCCTTTTGTTTGTGGCAGGATCAGAAGGAGCCAGCTTGGGGATTTGTTTCTATGTTTGAACATTTTTAAATTAGTGAGCGTCAGAAAAAATAAGCTCAATGCACTCAAAAATGCACTTGCAGAGGCTGAGAAAAAGTAGATCTAGATGGTTTAGAAGAATAAAGAATAAATAAGGTTGCTAGAATGCCTTTTTATCACTGAGATCAGTGTGGTTTGGGGCTTTTCTTTTTATTTAGATGTGTGTCGTATTTATTATGGTTAGAGCATTGCTACACTGTATTCTGACAATAGATTTAAGTAAATGAGAGAGTTGGCTAGCACTTTGATGTGGAAATTAGGTCTGAAGTGTAGATTGGCCCAGGATTTTAATTTTCCTTTGAAGGAAAAATAATGAAGAGAGTTAGTGATAGAAATCCATGGTTATTCTTTAGTGAAAATGCCATAAGTGGCATTTACTAAGACTTTTGTCCCCGAAATTTATTCTGTCTGAACAGAAACATTTGCAGCTCGTGCAGCTGAGAAAAGAGGAATGAATTCAAGGCAGATATTTTCCTGCTAACGTTACAGACCCGAGTGAGGGTTTTATCATCAGGGAGGGAAATATATGTTTGGTTCTTTGTCTTCTGCTTTTTGTGACAAAGGAATTCCCATTTGAATTGCTCTGCTCCGTTCAAGCCCCCTCCGAGCCTCTGGGTTAGCAGCAGTCAGTCTTTGCAGTGTCCTGACGTCATCCAGTGTATGCATAAGCTCTGCTATTGTTTTACGGAGAGCAGGGGCTGGGGATTGCAGTATCTGGTGGCTGCTACCTATTTATGCCCGCTGGTAGCACGGAAAGGACGCTGGCCTGCCCTTGTCTCTTGGATTTAAAACTGAAGCTCCTGCTTTTTGCTTCCTGAAGAAGGACCTTTGCTGCGGTTGCAAGGAAAAGCTGTCTGCGGTGTGGAGCAGAGGAGGGGAGAGGAGGAGAGAGGAGAATCTGGCAGCTTGGATAGCCTGGACTGCATTGTCTGGCTTCATGACCCCTGCTGTGTAGCAGTCTCATCTCTACTCTCATATATTCCCTCTGTCTTCCACTCTTTTTTCTTCTTTTCTTTTTAAAATAGCAGCATCTGGGGTCAGCCATGTTTGGCACTGAATCTTCATGTAAGTAAATGCATCCCATTTACATCCTTCTTCTGTTAAGAATAGGTCTTGTTTTATCCTTGCTGTAGCCACTGCACTTGCATTCGCTTTGCTGTAGGTCGCTGGCTAAAAGCTGCGGTCCTCGCCTGTTTATGAAGGGACGAAAGATGCCGGAGGTTCATCTACCTCTGAATTGTGGGTGCATCCTCGATGCTGGCAGCAAGGCAGCACAGGGCTGCCGGCGCTGCTGAATTCAGGCCACTGAAAGATGGGGAGAAAAAAGCAGTTTTGCTGAATGTGTTAATTGATAAGATCGTATCTGTCAATGATCGGGAGTTGCAAATGGTCTAACAAATGCCCTACTCGGATGATGTATTTGGAGACTGGGAATGCTGCAGCATTAGATGGGCAAGAGCTAAGGGAGAGTGATTTAATCAGCAAGAAAAGTCTGTCTATCTCGTTTGCTTCATTTTTGTTTCTGGGAGAAAGGAGGCTTGTGTGGGACCCCTCCTGTAACTGGAGAATCCAAAATTAAATTAGGTGGAACTCTAAATATGAGTTAGAAAGTACAAAATAATAGAATAATTTATTTGTTTCTTCCTAATCTTTGTGCTGGAAAATCTTAACTGAGACAGTCTGCTGTATAATAGCAGTGCAGATGCATGTCATTGAAAGCAAGCCAGTTTTGCTTCAACAGGAACAACAATTACCTACCTGCCAAATCTGGCCACGGAGGAAGGCTGGGGGGTTATGTATAAATAATGTTGCTGGTGACAGTGTGGCTGTGTGGGGGCCAGTCCAATCCAGTGGTTATCAGGTGACTGGAAAATAGAAAAGAGCTGGTTTACACTCTATTTTGTGCACGAATAGTACTGCATGTTGAAAACATGTCTCGTTTGAATATGAAGTGGTTGTTTTTTTAGAGCTTTATAACATGCAGCGTGGTGTAATGTCTCGTGCCATGAGGCTGGGACCCGTTCTGCAGCTCAGCTCTTCCTAGGAAGTGGTAAGAGCAGCAGGATACCTCACAATCGCATCCTCCCGACTGTCAAACCCCTGTGCTCCCAAAGGGTTAATCGGTCCTGTTGCCTGGCTCTGGCAGCTCCCCCCCCTCCCTCCTCTGCCACAACACCTGGTCAAGGTCAGGCAGCGTAAAAACAAAATTTGCCTTCAGATTTCTTTTGTTTGGGGACTCATTTTTCATGCGCGGTTGTAAACATGTTTGCAGCTCTGGGTCAGTGGAGCGTGAGCAGAGATGCCAAATGTTGTAGCTGCATCTGGTTATGCCCAGCCAGATCTGTAAGCCCCAGCCTGGGTGTCCTTGGGGTCTGCCTCTGCAAAATGCATATTAACGTCCTTAGAGATAAAATCAGTGGTGTACCTGCCCACTTGCAGAAAGTGCATACTGTGTACTCAGAAAGTCAAATCATTCAGTCCTGTTCATTTTCGTGGTCCTCTCCTGTTTTATGAGGGTTGCATTAATAAACAGCTTGCTTGTCACATTGGGCTTTTGGCTGAAGTCACTGGGTTGTACCACCAGCAGCTGTGGCTGCTTTTGTTTCCATGGTTCCCACAGTTTAGAAAAGGGTGACGGGAGCTTCCGTAACAGCCACTACCTGTTTCCCAGAAGGGTCTAGTGGCATTATTTGCCTTTAGAAAAAGGGGTTAAACACAACATGGCTAGTTGCCATCGATCCAAGCAGAGGCTGTGGCCAGTCCCTGCCTGCACTGCTGCCCGAGGAGCAGCGGGTTTGCTTTCAAAGAAAGAAAATTGTATCAAAATCAATTTAATCAAAACGCAGCTGCAGCTACGGGTTTTTGGTCTTCCCTCTCCTCCTGTATTCTTTGCATTTCCAAGCTGTCAAATGACAACTGTGCAAATAATTGTTAATATTTCTGTCCTGCTAGAACATATAACGATAACATAACGTAACATAAAAGGATTCGGCATCATCTGGTCCTTGAAAACATGAAAGAAGCCATTTCTGCTGCTGTCCATAAAGCATGAAATGAGTAGATTAGATTTTTTGTTTAATCCTGCTGTTTACACTTAGTATTTAGGCTTTTATTTCTTTTCTCTGATTAAAAAAAACCAAGAAAAATGGTCAAAAGCAAATCCTGGTTTAGAACCTTTATTCTGTCACTTGGTATCAAAATACTTAAAATGTCAAATCAACTCTCATTCAGCATCCTGGTTTTTCTTTTTGCTTTTATCAGCAGTCACAAGGGCAATAAAAGATAGTCCGAGGGCCCTTGCAGAAATGCAGGCATCGCCGCCTGGATGCAGGGAAGGACAAACAGCCGGCAGCGCCAGCCTGTGAAGGGGGATAAGGCAGCAGGCGATGCACAAACAGCTGCTCACGCTCTGGCGTGTGATGGGCGAGGAAAGAGCACGCAAAGCAAAAACCCCGTGAAGTGTCCATGGGAAGGGTTGTGCTGTGGCAGGGTAGTTGCCGTACAGTCATGCTCAGTATTTTCCATGGGTCACGTGTCCTCTTTATAACCCCCATGGAAAGCGTATGCGCCAGAGACCCTTCGTCTTCGGTGCTTTTGTGCTGATGGGCCTGCAGCTGCGCTGCCAGGGTGGTGCTGGGGGGCTGGATGCGTGGCGGGGCAGCTTGCCATCCCACGCCACCTCTCCAGCTGACCTGACAGATTTATCTGCGTGCTGTAATTGTTTCACATTTGGTAGGGGGTAAATAAAACTTGATTTGATAAAACACTGGGTTGAGAATGAAGTCTTTTTGAAGGTGAAATGGTGTTGCAGTGCTGCACCAAAGCGGGGAAGCAGTGGGGCTCTGAACAAGTGAAGAGCTGGTCCCATGAGAAGGACACCCTCAGTTCAGGGAGAAGAGATAATCTCAAGCCCTGGGGAAATAACTGTCAAACATCCCTCATCTGACTTGTAACACTCGCAGTTGCGGGTCTACAGGAGAGACAACAAGGACACAAATTAAACCGAAATGCAAGAGCAGCCACAGTCGGTGGGGCTCAGCAGTGCTGGGGGTGTCAGAGCAACGTGGCTCCACCAAATCTCTCTGTGTAATGAGAAGAAATGGGGCAGAGTACAGTTCAGAGCCTGTAAAGTCAGAAAAGAGGTGCTCAGAGAACCATTTAATGTGTGTCTGAGAATGTGCACCATGTGTGCTTCAGATACCCCAGACGGAGTAACTCAGTAGGGAGCTGTGGGGAGGGAACCAGACACACATGTGTATGTTGCACACCCCAATGCTATTGACAGGACCCAGACTCGTGCTGTGAAAATCTGAGATGGTGTTCTGAGTACTGCTGTGTTTGTTCATGCCAAGGTATTTTAACATAGCAGCAACACTAAACTGTCAGGGTTATATGGGAGGTTGTCTGGAAGGTGCTCTTCTAGCCTGGGCTGTTCAGGGAGGTGCGCACAGTGATCCCTGTCTGGTAGATCAGCAGCTGCACTCTGGAAAGCAGAGAGACTCTGGACCAAAGGAGAGCTGACCAAAGGGCAGGAGAAATGCAAAAGTAAAGAGCAAGTGGAGCTTTCCTCCATCACAAGGCTAATGCTGGTAGGTTTTTCTTCATGGGGAGGCCGGGGAATGCTGCAGAGAAGGGGAAACCCTGTCCACTTAAGTGTGCCAGGGAAAACTGCTGTGCTTGTCCCAGGCTCACTGCATTGTCTTCTGCCCTGTCTATTCAGAAAGTGCCTTTGTTCCTGGGCATTTTTTTCCCCCCAAACTCTCTTCCAGCCAGCATACAAGAAATGGGAAAGGTTGCACCAAGACAGTTGATTTTATGGCATCAGGGAAGTAGTCTCACAGACCCCTGCAAAACAGCAGCAGCCAAGAATGGAGAAACAAGAGACCTTAGTGTCAGATATTAAGAACAATTTCTACTACCTTACAAGACACAATCTCCATTAAATGGCTGGCCCAGTGCTACAGTGAAGCTGAAGTCCTCATGCTGTGTTTCAGTAGAAGGGGATGCCCAGGATTCAGCTCCACAGTGACGAAGGATGAACTGATCGGCATGGGTGCTGCCGTCTGGGGCCGGTGTGTCTACCTCCTCCTTTCCCCTTCACTCATCCCTAGATGTGGGAGAGCCAACCAAAACCTGACCACTTCTGCAGGTAGTCAGTTTTGAGCATGTTGGGTCCCCAGGCTGCTTCATGGGGTGATTAGATGAGCAGCAGCACAAAGGAGGGTGGGACATGGACATTTAAACTCTGGTGGGATGGCAGCCTGGGTGAGAGCGGCCTCCACTGAAGCAGCAGATGACCAAAATGCTCCTTTCTTGAGCATAAATAGCCCACTGCCATCCTGAATTGGCAAGACCAGTAATAATAGTAAGTACTCAGTAATAGCAAGTAATCAGATGACAGCCGCAATTTCACAATGATGTTACGCTGGTTTCTCAGGCAGCTGTACGTCGAAGAGAGTTTACAGGAACATACCAGAAGCTGTAACTTTAAACCAATGTATTTGGCTGCTGAGGTTCCCACTGTTCCCCACAGAGTCATGATTGTTGAACAAATCGCAGATCCAGGTCAAAGAGAGGTTTGGCTACAGCAGCATCAAATGCCAGAGTAAACCTGGATTATGGAAGGGATTGAGATTGCAGGACCTGTAATAAACTTGACAAATTATTCAGCAGTGAAACTTCAAGATATTTGAAGGGAAAATACAGGCCCACCTTCTACTCCCAGTAGATTTTGAGGATTTACTGAGTGCTATTGTTATTTTTTAAATAAATGCATTTTTAAAAAATATGAACATGAGATAAGAGGGGGTTCTGCAGTTTCTGTAAACTCCTTTGGCTGTATTATTTTGTTAGAAGCCTGAAGTGGTATCTCTGAGGGCTTGGCTGTATTTGTGATCACGAGGATGGAGGCTTGAAGTTCAGCTCTCCTTCTCAGGCAGCACCAAGGGCAGCTTGAATTTGCTCTGTTGAGCTGTTTACCAGCAGGCAGCTGCTTGGAAAGCTTAAGTGTACCTTGCCCTTTCTTCCTCCTGAAAGAAACAAATGAATGTAGACATCTCACAGGCTAGATTTGACTCCTGCATTTAATATTCTTAGACAATTTGGCTCTTGCAGCCCTGGATCACCTTTCCTATCTCATTGGTTTAGGGGCTGCAAGGATCTGATGTAAAGTTACTGAATACAATTCTAGTCTTCAGTGCAGTCGCGTTCACCCACAAGCTTCTGGAATGGGGAAAAAATCTCAAGGTGCAGGCAGTGACTAGTGTAACCTTGTTTTCAGATTGTTGAATTGCAGTTTGTCCTTGCCATAGCTAAAAGCATAAGCTGTAATTAGTGGTGGGGCCTGTGATTGGTCAAACGTGACAAGAGATCTTTCAGATTTAAGACAAAAATCATAGAATAATGTAGATTGAAGGGACCAGCCCCTCCCTCAAAGCAGAACTGACCTCCCCAAACCAGTGAAAGGTACCATCTCAGTCTATCTGCATATTTGCAAAATGGTGTGAGATCAAAACAAGCTTCAACTTTGACCAGTTTAATTTACAGGACTAGAAATAGGGATAAATCTTTATGCCGAAGGACAACTGAAAGATTATTAGAGTCCCTTTGGGCTGTATGACCCAGATAGGAAGTGTAGTACATGCAGTGAGGACTGAGTCACATTATTTGAGCTGGGGCATAAGCAACAGAGTTTAATGAAATTTAGGGGTAATTAATGGGTATAGTCAGCAAAAAACTTATTAATTGAACAGTCTAAGTCGTCTCTTTTTGTTTTTACCCTGCTTGATCCCTGAAGCACAAGGAAAAGGTCTGTAAAGAGCTATAAAAAGAGCGTGTGGGATTCAGGGAGACAGAATATTCCAGGTTTCAAGATTCATGGATATCTTTTCTGTTTGGTGAAAATCCTGATGTAACGTCACTGTTTAGACTCTTTCATATGAAGGTCGCTATCTATACTGAGAGATTACAGAATCTTAGAAAGGCTGTTATGTTCCCTACTGTAAAGGATAGGATGGTGAGGCTCTGTAATAGGGAAAGAAGCTGTGCAACTACACAGAAAACAATTGCTACCCAGAATCTGGTGTAGCTCAGTGGAAAATTGGCTGGCTTTGCTGTGGTTGGTCAAAGTGAAGTTTATGCTGAGAGATCATCTTAAGATGCTCAGAAACTGTGAGTGCAGGTGAACCCATATTCTATGTAGATAAAGAAATGTGCCATTCCTTCCCAGCATTAGATGGAAAGTATTTTAGGACTTCCTAGGGCTCTCTATGGATTTGATTTGAAAATGGCATCTTGAAGTATATAAAATGTTTTCATCAGCACATGGGATGTAGAAGAGAAATTCTTGTAAGACTTCAAGGCAGCAATACAAAATTGAAGTCTGATATCATAGAATCACAGAATGGTTAGGGTTGGAATGGACCTTAAAGATCATCCAGTTCCAACCCCCCTGCCATGAGCAGAGACACTTTCCACCATACCAGGTTGCTCAAAGCCTCATCCACCCTGCCCTTGAACACTTCCAGGGAGAGAGCATTCGCATCTTCTCTGGGCAACCTGTTCCAGTGTCTGACCACCCTTATAGTGAAGAATTTCTTCCTAATATCTCATCTAAATCTACCCTCTTCTACTTTAAAGCCATTGCCCCTTGTTCTATCACTACCTGCCCTTGTAAAAAGTTCCTCCCCAGCTTTCCTGTAGGCCCCTTCAGGTGTTGGAAGGCCGCTATAAGGTCTCCCTTAAGCCTCTCTTCTCCAGGCTGAACAGCACCAACTCTCTCAGCCTGTCCTCACAGGAGAGATGCTCCAGCCCTTGTCTCATCCTTGTGGCCCTCTTCTGGACTCACTCCAGTAGGTCCACGTCCTTGATCTGTTTCGAGAAATCCAGTGGCTTGGAAGATCATTCCTTGGTGCAGTGAAACAAAGGATGCTGAGGTGACCCTCAAAGTATGCCAGATAGTGTTTTAGGCTAAAGCAGGAGCCTAAGCTGGAAACAGTACAAAGCTGATGAACTTTTCAGATAAAGTTTATACTATAGAGAGGACTTTCCACATTTCTGTAGCCCTTACATAGCTTTTGTAAAGGTTTGACTGAACAGGGCAGATGGATGAGAGAGTGGCAGGAATGAGCTTTGGAGGAATGTGTCTTGTGCTCAAAAGGTCTGTAGCCTAAGAAGCCATGAGGTGGTTTTAAAGATGTCAATGGAAAGATTATCCATTTCCCTTGGCCTCTCATGTTTAACATGCCACTTGTTAGCCCAGTGATTTTACAATCTACAGTGATAATATAATTTAATATATGTCATCATTCCAGCAAATGCTGACTTACATTTTACTGCTAGCAATGAGTCGTGAAAAGCTGTTGGAGTTTGGATTTCCTGCTGTACTCACCTGAGTGTAGAAGTACCCATCTTGTGGTGCATCAAGGAGTTTTAAGAGGATATGGTCTTGATGTTGATGAGCTGTGGTTGTGCAAGTGCAGCAAAAGGAAAATGTACTCTTGAGAGGCAGTGTTTCATGAGAGTAGAAAAAGGAGATCAGGTATTTTTCACTTTATGTGTTTGCTACTTTTTTTTTTAAGTATTAAGGGATTATATGAGGAGAACACCACTAGAAAGCAAATTCTGAAGGAAAGGGTATATCTTACAGCTCCATGGAGCTCAGAAAATGGAGACTGGCTCCACTTTTAAGATCTCTGCTACATGAAAAGGCAAAAGTGCTGTAAGAAGATAGCATCCCAAGCAGAACCTGAACTGCATAAATCACTGGCTTACCAATACTTATGAGTCACACTAACTCTGAGCTGACAGCACAAGGGAAATATTGCTGGTCAAAAATACAATAGAAAAAAAAAAAAAGAGCATACTGAAAGATGCTAAAAAGGTATATTTAACATTCAGGAAAAGAGCTGAATGTGGAAAATATTAGCAAAAATATTAGCACCACTAACCTTTTTTCCTGTCAGCTGCATTCATTACTGGCATTAGTAGGGTACCTAAGACAGTTGCAATGGTAGTAAAATGTGCCACTGTATTTGCGTAGAGGTAATAACCAGTCACTCAAACCATCCATCTGCTGAAAAAATACTCTCAAGCTTTGATTTAGTTTATCAAAGGGAATACACTAGATCAGAAATGTCAAATTAGCTGGTAAAGAAATGTGTCAAGTTGCGTGTGGAGATCCCACGCTGTGCTTTGTCATCCACAAGGACATGAGCCCAAACAGTCCAACCAAAAAGCCCTGGAAATTCTATAGGCGGTGAGTGGAGCCAAAGGTCTGCTAGAGGGTTAAGTGAGGCAGGGGAAGTGTTCCTGTACCTCAGCAATGTATATCAGCCTGGTTATTCTCTGGTCCACAGTGATAACCCCAGATAAGCTGTTATTGTTATGTACAGAGCGAGGAGGGTGATAATCAGGATGCCTGTGCAGATGGATAGAGAAAAGCTCCGAATGGTGGAAAAGAGCAGCCAGATAAAAAGCAGCAAGATCTGAGCTGCAAGCATTGCATTCAAGTTGGGAAGTTCCTCCAAGAAAGCACCCAAGTGTGAGAGGCCTAATGCAGATTGTACAGGAGGATACGGTGTCCTTTGTCACAGGACAGAAGAGAGGCTCTGTGGCAGTACAAGCAGGAGCAGATTCCTCTATGACTGCTGACCTGCTAGTGATGTCTTTCTGAGGCTTCAGCTGGAATGTTTTGATAGCACAAGGAGATAGCATGGGATGAAGGATTTCTCAAGTGTATTAAATAAGACATAGTATATCCTCTTTGATATCATTTACACATGCTGTGGTTGGGAGTACTGGAGGTTTGCCCAACCCAGGGCGATACAAAAGCTACGATGACCAAGAGATAAAGTTGCCTACCCAGGATAAAGCGCTGATGATCTGTCACAGCAGAGAGAGGTCACACAAAGAACGGGCGTTCAAAGGCCTTTACACAGGACCTTTTCTAGAATTACCTTCATAGGTATAAGTATTTTCATGACTGGTGTTGTCGCTATGCTGGGATACACTTCCACGCCACTGAAGGTGGCATTGCTGTGAGCATTGCACCTCACAGCCTGCAGTGACCAGTCTGGATGCAAAGCGGCATTAGCTTGGTCTCTCTGGGGTATTGCATGTATGCTAATGACTTTGAGTCCCTGCGGGTCTTGGCTGCATGTCAGAAAGGAATGAAGCTGTAGATTGAAAACCAGTGCCTTGTACTTCAGGAGTTCAGTGAACTACGTGCCTGGCATTTAGTTAGGTTATGTCTTTTTTGTCTGCCTGTACTGACATTCAATTAATTCTTCCATAAAATAAAGTATTACTCACCAAATTATGCAAAAAGACAAGAAGAAAAGGCTCATGTTTGGACTTGCCATCCTTAATAGTATCCCCTTAAACACAGAGGCTTCCCTGAGGGAACAAAGCAATGTGACTCTCTAATCTGGAATGCCAGTGCAGCCACTGTCACTGTAGAGCAAGGCACTGCAGGCAGCAGTCCGGCAGTAAATATGTGGTGTCTGCATTTTCGGTTATTCACCTTTAGTTCACTGATTTGTATGTAATCCAAATGTGGTTACACTGGGAAGAAAGAGGTGTCTTTATGTCATTGAACAAGCTAACTATGGACAAAGGACTTAAAAAAAAAACCTCACAGTTTTTATTTATGTATGTAGTATATGTGTATATATTTTAATTTTTTTTTTTTTACTTTGACAGCTGTTGTGAGTTAAAACTATAACTGCCTTTTTTTGTACAAAGGTTGTAATGCAGACTAGTTGACCAAAGTGAAAGCAGTTGTTTCCTAGTGAAGGAAGAGCCTGAAGCTGTTTCCCATAGAGTGGAGATGGTGTCGTAAAGCTGTGGTCTTACTGTTACTTTCCAGGGACTGGGAATTCAGTACTATAGCAGCTAGTAACTCTTGTTGCTTCCCTGTGTGGGGAGCCCCAAAGTTTATATACATCTGGAAATCGAAGTACCCTCTCACCTCCAGAAGCATTTCAGCCATGCTGACAGAAGAGGGGGGAAGTATAGCGCGGGCGGCATGGGCAAGGCTGCCTTGCAGCTGACTCATGTGCTACCTTACCTACGGGTAAGGGAGGACTATGCTGCCAAGTTGGCTTGCAGAAACTGGAATTTCATCTCTGAAAATCAGCTGCCAGAGGTTATTGATCGCTTTTTTGTTGTTTTTCTTTTTCTTTTTTTAATAGGCTAAAATCTGGCTGTCAGTCCTGTCCTTATTGTATAGAAGTTCAGTCCCTTTCAAGGGGAAAGATGTGCAACTCTTAACTCCCAAATCTTAATCATAGTCGTTGGGGTCGTGCTTCTGCTTTCTAGCATTCAAACTCAATGAACTGGTCTAATTAAATACTTTTGAAGAAGAAAATGAGGATGGCCAGTCTAATAATAGCAAAAGTTATCAGTGGTTATAGTCAGAATGAAATTGAATCAAAATAAACTTGTGATCAGCAATATGAAACATTAAACTATGAAATAATTCGTGAATGAGATAATCATGATATAAAAATAAATATTTTAGAATATTTTAAAAAATCACCTGTTTTTCCAGCATTTAATTTACTTTCATTCTTTGTAAGAAGAATGGAGCACTAGCTATGAGTAACTTCCCTTTTTCTTTATAAAGTTGTTTTTTCCAGGGCCTCATAAATGAGCCCAGGGCAAAACACGGCCTTCATGGACTCAAGTTTTATGTGATTGCCTCTATGCAAGTGATTTCACACCAGCTACTGCAGGATGCTAAGGTCCAAAAATAAGCCAACAACAGCAGCTGACTTATGGTGGGAGTCACTGCAATAGAGTTTGAGTATTGGCCATTTGCAATTAGTCATCTTTTCTTTGAGAACAGCATGTCAAAATGGTTTCAAGCAATGAAAGACTTGCCCTAAGTAGGTGTTGAAAACCTTTGTGCTAGGCTCTTAAGAGTTTATGCTGATTGATGAGATCAGTCTTTTCTGTGATTACTGTTCTCAGAAATAGTACATGATCTCTTACAAGGTTTGTCTGTATGTGTCCTTACTTAGGTTTAAATAAAAGTGTGATTTTTTTTTTTTTTTAACAAGGTTAATTAAGCTGGTATAAGAAAACCTACACAGATTCTCAATTAGGACTATACTGAGTTAACAAGTTTTGAGATCAGTTGAAATAAAATTTCTTAGCTGAGATAAGAATGTCCATGAACTGCATCAAAGTGTGGATGCAGGCGGGTCAAAGTACTTTAAAGTAATACACATGTAAAAATGTCGACATGGTTTATTGCTTCTGGTTTTCATGTCTTTCATAACACTTCTTGTAGTTTTCAGAAACTCAAAATGAAATACCTGCTTGTTTGCTGTGCCCTCAGTTTTCTTACAAGCATGAATGACCTTTGATAAAGGGTTTGAAGTTCACATCTGCTGAGGATGAACTACAGTTTCTAAGCATAACAAATTAGTAACTTTGTTTTCTTTGATCTTGCTGCCGTGCAGTTGGCCCTTTGCTGATGTTTCTGCAAAGCTAATGATACACATTTGGAGGACACTAAGAAAATGGACCCTAGGTAGTGTTAATTGCCCTACCCACAGATACAGCCGTGTGTCCCTGAAAAGCTTGCTCGCAGGAAGGCCCAGTGACATTTCTGCCACGGCGGCAGAACACCAACAATTCTGAGCGCACCAGGTGAGAAGGGACTTCTTAAATTTACCAGGGCTTTACCAGTAATAGTTCGACACTTAAGCCATTGTTCGAGGTGGTATAAAAGTTAGTCTTTACACCAAAGAGCCTCCTGTTTATGTTCAGTTCTTAATCTAAATACTAAACTTGAGCTAGTTTTAAAACTTTTGAGATTCTGACAAAAACAGGAATCAAGCACAGAATACATTTTGCAAACTGTTGCAAAATATCAAGTATGGGCTAGATGGCTGATCTGTGGAGACTGAAATAAGCTGAAGAATAAGAACAGTTGGAAATCTGAAGGAGGAGGTCAGATCATCTTCACTCTTGAGCAACAAGAAAATTGAGGGGGTGTGATGAGCTAGAAAAGAGGAGGCAGTCTGCAAAGTGGGAGATCCTAGAACAGTAAATTTTTGAATTGTAGGAGATTTGGAAAGTGTGAGAGCTAAAATCTCATATACCAAATACGCAGATGGAGTATGTATGGGTGAGAAAGGAGGGAGCATGAGAGAAGCAGTAGGGGAGGCAGAACGGGTTTGATGGTGGAATCCTTAAACCTGTCTGCTCTTCCTTCATAAAAACCTGCTGCCATTCCCATGAAGAAATCAAGAGAGACATCCTTAAGATGTAAAATGGAAATAGTGGAAAATGCTGGAAATGCTATTGAAGTAAACGAGGCCATTTTGGAAATGAAAATCAAGACATCAGTCTATACTCCAATAGCTAGATGAGAAGGTGGATAGTAGATAATGTGTCCCTAGGACTGGGGTGGCGAAGCTGCAACAACCAAGGTGATACAGTGTTGAGGGAGCTGTCAAATACCCTGCTTTATTTCCAAATCTTTTCAGAGTTTGGAGTGGAGGCAGGTTCCTTTTTCTTTCTCTCCCTTTCCAATGGCTGCTTTTGTGATTTTCTCTAGGTCTGTCAATCCTGACTGTAGTCTGTTTTACTGAAAGCACCAATTAAGTAGCTGAGCATTTGCTCTTCCTCCCAGATGGTTCCCTCTTCAATTCGGGAAGCAATCTGTGCTGTAACAAAACAGGCAGGAGCCCAAGATGTAATCTTGTACACAGATCGCTGCAGCCTGTTGTTTGAAACTGAATTAGTAGTGGGATGTGAGTTAACGATGTAGTTAGCAGGAAAGAGCAGGACCAAGGTGGGATGAGAGTGCGGAAGAGGAGAGGAGAAACTGCCTGGTGCTGTTTTGTTTGAGCCTGGCTTGCACCTAATCCTGCTAGCCATTCAGCCTTGATGGTAGCAATAAGCCTGAGTACCAGCTGTGCCTTCCCATGGGCTGCCGTGTTATTTTCAGCTCCTGTGAAAAAGAGGCATTTCCATTTAATTTGCATCTTTTTTCCCCTTCTCTTTCTCTAATGAGCAAATGAGTACAGCAAATGCATTTATGCCCGCCTTAGTTATGCCTCCCCTCCTTTCAGCTGCATCTATACTGTAAGATCCCTTTCAGTCCATTGCTTCCTTTAGGTCTAGCATCTTCAGAGAAAAATAACTGAAAGTCTCTGCTTATTGATGAGATCTTCTGCAGCTTCCAGCTGCTCTGCAGGCACTTCCATTCAGAATTCAGTTTCTGAGTATAGGCCTATTCACCCATTCAGCATCACCAGTATGGCCCCACAGAGATTTTCCTGATGGATACTTTTCCCTTTACTCTGAAAAATTTTGTGTTTTCAGAATATGTATTGGGAAGTTACTGGAAGCGCTACCTCGATTTTCCTCCCTATTTTTTAGAACTCTAAAGATGACAGTGGAGAAAATCACGAACATGCCATCGTTTCATGTGCTGTATGATCACTTCCAACAGTCAGCGTTTCAGGTTCTCCCTGGAAGCCTAGCCTTTACAGTCTTCACCTGTAAAAAGCATGATGCTCTCCTTTCTCTTACAGCCCGTACAGCATGGCAGGTAGATTGCCTGAGCATGAAAAGGTGCACTGAATTAATTCAGTACATCTAAAAAAGGCCATTTCTCAGTCTATGGTGGACAGTCCAGGTTTAGAGAGCCTGGTCTCCTACAGAGAGGGCTTAGCTAGGTCTCTGGCATGAACAAGTCAGAGCATCCAAAGTATAGGTAGCCAAAAGATATGTATGCATTTTCAATTAACAGACAGGCATGGAGTATTTTGAAAGTGGATATAAATCTGTTCTGATATTCTTACTCTTTTTTAATAGAATCCCTGAAACAGTAAGAGAAACAAGCCTGTCCTCCTGGAGAAGAGAAACAGACATCTAGAGAAATAGTTATTGTTGTCTATGACATGGCCTTCAGTTATTTGGCTTGGAGTGGTCTCTCATGTCTCTCATATTTTTATCTTGAACCTGTCACTTTTTTATTTGTTGCTGATGACTAACTCCCAGTACTGCATGGGGTTTGGCAGTTCAGGCTCAATGTGATGCACAGTGCACCCCAGACACCAGAGTCACACTTTTTGTCTGCTGCAGACACATCTGGCTGGTCTTCAGGCTCCAGCCCTTGCTATGCCCACTCTGTGGTTTGCCTAGTTATAGTAAATGACATTTTATTGGAAGTTGTTTGGGGGATTATTTTGTTAAGCACCTAATTTTGAGAGGCGACTTTTCATCAAGTCCTGTTAGGTAGTGAAGTTTTCTGCTCAGTGGGACTTTCTGGTCTCCGAGTGGACTGGCAAGGATCGTCTTTAACAGATAAGGGAGAGAATTTGGCTCTTCAGATACAACTTCACTGCTGGAAGCACTTTCACCTCAATATGTCATTGCAAAGTGCAATGTGTCTTCTAGTTCCAGTCACTAATTCCATCTGATTCAAGCAAGATTTAAAAGCTGTTTAGCAGCAAGTGCCTGTGGTGAGTGGAAGATAGCTGCTGCTGTGCTTGCATAGCAGCACTTGCTTAAAGCAATGGCAGAAGTTTGTGTTGTAGTTACTTGTACCCCTGTTTTTGTGTTCTCTGGTCGTGTTTGTGCCAGTTACTGGGTGAAAGAATAAGAGCATGTGTACGTTAATAAGCAAGTTATAAGTTACCTTTTCACATTCTGTTCTCCATATCACACACACAGTGCTTCAGGGAGAAGGCTGGCTGTCGGATGCGGGTTTGGGGGTGTCTGTTGTCAACTTTAGTGTTGGGACATAAGAAGAACTGACTGAAGGCTATGAAATTTAATAAATTTGGAACTGAAATGTTAAGATATACTAGACATTTAGCTTAAATAAGTTTTAAATAGAATGAATTGCTCAGAGTCAATCATTTAGTATTAGGATGCAGGTGTTACAGCACAATGTGCGATTTGGTGTACTGATTTTCTAGCATTACTTGTTAAGCATGAGTAAGCTACGTTTGCTGAAGCCTTAGACTGCAAGCCATGAACTTTCACCTATATATGCTTTCAGCTGGGATAGAGTTGACTTTCCTCCTAGTAGTTGGTACAATGCTGTTTTCTGGATTTAGTATGAGAATAATGTTGATAACGGAGCAATGCTGTAGTTATTGCGAAGGAGTGCTGAGCTTCCCGTGCTCTGCCAGGGAGCAGGTGCACAATCAGCACAAACCCGGAGATAAGGAGGCTACAGCCATCAGCAGAAGCTGCAGCACAACAAGATAAGAACAGTTAAGAGCCTGCCTGGAGACAGAGATGGAATCCAATAAGGAGTCATAAGATCCCAGAAATCACCATCGAACCAGAAGGCAGGTGAAAGGCCTGTGAGGGGAGGGTGCGTAGGTTGTAAGGGTATAATTGCCCAGTGCTGTCTTTGCTTGGATCCGCAGGCACCCAGCTCAAGCTGTTTTTCTACTGTGCCATATGAATATTTTTTTTTAATATAAGATTTTATACCTGAGACTCTGCTATGGGAAACCTAGGGTTGAACCTGAGGAAAAGAGAATCACTCACAAGTGAGAATGTGCATGTGAAAGGAGACAAAAGGGGCACCCCTCGGCTCTCTGGAGTCACCCGCAGCAGAGGGACTGTGGTCCCAGCAGGAAAGGTGTGGGTGATGTGTGTGCAACTCCTAGGATGGTGTAGGTGTACTTGAGGGGCTTTTCCCTTAACAAGAAAACAGCAACTTTAAACGTAGTCATTTCCCAAGCAAAGACATTATAGTCATATTTGAATCAAATTTTAGCACTGACCAGCCAGTGGATGTTTTCATTGCTGAATTCTACTTTGATTCTTAGTATCATTTCAAACTGAAGGAAAAGACTGGCTTTGTCATTAATTTGATCCTATTGTTTGAAGTAAAACAGCAAATTACAAAAATAATCAGTTTCAAAATTGGCTGATTGTTTTAAATCATTGCTTTTTAACAATTCTTTTTAATTCCTTAATATTTCAGCTGTGCATCAATGTGAAATCAGTCTAGGTTGAGGTACTGCTTGTATACTTAGATTATAGTTTTTCATCACAGCTTACATATCACTCTATTACCATTAGGCAGAATCCTGGAAAACATCTATGTTAGAGAGCTGAGCTAGGGAAAAAGATACATATTCTGAATAAAGGTAGTCAAGTGCCTTCTTCTCCTGTGGGCTAGAAGTTCTGGAGTTGACCAGCTAGATTTATCCTTGAAATAATGTTGCAGATGTCGATGGCCCAAACTGGGGTCATTTTGCTCCACTTACCTATGCGATCTATAGGCTTATTTTGATGCTGCATTGTCCTTCTCCAGCAGCAGGATGCCCTGGGGTAGGGACCTGACCACCTTGAGTCTTGAAGTGTTAGACTTTAGTGTCTTCTGTCATTTGCCCTAACCACAACTTTCTTCAGGCTTGAGCATTGTGTTTACAAGATGATTCTCTTGGGTGAGAGTCTTCAATACCTGCTTGTATATGGAAGCAATACTACATCTTTAGTCTTTGAGTAATTTAAGATGTGCTCCCAAATGTACACACTGTATATATTTGTACTTTTATATAGGTGGTTCTTAATAGCAGAACTAACCCATTTTTATTGGTAGGTGATACAGCTGAAGAACACAAGACATGAAGGGGTTGTTTGGGGCTTACATCAGTTGCCTAAATGAGACATCTAGAGCCATTTCAGATGCTCTAGGACATATTTCACCTGGTCTCCAGCTGTTGGTCCCTGGGGTATCCTGTCGGTGCCTTGTGTCAGTGTATCAGTTTCCCTATGCATCTCAAACAGCTTTGGATGCACATGCTTAGACAACCAAATCAAGCTCTTTTTGTCATCAGAGGTTGTCGTTTATGTAATCCTAAAGAGATCTGGCTGTGTTGAGTAATGTGGGAATCTCAGATTCCTGAGTAACTGCAAGGTTTTTCAGGGGGCTTTTTGGGGTTTTTTAATGAGTGGTAGAGAGTAAAAGTCACAATGATGATGATAAACTTGGACTCTGGCAAGGCGCGTGTGTCAACTGTTGCCATGATTAACACCGGCTGCTCAGCAGCACGGGCTTGAGGCTCGGGGAACATGCTGTACTCGAATTATCTGGCTTAGAAATGCCCTCCATTTGCCATTTGCAAGCAGGGACAGACAGAAGACAAACATTTCTTTCCCTTAATATGGGACTTGTTATAGCTTAGTTGCTTGGCAATCCACTTGACTGTAAAATAAGCAGACTATTAAGCAATGC
Organism: Caprimulgus europaeus; assembly: GCA_907165065.1. The sequence continues at coordinate 21,582,944 of OU015528.1, read as the reverse complement.
TACCGGTTTCCTTCCTTCTATGGCTTTGCGGGATATTCTGTGATCTTTGTACCGTTACAGCCTTTGCAACCGTCTGCCTAACTGCAGCGGGAGATACACACTGCTGCCACGGGTCTCTGGCAGAGAGAATATCACTGCATTTTCAGGTGTTCCTGTTGTTGTCGTTTTCTATATGACACCGCATTTCTGTTCCTACCACTTCCCTTTCTCCTTTTAAGCTTATTGGCAACATCTGTTGCTGCTGTCTATAATTACACTCAGCACTGGGAGAAGGGGAGACACTGAGCGCAGCAACTGCTGTGCTTTCCCTGTAGGTGTTCAAAGTCATGTATTAATATACTGACACTTCTAGATTCCTTCATCATTTATTTCCCCCTGATCCAAAACAAATTCTTCTCTTTCAACCCTGTATGGACTAAACCATAACTCTACCCTCTCCCTTGACATGGAAAAACAGAACCAGCTCCTGTCAGGGAAAAATATGTTGGATTATATTTACATAGTATATTTATTATTTTATATATATATATATATATATTTATATTTTGTGGCTGTCCTGTGACTGAATTAGTGTCATCCATCCCTGAAAGATGCAAGTGTATTTTTGATCCTAAGTTGATAACTGTATTTTCTGTCATCAAAATAATAATGGTAATTATTAATAATTATTAATAGATATTGCTACTAATAATAGTTCTGAATAATGCTGATGAGATACAAAGAAAAGATTCCAGATTCTGAGCATGTTTTGCTTCAGGGCCACTGGAAGAAAGATCTTTTGAAGAGGTGGAGCTATGTTTTTAGAAATTACTTCAGATTCTGACATACTTTATCTTGGAATGCCCTTTTCCCAGTGTTCAATATAGTAAGTGACTAGAGCATAATAATTTAACCAATAGCTAGAAGAGAAAGTAATAGAATAGAAAGGACGATTTCTATATGTCGTTAACTATAGGACAAAAAATGACAGTCTCATTTGGTGCCAATTCACAGTACATTCTTGTATATTTGACATTTCGAGTTGAAATCTTTTGCTTTAATCTTATTCTTTTCATACCATGTCATTTGACTTTCCCAGCCAATGAGCCCTGAAATGTAATTACAGTCACCACAGAAAGTATTAAATGAAATATTCAAATATGGGAATTAGTAGAACTGTGGTTAGCTAACGACTGCAATACACTTGGTAAGCAAGACATGCAAATTTGAGTGGGGCAACATCTTGAATCTCTCTCGCAGTAGTGGGGAGAAACCCCAATTGATCATTCTTTGGTGCTCAGCCTGCTGCTGCTGAGTACGCACAGAAATGCAGGCGTTGTGTAGGCTGATGTTCTGGTCCAGCGGTGCGTGGGAGCAGGAGGCGGTGGTTGCACTTCAGGACAGAAAGCTGAAGAGTCTTGAAGGTATAGATCAGGGCAGGGTTCTGAACAGCAAGCACGTTTTCAGGTGTTAAGCCAGCTCTGTGAAACCAGCAGTAAAATAGACACAAATTAACTCCATTAAATACAAAACCCATATAATTCACACACACACATATATTGTATAACATATATTGCATACAAAATTAGCATCATTTCTACTTGCTTCAATGTATTGCTCTTTAATACCAGAAACAGATTTAATGTAGGCATGCTCACTGTGAACACATATAAAATGCACAGAGGGAGTCCCATATTAAACAGAATTATAGATACCACTTTTCAAAGAAACTCTAATGAAATCTGTCAGATGCCAATCATACAAACATGCTTTGATGCCTTTAAAATAGTAGATCATTATTTTTCCAGAGGGGAAAACCATATGCAGAACACAAATTTTAATTATGCCTGAGAAGACTGAAAGTTTTTAACATTTCAAATAAATACGGATGTGACATTTTATCTGAGTTCTCTTATGATTTTGGATACTGGCATCATTAGATTCAGCTGCTCAGCTGATCTTGAGGAAAGGCTGAGGGAGCTGGGCCTGTTCAGTCTGGAGAAAAGACAACTCAGAAGGGATCTGATTAATGTTTATAAATACCTAAAGGGAGAGTGTCTAGAGGATGGGGCCAGACTCTTCTCATTGCCACCCAACAATAGGACGAGAGGCAATGGGCATAAACTGCAGCATAGGAAGTTCCACCTGAACATAAGGAATAACTTCTTTACTGTGAAGGTGACTGAGCACTGGAACAGGTTGCCCAGAGAGGCTGTGGAATCTCCCTCCCTGGAGATATTCAAAAACCTTCTGGACAAAATCCTGGTTCATGTGCTCTAGGAGTCCCTGCTTGAGCAGGGTGAGTGGACTAAATGACCTTCAGAGGTCCCTTCTAACTTCAACCATTCTGTGACTCTGTGATTTTATATTTTTGCTTGCTGTTATTGCTCACCCTGGTAGTTCACTCAAAATCAATATAGTCCTTAGCAGTATAAAGACAGAGATATTATTTTTAACTAAAAGAGGTATAACCTTCAAATATGTTTAGTTAGGGCTAAGAAAGTCTCAAAATTATTTGTCTGTGTCTCTCAGAGCCCCTCTACAAAACACGTGGAAAACCAGGCCATTCTTAATAGGAGTAAATATACATAAAGGAAAATAGGCTTTACCAAAACCAGAAGCTTTGATCAGCCTGGAGAAGCATTGTTGTATTTCTGAAGTGTCTCTTCTGAAGAAGGTGTGTGAGTGTTTGTGCTCTAGTCACCTAGGCTGTTCTCCAGGAAGATGCAAGAAGACATGAAATTAAGTCTTGAAAGTGAAGAACAGTCTGGGGAAATACAATACATGTCTCAAATTATTTGTAGTGCTAACATCCCCCACAGACATTGCAGGAAGATTTTAGCCTGCAGTAAGGGGAAGAAAGCCATATTGATATATTGTTTTCCAGCATGTGCTACATAAAACCATAGCTAAATAAATAATAAACACGTCTCAAGCCTTCTGTGCTGTAAAGAAAGACGTCACTCTCCTGCATGCCCATTAAAGGTCACATATCAGAGGACCACTTTTCCTAGCTTGTTTGCTCAGGTTAAGATGTCTAAGTGATCTTAAAAGCCTTCTGTAAACTTATGCAGAAGACAGCTGTTTGAGCATCTCTCAAGGACTCTTTCTGACTAGTTCTATGTAAGGTGAAGGGAGGCATTTCCATGGCAGTTTCATCACAGTGCTGCAAAGGTTCTGGGCTGCACTGTGATCCCCGAGACATCTCTGCAGGTTGCTGGATTTGGACCTATACAGCTATCAAAATTACACTGGGGAAGCAGGAAATTCATGCCCAGTTCAGGAGAACTGGGAAGGCTTCAGTCAATCTTAACACATACCTTTGGCTTCATATTCTGTATTGGTCCTAGAGGAAAGTCAATCAAGAAGGCTTTAGGTAGTATCAGATATGAGGCACCAGGATATGGAATGAAGCAGGAAGCTTTTTGTTGGTCATTGTGAATCACTTATAGATTCTTTGTAGTGTACAAGCACAATAATCAATATGTGGTTCTTTCCTAATACGTTACAGAGAAGGTACATGAATGACTGTACAGGTCACCTGTTCTCATTTCTGACCAGCTGCCCTCAGCCAGCAGCAAATGTTAGAGTTGAAGAGGATGAAAGTTTCATCTCCTGAGGATAAGGGGAACTAAGCATCCCTCCTTTCACTAAAGCATCACTGCAGACAGCCAATATCAAGACAGCATTGTCCCCACTAGGTTGGACAATGTCAAGAAGGTAGACGGTGAAAATGGAGGGCAAAGTGAAAATGACTATCAAAGCTGTAAAGAAAAAAACAAACCAACCCCAAAACATGCCCAAACAAACAAGGAACCTGTGGCTATCCTATTTTGTCTTTGTCATTCCCTCAAATGAGGCATGCACACACTTACATTCACACATCAATCATGTAATAAAAATCTCTATAAAAATTGCATAACAATTGTATAAGAAAAAAAGAGTGCCCAAAAGGGAGCAGAAAGCAGAAGAATGGTGGCTCAAGAGGACTTTCTTTAAACAAGGAGCTCTCATATCTCAGTAAGGTTCTTTGGAAAAGTCCCTGCAGTGACTGGCTTGTTCCCAGCACCTGCAGCATGACGGATATCCAGAAGAGGTAGCAATACAGACAGTAGTAGTCAATCAAGAAATTTTTTTTTAACAACTATTTCATTAGTAAAAGATTCTTGTGAAGCAGAGTCGTATTAACATAAAATGAAATTAACTGAGCAGATGTACAAAATAATGAAATTGGCTCTAAAACAGATGTTTTTTGTCTATCAGGTCTATCTTCCTGGGTACTCTAAGATCATTATTGCCTGAAAATAGTTCCAGATGATGCCTTCTTCTGTTTGATTTATATGACTGTTAACCATAACTGATGTGCAAGGAAAAAGGTATCACCCAAGAACTGTATATTCTGCCACAACTGCTTAATTATCTCCCTGCATATCTTACCTCTGTAATGACAACAACCATCTGGAGACAAAATTAGCAAAATCGTTTTACCTGGATGAGATTTTTGTGGAGTTGTTAACCCTACCACGGAAATGGCAGAGGCATCAGATTGCTAGGGTGAAATCTTGATCCTGCTCATGTCAGTAGCAAAACTTCATCTGGCTTCAAGGTGGGTAGATTACAGAATCACAGAATCACAGAATGTCAGGGATTGAAAGGGACCTCAAAAGATCATTAGTCCAGTCCCCCTGCCGGAGCACATTGATTTCCCCTGTGATTCTCTTCTGAGATCAACTGACTCAGTGCTTATAAGTGCTTCTCTGTATCTGCAGTTTCCCCTTCTAAAATGTAAGTGTGATTGTTTAGCAATGCGGTTTGAGATCTGTGATGGAAAGGACACCAGAGTGTTTAAATTTATTAGAAGGGATAATCTCCTCAGACCAATTATTACAGTTGAAAAAAACCAAGTAAGATTCCATGCATGCAAGCCCTTCTGAAGAAGTTGTGTCACTTATTCTGGCTGCTTTTTCCTTTGAGTTATAGAGGCTTTATTTTGGATATCCAGTTTTGGTATCTTCAATGTTGTGGTAGCAGAGCTTTTATGGTTGTGGTGGCCTGAAGATAGAAATAAGTTTATGGTCTGGAAGAATTAGTAATCTCATGGAAGGATGGTGGAAAATACAGTAAGATAACTGAATTTAAAAGAGCCCTTTGGAAGAGATTAACAGCCATATCACTAATTCTTTAGCAAATGGCATTCAGTCCATTCAGATACTGAGATCTGTTCAGATTTTTTCCTGAATTTGTTCTTTTTACTTCTCAAAATAACATACCACATATAGAAATAGGATGGCAAATTGCAAAGGGTTAGAAACGTGCTTAGTATGAGCAAAATGAATTATTAGGCAAACACTGGGAGATTTTGGTTGGCAAGAGCTGGGGAGTTCTATTCATTTCTTTCTATACTTGCTTTTAGTCCTGTCTCATGATAGACAAACACTCATCCATGTACTGCAGATGTAGGCAATGTACCTCTGCATGATGTTTTTTCATCAATATTTCATGTTGTATTGTAAAGTGACCAAAAACCACTAACAAAAACAGAACAACTGGAGTGTTCTGGCCATTCCCTGGAGTACCAGATTTCCTTGCAAGAGACAGGTTTCTGCACCCTTGATTTCATTTATAAAGTCCCTTTTATTAGATATTCAGAAGTTATTCTTCTTTTAGTTTTATATTAGAAAGCAACATTATTATGCTGCACTCTAGCAGCTGCAGTTAATCCTGCCTTAGAAAGTGGCTTCAGACCAGACTAGGAGTCTAAAAATAGAACATCAGGATGAATGCAAAGAAAGGAAAACCAGAGTTTTGGGGTACACCTCTCAATCCCTTTAATTCTGATCATGTCAGTTTGAAAATTGGCATAGTATTAGGCTATTTTTGCAGGATGTGCTGGTTTGGGTTTATTCAAACTTTTTTGCTTGCAGCTTGCAGCCAAACACAGCCTGCTCTCACCCTTCCCCCCTCCCCCAGGGAGTAGGGGAGAGAATTGGAAAGAAAAGGGCAAGGGGACTCACGGGTTCAGATAAAAACTATTTGGGCTTTGCTATTCACTGCGCTTCTCCCTCCCCGTCCTAATGCAGCTGTGAACCAGCCAAACACGGTGGCCTTGAGCTCCAGCAGCAACTAATAACAGCAGTACTTTTATCAATGTTCTTCTCATAACAAGATCTGCTGAAATGAAAACACGGCTCTTCCAACTACTAAAAAGAAAATTAACTCTATCCTAGGAAAACCAGGACACAGGATTAGGAAGAATCTTAATTTCTGTTTCATAGAAGTTTTGAGCATTGAGACAAAAGATGCAAGTGTAAAAGATGGTGTTTATCAACATTTTATAAAATCCTCATCAAAATTATGACTATTGTTGTTTGCTGAAGGCTTTTGCAATGTTGTAACTTATAAATTGAAAACAAATCTATTTCAAAATAGATAATAGAAGTCTAGCTTTTTTTTTCATTTATTGTTGCATGAAAAGCCAAAATAGAGAAAGTATCTTGCCAAAAACATCCATCTAGAAGAGGTTACAGACAAACAGTTTGGGATAAAAATTACCATCAGTAAGATAGGTTATGTCTTCTTTGTTTAATAACAGGAGTTCTCAACACAATCTTTTTCTGTTCACTGGGAGAAAAAAAGTTCCCACTAAGAAATTATCTTAGGCTGACAATGTCCTTTTACCTTGAAACAAGACAGTAAATGATCCCATTTTTTGTGGTTCAGAAAAAGAGGGGGAGAAATGCTGTCCAAGATCATGAGCCTAAAAACCACTGAGCAACTGCAGTCAATAACTTGCATGTATTACTGAGTGTAGAGCTGTCCTAAAGGTTTTACTACTGGAGCAAACAGCTTTGGAGCAGTTCTTGAGCTAAATTAAACAACCAAAATCTAATGAAACCCCTCAGTTTAAATAATATATGGGTAAATGCTTGGTGCTATGCACAAAGGCTGCTGCTGAGCTGCCGCTACCATTAATTGGAGATGGAAAGCTAAATCCCTGGGCTGGAAATCCACTCCTTGGAGCTCATCTTAAGCATAGGTTAGTTGGGAAACTGCCTGGAGAGTCTGTAGCTCAGCATTGCTGAGAAGTGAGAAGTGGAGGAAGGGCAAAAAGAGCTGGAGGAAGAAGAAAAAATATAAGAATCTAATTTGGGGCTTTCTAATATGTATTTTAACAGGTACTCTTGGCATTAGAAGGTGGGTTATAATAAATCCTACTGTTTCTTCACTCTCTGAATCGCAAGTCAGAAATGAAATTACATAAGGTGCAGCACGTGTGATTGATGACATGAACTCTTGCCGTGCTGTTGTGTTTGCCCTGAGCAGTGAATACTCATACCTGCAGCTACACCTCCTCCGTCCCCAGCAGCCCCCCCCACCCCCCTCCAGTCCCGTCCCATCCCATCCCCACCCCTGCTCAAGAGGCACCGTACCCAGGGCAAAATACTGTGTGGCTATGATAAGGGAGCAGAGTTAGACCTTGAGCCTTTCAGCACTGAACTGGTTTTAACCTCTTTTTCAGTTCTTTCTGTTGAAGAAGGAGCACTGTGACATTCCGATTCCCTGGTAGTGCATCGGAGGAGCTGAGTCTGTTGGGATAGGGTAGGAAATGGCAGTATCTGCAGGAATTTAACATGCATTTAGAAAATCTAGGAAGAGTGGGCAAAAATAAGGCACATGCCTTTTAAAACATATGGAGAGAGGTGAAGGTAAATAGAAGGTAAACACATATTTCTGCATTGACGGGGTTTGGGGGCCAGGGCACCGTAACCCATTGCCACGAGGCAGGGCCCCCCCTACACCACTCCTGCCAGCGGTGTCACCTGGGCAGCGTCCCTCCTGTTAAAGGACCTTGTCCAGGGAGGGCCTGCGCTGTCTCTTGCCTGGGCTTGGCAGATGGCCTGTGGTGACTTTTTCACTTGCTGATTTCAGCTTCTTGGGGCTCCCTTTCAAAGTGGGGTTCAGTCATACAGAGGCAGTGCTGCCCCAAAGTGAAGGGGCAGCTGCTGCCACCTCCCTGGGTATCCTCAGGGATGGGCAGCCCTCCATGAGCCCCAGTGCCTCTGCCCCACCAGGTGGTACAGAAATCAGTCGCGGACTTTAGACTTGCAATAGAACCATGTCGGTGATGCAGTTTCCTTGTCTTTAACAGGGTTATTTTCCTTCAAGGTTAAAGGAACGTTTTACTCTTCCTTTAAATAAAATAAGCAGCTGTATTTCCTGATCGTTCTTCCTTCTCCTTCAGATCCCTTTGTTCATCAATCATTTTCTTGGAATTTCTTCCTTGCCTTTTCAGCTGAACTACAGGGAAATCTGATTTTAGGGAAAGCTTTGCAAAGTGATTTATTGAGAAAAAAAATTAATTGTTCTGTGTCAATGGGGACTTTGACTAGAGTTTTTGTCCATCAGCATTTGTTATTCATGTGGTCCATCATCGTTTACCATATGACTAGATTGTATAGGGAAAAGTGGCAACTATTGAACTCTTCAGAAATGGGTGCTGTTATATTCCTGGCAGAAAATACATAAACAGAAGTTTTGCACTCCATTTTCTTCTCCTTTCTGAGGCAGTTCCCCATTGAAGAATGGGATGAGATGGGATAGGATAGGATCGGATAGATCTACTCTGCTTTTTGCAAATGACATTGCAAATTGAGACACAACTGAGCTAGATGAGAGCCAGAATGAATAATTTACAAGTCAAAAAAAAGTTGCTGCAATGGAGGCAAGCAAGTGGATGCACATCACAGAAATGAAGGCAAGAAGAGGCTTTAAAACTGTTGCAGCATGAAAGAAGGTTAAAAGGGCCTTGTGAGCTGGAAGCTGGTGTGCTAGGGAAATGAGTTTACAAACTGCAGGTGTGCCCTGAAGAGATGGAGGAACAAATAACTCAGTCCTTCAGACCCATGTGACCACCTCAGCTAATCTGATGTCTGGAGAGCACTTTGGTTTTCACTAATACTGGCCTCCAGCAAAAAATCTTAATGAGCCCATCTGCTAGCAGAGCCTCTCTGCTTTTCCTGTCAGCTCTGTGGAGTGCTGCTGGTGATAAACATTTCAAAGAAAGGGAGTAGAACTGTGATGAAAAAATTGCTGTCTGCTCAGAGCAAAGCAGAGAAATCAGAAGTGGTCTACACAGAAAGGAAATGATACAGTTAATGGCTGTCAATAGAGATTCCCAGGGTTGTTGCATTTTAATTCTTGATTTTGTTTTCTTTTTTTCTGCTTGGTGAATCTTATTGGTAAGGATTTGGCAGAAATTGCTTGGTTCCATATGAAATAAGGGTGAAACTGCAGGGTAAAAATTCAGTTTCCCATTTACAGCTGAGCTGAAGGCAAGCTGCGTTGCTCAGCATCATGCTCTTCATGCCCCAGAGGTTCTCCAGCCCCTGAGAACATCCTGGGCCACTTCAGTGAAGAGGTCTCTCCCTCACCACTCCTCAGGGGCTTGTTTTCAAACACCCAGGCAGCACACTGTAACTCAGAAGAGTTTGCTTTAATTATTCATTTGAATTTCTGTGCTACATGTTTACTTGTAATTTTGCCTCAGTGTTGCTCATCTACCACTGCTTCTGTAGTATTCACCCAAAACTTCAGTGTGGGAAAAATGGCTGTGGCATTTTGTGGCACCTCAGTTCTCCTGAAATATATCGATGCAGTCAGTGTTTTCTCGCAGCTGAACAGCATTGGCAGCAGTGGGGCTGCCAGGTGGGGCAGAGAGCTTTGTTTTTCTAAACAATGTTCTCTTGCCTTCCTTCTTTGCTTTAGCTCATAGGAGCAATCAAGCATAGGTTTAAAAATGTTTCCTTATTTTTGAAAACCAGGAGCAATGTACTTAAATCACAGCAAAACGCACTGCAAGTCATCTGCCTCATGGATATCTGGCTCTGGTTTGAGACTAACTAATCTCGGAAGGATTTACCTATTTGGCAGTATGAAATTAACTTGGGAAAACTCCTACAGAAAAAAATACAGCTTTAGGGAAAAGATAATGACTCTGTGGCATTTAGTTAATTATCCAAATTAGGAGTGCACTTCATGAGCAACAAACCTGGAGTAGTTTCCTCAGGAGTCTTACTTCTCAGCAAAAGGAAACTACGGCTTTGGAGAACTCTAAAAGCCTATTATAACATTTCCAACTCAAGAGCTGCATTTTTCCCATAAATCCATGTTCAGAGCTCCCAGGTAAAAGAAGACTGGATTTATTTATTTAATCTAAAAATTAAATGCCTTCAGGGCAAAGAACATGTTAATGGAAAAAAAAAGTACTGGGTTTTGAAAAACAGTTAAATATTTTTTTTAGCATTATGCTTCACTGAGAAAATGGTGAATGCTTATGGGAGATGGTTAATGCAGTATTTCTTTATCAATGCATTCATGCAGAAATAAATAAATCTTGCCCCACTGCATGTCAGCCAAATACATTTTATAATAAGGCCATAAAATGGTAACATCTCTTGATACCATTTCAAGCTCGCAGACCTATTGGCATCTCCTGCCTTTGGCTTCTGTTGCCAGTATCAGCTCTGGGCTTGGCTTTGTAGGGGAGCTGTAGCACATATTCGGGTGTCGTGCCGTTTCCCTTCAGGCAGCAAAGCCTTAACAAGCCCAGATGTTTTTCCTTAATTCCCCTGATTGATGATGTTTCCTGTTTTCAAAGTTTAGGATCTTTCTGCTCAGTGATAGCTCTTCACCATGTGAAATATTAATTGCATAATATGAAAAAGAGCTCTTTAAGGGACCCATTCCTTGATAGTGCTAATGTTGCTGAAGGCCAGAGAAACCTCCTTTGTGGAGCTATTTTTCTTTTCAAAAAGTAACAAAGAAAATAGGGAGGTAGTAGCCAAATACGGGGAGACCCAAACCCAACACAGTAAGTTACATGTAGCCTTCACTTTTTCTGCTGTAGGGAGTTTTTAAGGCTTCGAAGCTGTGTTAGTTTTTTGTTCTAATCACCTTTGCATACCCTCTCATGCTTTACTTCATCTTCCAGCCCCTTTGTATAATGACAGCAGGTAAGTCTGCTTCAGGGACTACCATAGTTGAGATTACTGTGCTGTCCTGGGAGAGGCTGGACTGAGATCAGGTCTGCTGGAAAGCACTAAATAAAATACCTTTCTTTGGATATAATCAGCTGTTTTCTGTAATGTCTTTTTGGTTGGGAGGATGATAGTACCAGTAACAGCCCTCAGAGTAGGCCAGAACAACTCACTTTGCTGGTGTTTTAGGAAGGTGCTACATGTAAGTGAAGAAACCAACAGGGGGGCTATAAATGAGTGCAAAGATCTCTGCTGCTTTTGCATACAAAATGTTACTTAGGTCTCTTCCCAAAGCACAGGCAGGGAACCCCAGCCCCAAAATACTGTGTTGAAAGATTTGCAGGCCAGCCAGCCATGAAGCTGGGAGCAGAAGCCAAACTTTATTGCAAATTCCATGTTGCTCTGGTCTTAAACATCCTTAAGTGCATCTCTCTAACCTGCACTTCTAGCCAGAAAGTCAGCTGCCCTTCTCTTGGTGGTGTTTCGTGCTCTGAATAATGAGCATTAAAAGGGTTTTGTTGGTCATTTAAATGCCACAGTTCCAAGCACTTAAACACACTTAGAAGGTTCCAAATCTCTCTGTTTCTGAGCCAAGTGGCATTTGGAAAAGCATTAAGTTAAGTAGTCTCCCACAATAATTTTGCATTCCCTCTTTGAGCTTTTTGTACCAGAGCAGGCTTTGAATCTATCGCTGTATTGATTTTGGTATTTTGCCATTCTCAAAGTTTTCTTCTGGATTTTTCTGCTGAAGCAGTTGCTCATTCAGATGTGTGTGTGTGTGTGTTCAGAGAGAAATTGGCTCCATGTGCCACACACTTGAGATCACTTCCCTATTGCTCTTCCTCAAGGGCCAGACAGGAAGCTAGTTCCTAACCACACATGTAAGGAAACCTGGGAGTAGAGGTGAGTTCCCTCAGTTGTTGAATCTTTTTTTCTTCCACAGAAAAAATTCCAGAAACTTTTGCTACAGCATTAAGAGAAAACATGGTAAGTTTTAGCTTCAAAGTCAATTTTTCCAGGGTGATCTGAGCAGATCAATTTAACAGACAGCAGAAAAATCCCAGTGCAGTGGTTACCGTAATTAGCCACCAGTATCTGAGGATTAACATAGCCATGGTTACTAGTCTTAGATGTGTTAACTTGAACAGAAGAGGAACAAGCAGATGCAAGAAAGCCTCAGCATTTTGACAGGCCAGTCTTCCCTGGTCACTGGGTGCCATGGTGAAGTAGTGTTCAGTCGTGTTCAGAAATTAGTACAGGCAACAATCACCAAGTTCACTTAGTGCTCAGGTCTTACCAACCCTTGGAGAATGGAAAGCCAAGCTCCTGAGGTTTATTTCACCTCATTGACTCACTGCCTGCCTGACCAAACTTTCAAAATTATTTTCTAGTTGCAGACATTTGATGTGAGCCATCTTGGCCTGATTTTTGAGGAACTCGGAGTTCCCATACCTCAAGTCAGAGTCAAGGTGGGGAAATTGCAAAGAGGATCTTCAGCCATTACCTGCCGATGTTTTGAGACCCCAACGTGCATAGCGCAGGGGGAGGGAAGGGCAGCGTTGCTGACCTGCTCTGCCTCTGGCATGCCCTCCCTTTAGCTCAGTGTCTTTCTCACAGAGCAGTGCGCTAAAACCAGTGCAAAAACTAAGACACAGCCTGCTAATCACAAGACTTTTTTAAATTATTATTTTTTAATTTGTTTTCTGCAATCCAGCTGTAGTTTGATACAGCACAACATGCAGAATATTTCCCTAGAGCTATTTACTAAAATATGGGAGCGTGCTCTTCAGCTGCTTGATGTTCACCTGGAGAATTCAGACAGGCAAATGGGTGTTTACTTTCACAGTTTCCAGGTTGGACCTCAATGTGGGATTTTCGAACACAGCTAAATATTTTACCTAGACTTTCAATTTTCAAGTTAGAGCCAGAGAGTATCTGACTGCGTCAACAACAGGGTTGAGAAGACAGGTTATAGTAAGTCTTCTGCTGGTGTTATTTCTCATACTAGCTACTTGTTTATCAGGTGTGCCTTGTTTGGCTAATTTAGTCTTGCATTTTTCACTTCTATCTCCTCATTGTTTGGCTTTAGAGGAGAAGAGATCTGACAGCAGTGGGTGGGTAGCACAGAGTGCTGGGGTTAGTGTAATTGTTGTGTTGCTTCAGAGCAGCTCAACTGCTGCAGCAGGTTGAGTGACAATTCTGCACAGTGCTAGTATAGCCCCACTGAGTTCTACCTGCAAGTCTTGCCCCACTCCTGTGATCCCTGCTACCTTCATGAAGAGACCCACCTCTGAAAAGATTCAGTAATTTTAAGCAGAAGAAAGGAAAATTAAGGAGGATACTATTGGACAGAATGCTATTTCATAGTTGCTTTCAGCCAGGTCAACCATGGCTCATGTTTGGAATTAAAACCATCAAATATTGAGGAAGAAAAATAGTGACTGCCTTTTCTCCTGGGATTTCATCAAAGGCTAAATCAAATAACGTCATTATTGTTAATGAGGTAGTCTAAGTGGCATTTTATTTGTCTTCTCGTGAAACAAAACAAACTAAAACTATGGACAGCCCAGTTTTGTCTAGCGGACACACGAGAGCTTTGGAGGAAACCGCACTGGAGACTCAGTGCCTATAGGGACAGGAGGACCACTCCAGCCACAAGATGATCGTGTTTTAAAAGTCTAACTTCATGCTATATATCCATAAGGCCGCGTGAGAGGAGTGCTCCCTCGGCCTCCACTGTGCCATTTGCTGTGCATTTGGTTGGAAATTCTTTCTCTGAAGCTCACTCTACTGAAAATCTTTATTATGCAAAATTCTCCCCCGAAGTTTGTCTCCTCATCAGTCAAGTCCTGAATGTAGATCGCAGTTCTGTCTACTGGGTTACCAAAGAGCCTTTTCCATTTCAATAAGTTTTGGGTGTCCCGAGAGACTGGTAGACAATGGAAATTATACAGCACTTGTCAAACCTGCTGCTATGGTTTATTTGAAATACCCCAAAATGGAGGGAAAGAGTGAAAGTTTTCTACTTAGCTTGTCTTCTTTTCCATTTGGTACAATTACGGTGTGAGTCACTCAGCTTTAAGAATGCTTTGAAGAGGAAAGTTGATTATTAGATACATAAGAATAATGAATCACACTCAATGGAAAATTCATTTTTCCCTTCTTTTTCTGCCACATTACCCAGACCATCAATTACTGGAAAACAAAATCATTACCTCTCATAGAAATTTATCATAGGTAGAATTTCTCATAGGAGAAAAATGGCATGAACACTCTTGATTTTGTAAGTAGGAAGCATAGATGAGTTTTCGATTACAGGGTAATATCAGCTATTGTAGATCTCCAGGGAGTTTTCATTTTCTAATTACGAAAATGTTTTCCAGTCACCTCTATTCCAAGAAGCACTTTGCTTGTTTCTTGTATGCAAAGAGATCAGCATCCTAGAGACTCTCAAAGCAGATGTGCTATACAGAGTGAGGCTATCAAGGTTAGAACAGAAATGTCTGGAATATAATATTTGTCTAGAATTAAAAAAAATATTAAATCTGAAAAACAGTAAAAATTTTAGTCAAGATGCACGTTTTAGCCGTATTTTCTGAATGTTTTTATTGGTGAGACTATTTTTTTGGAGGCACAAAGCATGATGATCCTCATCTTTGTATTATAAATGCAACACACAAGCAAGGATTGAAGATGTAGTACTGCTTATATTGGTGGGTTTAGTGTTCATATCGAATCCTGCCTGGAAAATAAGGAGGCACAAAAGGAGGCTGCTGAGCAGCCCAGAGTGCTTTGTTCATGTGCCTCTTTTTGTCTTAGCATGGGAATAGCTTCTCCAAAAGAGGTTCCTGAATAATGGGAATCCATGGGATATTTTCTCTTTTGTGGAATGCCAGGAGCTGGTGGTGAAAACTCTTTGCATAATTTGTGTCTGTAGAGTAGATTAGCCTTTGTTATCTGTGGCTCTGGAATTAATCACTGTGGCAAACTTTTAGTTTAGGGTAGTCTTTGGACAGCTAATGAACCAAAATCAAAAAGATTTAATGGAGCTGTTACTTCCCTAAGTGTTGCATGAAAGAAGAGCACAAAACTTACCCTGTTCCATTGAGAGGACTGTGCTGATTTGGCACTTGGAACAAAAGCCATTAATTGTCTTAAATGACTTCAGATAATGAGGTTCAGTAATTGGCTTTTGTTATAATACAGCTTTGAAAGGCTAAACCACATAAATCTGTGTGATGCCTCAGAATAAGCAGCAGCTAAGGTAACAGGTACATTTAACTTCACAAACAGTGCCTGCCCCAACCTGATGAAGCCATATCAGTTCAGTTACACAAATGATTAGTTGATGTTAAGAATAATTTTAAAATAAGGATTTGTTTGAAAACTTTGGGGTGCGAGTGGAAGATAAGGTCATTTTGTTACAGTGCTTAGGCACATTTTTGCAATGAAATACATTACTATTGTTTTTCAGTAAAGCCCAATTGCTGTGTGCCTTAAATTGAAGACTTAAAACCTTAAAACCATCTGCCTGATTAACTGTGCAACAGCTGTACTCTGAAGAGCTCAGTATACTCCTGCTTTCTCTTACAAGTGTGTATCTGAAAGAAGGTAGAAGATGTCCATACACAGTTATACTCTGCAGTCACATAAGAGACCATCAGGGAATGCACCCTCATTTGAGTGTAGCATCACATCAGGATTTCCCCTGCTTTTGTGTTGGGGAAATTGCTGATACACACACATGCTGATACGTGCAAAGCCACAGGCTAACTGTGAAGGTGCCTTCTCCACTATCTAGACTGGTTGTGCCTACAAAGACACCTTGTAGTACTGCAGAGTGAAGGAAATCCCCCCTCACAAACCTGAAAGTGCACTTCTTCATGCAGTGCAACACTGAAGTAAAAACTAAGACTCGTATGTTTCTTGGAACTTTAAAATCTGCAGGAGAGACAAGTATAATGACAGGGTTTCAAATCAATTTGCAAGCAACCTGATTTTAGTAGATTTGAGGTTGAAAGTGTTGCAAGAGAATTTCACTAAAAACCAAGCAACAACCCGATTTTACACATCCACATCTCTAAAACCCCAAATATTAATATCTCTACTCAATACGTCATTGCTCATCCTTTCTGCCTCATTCTTGTTTGGCCCAGTTCCCCTTTTCCACTTGTACATTATTAATATCAGGAGTCTGCTTTTAGCATTAGGACACTGTGATGGTTATAAAAGAATGCACAGTAGTTCCATCCCTGACAGCTGAGGGCTCTAAGGTCCCAAGAAATGGTTTCTCCCTCATTTTCTTTAAATGGGGGGATGGGGAATTATTGTTTGGTAGTTTTTTTTAAACCAGGTTTTTGCTGCCAATGTATTAACAAATTTTGGTGGTCATGCAGCATGCTCTGCAATTAACAGGAGCTGTGTAATTAACTCATGTCACCACTGCACTGTGAAAGCAAGAGGAAATGTCCCTGTCCCTTGGCAGGGGCAACTATATGGCAGCAAATTTGCATTATAATAGCTGCTTTCATGGGTGAAAGTTGATCTTTTTTTCTCCATAGTCTTATTCTCCCCAAATCCACAAGTAGGGAGGTCATGATCTCAGACCAATGGAATAGCAAAATACTGTGCTTGAGTCTAGCTAACTCTATCCTAGCAAAATTTGGTTTTAGTATTTAAATTCACAGGAGAGAATGTTTTTCTTGAGGTGGCTATAGCACATCCTGTGCCTTTATGTCCAGCTTGTCTGTTCCTGGGGGAAAGTGTAGCAGCTGACCTTAGCAGGACATTCTAGGAAAATATAGTTGGGAACGGGAATCTTTAGTAGTATCTTGTATTAGGTGCCTTAGTTTGTGAGACAAGGCTTTGAGGTGTATTTGATACCAAGGAATAATTTATTGACAATATTTCTTCCTAAATGACCAAAGCTGATAGTGTTGGCAGTCTTATTTCTCCCAGTGAAAGATAAGTCTGAATTGCAAACCATCTTTTGCTAAAATACAAATAGCCTTTATTTACATTCATGTTGCATGTGTCATTTCTTGTGTGTCTTTTCTGCTTTTGCCGTTCTTGTCTCTTATCTTCTATGTAAGTCAATTTTTAGCGCCATTCCTTTTTTAAATGTGCTTTTAAATCATCTCTGTATTATACTTACCTATCTCCAATCTTGTTTTCTTTTCTTTTCCCTTTCCCAAGCCACAGTAGCGTCTAAGTGGTCTTTCGTCTTCCAGATCTGGTTTCCTTGATTCACCTGTATGTCCTTCTGCCCTCAGTTCTGTGATGGCTCTTGTCTCTTATCAGTTATGTTCCCTTGTATATTGTTCTCAGTGGGGATGAGCAATCTTAATGTCTAACAGGCTGAATGGTTAATGCATTCTGAAGGACACAGTATATTCATGTAAGTCCCAAAGCTCTAGGACCAGCACAGACTAATTCCTGTTAGGACTGAGCCAGAATTCTGACCGATCCACTAGCTTTTGGACACTATAACATAAATGTAGACCTGGTGTTGAGAAACAGGCCTGCATTGATCTTTGTGTCACTTTAACTTTCAGATATTTAATGTATTAAAATGTTGAGGAGTATGATCAAATTGAATTTGGTAGCAATCCTCAGGCAGGATCACTTGGAAAAAGATGGACCAAATTTACTAAGATTTGTTTCAGTTTTCTGTGCTGGAAATAGTTTGCTCAGTGGGCCACTGGGACACAAAGGGGTGAGAATGTTATTGCTGTCATTTGCAACCTTCAAAATTCTTTATTTTTTGGTATAAGCAAATGAAGTTTAATGTTTTTGACCTGGAACTGTATTATTATTGCCTTCTGCTCTTTCTTCTCTTTGGGTTGTACTTTGTGTCTCAAAGCCTCTCCAGTGGTATCCAGCTTCTCTCCAGAATAGACCATCCCTACTCACCCTCCTTATTTCTTATGGTGAAGATATTCTGTTGAAAGGAAAAACTTATATTTAAGATGTGGGAACATGGAAGAAAGAGTGTGGTGGTCTTCAGTCCAGAAAGTTTTATTTCACTAATTAGAAGTATCTGTAAGGATAGAACTTTGATTATGTGCAAATCGATGTAGATAATCAGAGTTCATTATTTATCTGAAGTAATAGGTAGCTTTTGGCACATCACCATTTTCTGTCACCTGGGTTCTGATCCAGCATTTGCTGAGAGCAACAGATGACTTCACTGGCCATTAGCTTGGGCTCCAGACGTCTGAATGTGACTCTCATTCAGCCTCATGCCTTTAGGACAAGAGTAGGTGGTTGAACAAAGTGAGTGGGCATCTGGATTTCCTTGTGCACAGCACAGAGACACAGGCTATTTCTGCCTGGAATAGCCCCGTGTTTGTTTCTGAGTGACAATTCTAATTTGGAAAACGGATCTAGACAAAAGGCCCTATAGAAGAAAGTTGCCTAGAACTTGTGACAATGAAGTAAAAATGAAACTCTGCATCATTCTTACACTTTTGAATGCTTACTTCTTCTTTGGTAATTTCTTCAAGAAGTCTGAAGAAGTTAAAAAAATCTTGGTAGCTTCCCAGGGAAAACCCTGGTAAATGGTAAAAATTTTTCCTGAGACAAGACTTGGTACTAGCTTTATATCTGGTGGATTTGCATTTTAATTGGGCTGGAGGCCATCATAGTATGTAGTGCATAATTCAGCCTGACCCTAGCATGTTTTCTGAAAAGTGTATTGACATTCTTATGAGGTATGGGTTGAAGGTTCAAAAAGGTTATGTATAAACAGCTCAATTAAAGTCAAGAGTATGCTGTGCTTCATACTCAGAGACGGGAAGTTTATACATTTATTGAAATAAGTTTATTGAACTTTATTTTGCCCTCTTTGCTGACATTTTGGTAGAAGAGTTCTTCACTGTTGCAATTACTTTGGATTGGGGGGGGCTGCATTAATCCATGCTGAGGCCCCTGTGAAATAAGCCAGTCACTTCCGCATCCTCTGCAACATGTTTGAACACCATCTTGAATGGATGGTTGCAGTGAAAAGAAGCTGAATTGTTGTGTCAAAGGTCCTCCACAATAAGTTTCTTAGCTTGTCACCTGTCTAAAGGATTTGGACTCTTGGCACTGGTGTTATAGGAATTTGAATTGGTCTGCATACCAAGCAAATAATATAGAGGGTGGAGACACAAGTGCAGTGAAATTTTGTAGTGACAAAGATACTATAGCTATGATGACTTAAGGACCAGTAATGCACAAGAAGGGCTCTGTAACTATATGCTTTTCTGTATTTCCTGGCTATTTGTTCTTATTTCTGTACCAGAAACCTTACATTGCTTAGAAGCACAGAAATACTGACACAAAAAGAGCTGTGCCTTCATGTGTGTTTCAATAGATTTGGACTGTTTATGTTTGATCTTTAATTCTGGGTCTGCAATGTATCTTTTTATTTGTACTAAGTTATTGGTATCTATTTAACTTTATCTCTATTTTAAGATAACATTCTGTCTGGGGAATTATTTTTCCTCTTAGAAGTGCCATAAATGATGCAGTCCTGTCTTTGCTTGATCTGTTAGTGTATATGATTTATGTAACATTGCTATTAAATTTTTATTTGCACCTTACTATGCAAGCTACATAGCCTCACATTCAGAAGTAGGTAATGGGGCTGTTATTTTAGTAGATCCATATGTGAGGATAGTAGGTAGTTTGCAATGCTCTCTCCCCTGATGATCTTCTAATGTAATTAACTGGTAACAGCAGCATGGTGACACTTCGAGCAGTTTAACCCCACTACTTCCCTCCTGCTGTGGTTCCTGACACGGTTGAAATCAGAATACCTCAAGTCCTTGAAGAAATCTGTAAAAGCAACATAGTGCTTTATCACCTTGAGTGATACATTTTACATGATTTGAGGGTTTTGTCACTTGAAAAATATCTGGATTTTCCTCTTTTGTTTATTCCCATGTTCAGAATGAATCACAAGTATTGGCAAAATGAATAACAGACATAACTGGAATGAAACGGCATCAGCCTTCAAGAACATTTCAGTTGCCTCTTTTGATTAGCCTCAACAGGGAATATTAGTTATGTCTTGTGTGCTTTTTTAGCTTGTTTGCTAATTAATTGAATTGGATGTAAATTCATCTCTGTGAGCATGCACATTTAACAATGAAATAACAGTCCTTCCCTAGATATTACACAATAGGAAGGAATGATTTACCAGTGTAATGGTAAATGTAAAATAGTACCTTATTCTGGGTGACTCAAGCATGATTAAAATGAAAGCTATAAAGAGAAGGGAAGAAAGAGAGGGGTGAGTATTTGTAAGGCCAGGAGCCACTCATAAGCAGGCATGCTTGGCTTGTTTATACAGCATTTATAGGTCATGTTGCTTTTCTTTAAAAAAAACCAGGCTGTACTGTATTCCATCATCTCTACTAACATGCTTAAAATAAATCATACTTCATCAAAAGCTCTTGGAAATAACTGGGATTTAACAGTAATTTCAAATGAGTTGGGAACATCAGGCAAGTCTCTTTCCATATTTAAGTCCTGCCAAGTTACAGACAAGAGGTGATACCCCAAGCTGAATAACTGCACCACCTTCTTGTTGTGGACAGAAGTAATTAAGCATGCACTGGCTTGTCATGAATTCAGAAGAAAGGACATACAGTACCACCTTTCACTGGTGATTCTACCTGGCTTCTTTATTCTGCAAGCATCTCCTGCTGGTATCTTCAACTCTCACTTCTCAGAAATCTCTCTCTGCTCCTCATTCCTGCCATTTCATGAAATAGAGATAAAGAGGAAGAATAACTGCTATCCAAATTTAGGCAGTATTTTGCCGGATCCCATGACTAAGCTGTAGAAGTGAAGAATTGTAGCAGCCTATAGTAAAGGGCATAAGGGAGCACCAGTGTACATGGAAGCAAAGAAAGTAGTAACACTGGTGAAAATGACAGATAAATAAAATCCTATCTCCGTTCAGATCTAGGGGTTTGTCTATAAATCAGTATTCATTGCTTGTAAAAGAGTGGTGACAGACAAAGCCAAGAGCATTTCTTAAGAGCCTCATTCATTCTATTCCATTGATGAGCTCCATGGAGCTAATTTGTTGAGAGGGCTCTTCCAAATGGGGATGCATTTCCCAAAGTGAATTTTATTGATGGCAATAAGTAACAGTAACTGAATATCTCATCACCACTTACGAAACTTTGTTCTCTTTGCAGCATTTCTTAGTGAAACGGGCAATAAGAATTTAAAACTAATAGACTATATCGTTGTTAAATGGATATCCTCATGTGGAATCTTCTAAAACACAGGAAAGTTAGGTGGCTTCACAACTTTGGAAATCAAATTTCCTCCAGGGTAATAGAAGTATTTTTTTCCCATTTAATAGGAAAAATTCCATCATTCCATGAGTTGTGAAGCTATGGTGAAGCAAAGGAAGACAAAGCACTTCTGTAAAGTCTGGCTTTTCATATTATTGTTGGCACTGCAGCAGAACTGTGCTACATGGGGGACATGGACATATCCCATCACAGCGTATTCTCTCTCAGGAATATCCTGACCTAAGCAGAGGAAGTAATTTCACTGGCAGTCTGAAATGTCCCCAGTGACACAGTTTGATTATGTCTCTGGCTTATGTTTGCATTCCAGAATGAGGAATGTTTCCTCTAAAGGACTCATGGGTGGTTTGTAGAAGCCAAAGCTATTTCAGTCTCTCCATTCCTCTTCCTTCTTAGCAGGTACTGGGGCTGGAGAAAGCAGGGACTACTATTTAAAAGTCAGCTTGTATTAGACATTTAAAAAAAAAGAAAGAAAGAAAGAATAGGAATGGAGAAAAAAAATAAATAAGATGTTGGAAAATCCCTTTTGAGGGATTGAGCCAGAGCTGTCATAAATCAGTGTAGCTATGTTGCACACAGTAAAATTGGGGATGCTATGCTGATTTACACTAGCTGAGAATCTGGCATCCAACTCATTTGTGAAGGAAAATGTATGATAGAATTAAAAGCCACCAAGCTAGCTCTTTATTATATCAGCTTGGGGCTTAATGGCACTCTGGTGGAGCAGAAAATGACACTTCCATTTTAACAGTCTATGGCTTTTTCAATTAAAAAAAAAAACAAAATATGCAGTCAACCCCAAGCAAAGCAGCTGAATTGCAGGGTTTCAATCTCTTTTAGTGGTGCGTTTTTGTAAAACAATTTTCTGTTTTATTGGTCATGGAAAATTAATCATATGTTTGATGATTTGTATCCTACTGTTGTTGTCTTCTCTTCATTTTTTGGCTCTATATTGTTTTATTTCAGTAAGTGTCATTTCTAAAAGGAACAGAATGAACTGAGGGCCTCCCACCTACATACCCAGGTCTTTTATCAGTGTTTTTTAATGACTGACTGGTAGTCTGTGACAAGCCTTTTAAATTTACCTGATAACTTCTGTCAGCCCCCTCTTCAGTCATGGATGCATGTATATCTACAAAAATATATATGTGTGTATATACATATATCTGTATATATGTATGAGAAATACTTTGGCACTAGTCAAGCATGAGACCTATGGGGTTTTTTTACAAAAGATATTCTAACCCCCATGTAGTTTAATAGAGAATATTTTAATTTGTGGAAGATGGAGGTGATGGGAAATTGAGAGTTTTCTTGAAATATCTAGTATTTAGTGGAAGAGCTCCAGTTCTCTCTATTAGCTTCCAAAACTTATAAAAATATTATTTTATTATCTTAAAACCATAGGGATTTTCTATGGGAGGCTAAACACCACTACCTGGTGATTCTCTCAGCGGCTTCCAAAATGTGATATGACTAGAAAAGCCCTTTGAATTTTCAGAAGCCCATACAGATGGAGTTGCCATTCCTTGCAGGTTGTCTGGCTTTGCTTCTGCCCTAGATTCCAGATAATCTGGACAACTATCCTGATTCTCACCCCTAATTATCAGAAAGCCAATTAGATCTTTTACTAATCTGTTTTATGCATTTATTCACTGTTATACTGAGTTGTTCACCAACTTTAATGCAGAGGAATGAGTTTGGGAAATGCTATTATCTCCTACCTGGTAAGTGAGGAACCAAGGCAATGAGAAGTAAAAGACTTTTCAAAATTTGTGCAGATAGTTTCACCAAGATCATACGGGATGTTGAGAGAATGTTGAATGCAGGACATTGAGATTGGCCCCTGAGATTTCAAAGTGCAATGGAGTAGGAAAGGCAGATAATATCATGGGGAATCCTGAACTCGGTGTGAGCAGAGCACTGGCTGGAATGGGAAAGACCCAAATATGTATGTGCAACTGTTTTCCAATGCCTTGTGACTGACTTTGTTGTGAAAACAAAATTTTGCATGTGGCAGTCTAATGCTCTGCTTTACCACGTTAGGCAGATGGAACAGAATGTTCTTTAAACTCTCTTTTTTAATCAGAATTAAGGTAATAATTTATCTGGAGTTGGAAAGCAGTTGGGAGGAGACGACACATGTGGAGAACATGTCCTGCTCTTGTACTCATGGTTTCCTCTCTTTTCTTTTTCAGTGAGTATGTTTTTGAACACATTAACCCCCAAGTTCTATGTTGCCCTGACAGGCACTTCCTCATTAATCTCGGGACTTATTTTGGTAAGTACTAGATATATTAGTATCACTTTACAAATTGATTTCATTATCCAGAATGAGATTTCAGGCTTTATCAAGATTAATAGGTGTCTTTTCTGCAATATATAAAATCTGTTTTTCTTTTTTTGTACTGCTTTTTCTGTGGGGAAAAAAAAACAAAAACAAACAAACCAGACAGAAAATGTTTCAGTGCCGTGTCCAAAGAAAAACAAGTCTTGAAGGACAATGTGCCCCACTGATTACCCTGTAGCGATTAGTAATTCATAACAAATGTTTGTACATTAAGTATTGCCATTAACAAGTACTACAGAAGTAAAAAGTCTGGTAAAAAGAAGGGGAGGAGATGTGCCAAATATCTCAGCATTGTCCTTTTAGAAAGTTATGGCAGGACTTATTAGAGCAACATCGAGCAGAATATTAGCAATGAACCCAGTTCTGATGCCAGGATTCCAAGGAAGAATAGAATAGAATAGAATAGAATAGAATAGAATAGAATAGAATAGAATAGAATAGAATAGAATAGAATAGAATAGAATAGAATAGAACAGAACAGAACAGAAAAGAATAGAATAGAATAGAATAGAATAGAATAGAATAGAATAGAATAGAATAGAATAGAATAGAATGGGATAGAATGGGATAGAATGGGATAGAATGGAATAGAATGGGATAGAATGGAATGGAATGGAATGGAATGGAATGGAATGGAATGGAATGGAATGGAACGGAACAGAACAGAACAGAATAGAATAGAATAGAATAGAATAGAATAGAATAGAATAGAATAGAATAGAATAGAATAGAATAGAATAGAATAGAATCTTTGAGATTGAAGGGACCTACAATGATCATCTAGTCCAACTGCGTGACCACTTCAGGGCTGACCAAAAGTTAAAGCATGTTGTTAAGGGCACTGTCCAAATGCCTCTTAAACACTGACAGGCTTGGGGCATCAACCACCTCTCTAGGAAGCCTGTTCCAGAGTTTGATCACCCTCTCAGTAAAGAAATGCCTCCTGATGTCTGGTCTAACCCTCCTCTGGTGCAGCTTTGAACCATTCTCACATGTCCTATCACTGAATCCCAGGAAGAAGAGATCAGCAGCTCCTTCTCCACTTCCCCTCCTCAGGGGAAGGTTGTCTTTGCTTTAGTCTTGTTTTTTCAATCAGTATTAGGTGCTTTGTCTAAAAAGAAGTTGTACACTTTTAAAATCTGCTGGATACCCACTGCAGACCCTCCCTCATCTTATCAGACTAGGCATATAACTGGGAGACCAATGAGACCAATTTTAAGAGTGTAGTTATCATAGTAATAAGTGCAAAGAGACAGACATGGCTAGGAGCTGGTTCATATCACCTCAGAGAAACCTGAAAGCAACTAGGATCCTAAGTAAACTGTATCTGTTTGGTGTGGGAAAGGTGCACCCCTCACTTCCATATTGCCTGTAACTGATGTAGACAAAAATGGTATCCTTGACTCCTGAATGCCTGTGAGACTCTCATCACTTAGATTACTTCAGGTATAAAGCATCAGGTGCATTGCTACTGTGCCTTGCTCTGGGGTTTCCTTGTAGCAGAAGGCAATTACTTAATTGTCTGCACCTTGGGCATTCATCATCTTTGTATGAGTTAAGCCCCAGAGCACAGGACAGAGCTCCAGAGACGTCAGCAGATCTTTCAAAATGTGAACAGGAGCCGTACCAGTAAGATTTGGATTCCATTCAGCACAAATCACTCAAATGCATGGGAGGAAAATACTGAATGTTACATTCAGTACTCTCACTCAGAAAGAAGAAACCTTCAAAAGGCCAGGCCCCACTGCCAAGATGAGAAGGAATAAGAGAAATAACATGGATTGTACAGGCACAGTTCCATATTTGTTTTTGGAAAGAGAAGACAGCAGGTGGCAAGAAAAAGACGGATTGTGCCCTGTGGAAATACCTTACAGAATCAAACAGGAACAAAAACCCTAAAGAGATACTAAATTATCTGAAACTAAATTCTGTATGTAGCATGATTGCAAATGTAGGTACATTTTGTACTGTAGTCATGAAGCCAATTTCTGAGGAATGAGTTCAGTAGGAGACTTGCAAGCAAGAAATTTTCAAGTGCTGTACTTTGATGGAAAGTACAAGAATGAAGTGGCAAGGAGTATTCAAGACTGTGATATAAAGAAGGGGGGAAAGGGCACCAACAGAAGCCCTCCAAGAAGAGATTAGACTGAGTGAGCCTGAACTGAAGAAATTCACTGAATGCTGTATGACAAAGTCCATCGTGAACAAGTTGAAGGAACAGTGAGGTGATGGAGGTGTAGACAGACTGGAAGAAGATCAAAAGCCTTTTTGGTGGACATTTACTACTGCTGTCAGTTGTTGTCTGCTGTTCATATGGCACCATTCTAGATGTGCAAAATATATATAGGCCAGGCATGTAAAAGCCAGGAACCCTAGAGTGTAGGGACCAGTGTCAGTGCTGAGAGGAACAAGTGGTCTACAAACTGGATGATGGAAAAGGAACTCAGCAGACTTGGTCATGGAAAGAAGAACCTGCAAGTTGAACAGACCATGCATCAGGAAATACAGATGAATAAGTTCTAGTGAGGTACTGCTAGCCAGTCACTAGCCCAATTGCATTTCAGATTAATTCTTAATAATGTTGCTGTTTACCAATGGCCCTGTAACATGCTGAATTGCCTGCATTGCCACCCACTTATCTGTCACACTACACAGCATCTGCAGTTCTAAAGGATTCTTAGTCCTGCTAATGGTATTAAGTGAAACTCTTTTACAAAATAAACATTATTTTGTCAAATCTACATCACTGGGGTATCTTTCAGACTAGATGTACTACTATTCCTTGGAATTTTCCACCATATGGTCTGGCAGATTTCTTTCCATTATCAGTTGGCTGCAATTCCTAATCAGAAGGAGAAATCACAGCACTGCAGGTTATGAAATGATGGAAAATTCCATCATTTCAGAAGTGTGGTAACCGAGGGGAAAGCAAATGCTTTTCCTATTTCATGTTTGGGTCATGAAACAGTGACTGCGGAGTTCAGCTCTGGGCAATTGCATGCTCTGTGGCTCCTTTGCAAAACACTACTCTCCTGTCTTATTTTGTCTCTTACGTTGTTTTCATTCTTTAGGTAAAATTCTGGCCTTGCTGACAGCAATGTGACTTAAATGAAACAAGGATTTCGGACCTTATTTATGTTTGGATAGATCAGAACCATACTGAAAATACTTTTTTTATCTCAAGCATTCTCCTTAATAATTACTTGACTACAACACACAGTTAAAAATGAACAATTTAGCATATATTTAATTCATCCCTCTGCTATTTTAATCATTAAAAATAGGAACCAAATTAAGTCCCAAGCTGCATAAGAAATATTGTATTGGAAACTTGGTTCCACCAGAGTGACTTTTAATCCAGTAAAAATAAAGAGTTCTGCCTCACAGAATACAATGAGCTGTATTGTAATTCAGTGTTTGAGAGGCTAAGGTTTTCCACAGGTAGGGTAATAAAACAGTCATGAAACAAAACAGACGTCCAATAAATGCTGTGAACTGGAACTATGTAAATGCCACTGAGATTTCTAAATAAAGCCACACATTTAACATACAGTTTTTACCAGAGTGGAAATTGGTTGGCAATTGCGGGTGGCATTCACACTGCAAACTGGTGGAGTCCCCAGTTCTAACAAAGCAAAGGCAGAAGTGAACCCCAGTCTTGAATATGCACCAGGAATACCTCAGAGCTTGGGACAATAACAAGAGTTTTCTGCTACACAATGAGAAGCATTCTGCAATAAACAAATACCAGGCCTTTTAGAGATAAGAATTAGAAAGCCAGTCTACAGAGGCAGAGCGTGAGTGCTGAGTCTACACACTGGCTAGCGTTGAGCAGCCGGGCTGTCTGCTACTGCCCGAGTACGTGTAAAGTATGTGAGAGTCCCAGCCTTCTGTAGCCAGTGGTGCTAGTACAGGGAGTCTGAGAGAGGACCTGAATAACACAGAAGGGACCTGTCATTTTCTGTAGACATTAATTCTTCTGCTGCTTGTTTCATTAACTTGGTGCTGTCTGCTGCAGAGGGGCAGAAAGGTGACTGAGTTCTGGGTGTTCCCACAGACTCTGACAATTGTGCAGTGACAATCTTTGGTGGCTGAAAAGCGATACATGGTAATTGTTCAAAGTTTCTGCTCTGTTCAGCAGAGGCTGACAGGTCAGGGAGGGCAGAATCCTTGTAGGGAGTCCCTAAGAAACTGGAAACACTTGCCAAGGAGCAGATGAGAGAGGAAGAGTTTGTAGGAAGGCAGACTATAACCCAGTCCACAGACAAGAGAAAGGTTTCATAAGTCACTGGGTTCTACCCCATGTTGAGAGAAGTACTATGCTTAGTCCAGGGAATATATTATTTTCTGTCCCTTTTCTGTATTTCCAGAGGTAGATAAAGTGTAAATAATAGCTGTTTATTTTAACTAAGCCCATTAGCACTGCATGTATCTTCTCATGCTGACTCCTTGAGATAAAGATCATCCCCCCAAAACAGGATGATTTTTCCATACTGTCTACTGGAAACAGCCCCTGGGCTGTGATAGCCCTAGAACATGTCCATTCATTGCCTGGGAGAGTTGGCACAGGTGTTCTTGCAAACAAGCAGCACAGAGGACTGAGCCAGCCAAACCTGTGCTGTGGTCCTGTTTTATTTATCAGATAGGCTTAACCATTGAAGCAAGTTCTGCTGTCATTATCCTGTTCCTCAAGAGAGTAACTTTCATTTAAATCCATTAGATTGGTTGTTACCACCCCTCAAATTAGAAGAGTATTCCAAATCTTACTCCTCTGAGGCCTGGAAGCCTCATTACCAGGCTGAATGAGAACTCTGAGCTGTGGAAGTTGCAAGCAAACAAAATCCTTTCTGGCTTCCGTTGAAGACTCAATACACATACTCCAGGAGAGGACTACAGAGGGTGTTTGCTGTAAGAGAGGATGTATATCTCAGATATGATAAACAGGAAAGCATCATTCAAATTGCTGATAGACATCACTACTTGGTCCAGTGAGAACCACCTCCAAAACCATCCTATTTATGGTGGAATATCTGTTCTGAAAAACCAGGCGAGAAGATCAGATATCCAACTGATGCAAAATAGATTTGTTGCTGCACAGAGAAATAAAATGATCCAGAACTGTCTGTATGTGAGAGCAGAGATAAGAAGGAGGATGACTGTAATGTTTTCATTGCACAAGGGAAGAGAAGTACCTGCAGAGAGAAGCAAAAAAAGTCCAAAGCAAGTATCTGAAATGCATTAAGAAAACTTACAAGTGATTAATTTGCTCTTACTTAACCTAGATTTGGATTTCTAAACACACAAAGCTGGAAATGTTCAGAGCAGGGTTTTAAGTTACCCTTTGTGAACATAATGGTTTCAAAGATCCCTTGAGGGTTTGGTGATGTTTGACTGTGTTCCAATATGAAAGCACAGGCACCAACTAGAGAGAACCCAGCCACTGCTGTGAAGGGGACATGGTCTAGTGAAGATGAGCTCCCCTCCTACTGTATGTGTATGACAGAAATAAGGTGGCTTTTTCTTTCAGAAGTGGTGCAAAAATGATCTTTTGCCTTAATTTGCTCTCTGATCCAAATCTCTTTCAGTGGGTAATTAATCCTTATAGTCAGCTACCGTTCTGCCAGATGATCTCTCATCTGTGGAATTGTCAAAAGCTTATTGACTTCACATGGCTTTCAAAGTGGCTGGTGCAGTGAAAAATCAAATTTAATTTATAGAAATCAGGTTTCAAAACAGCTGACACTGTCTGAGAAAGGTGCAAAAATTCTGCAAAGAGAATTTATTGTTTTGACTTCAGTACCAGATTACAGATTACCTTCTCATACACCCTGAACAAATCACTCCAAGCAAAGGCTTATTATGATGATGATTTATGGCTTTAATTTCTAAGAGACCGTTATGCATTGAGATCTGGCTGATGTTTCCTGGCACTGGATTCACTCAACATTGCAAATATTTTTCAAAGCTGCCTTAAATAATTTCCAAGCTTTAATGTCGTTTTTTTAAGTAATTAATGTATTTGTAAGTCTAGGGAGGCAGACTTACAGCCAGTTTCTATCACTCTGCTGACTTGTACTAGTGACCACATACATATACATTCTTTCTGTGTGTACCCTCAGTTTCACTGAAACTCAGTGTGACAGTTTTCCAGCTGGTATACATTTGTGCAGCGCAAGTGCAGTGCATGCTCTTACGCTGCTCACTCTCCCCCTCTGGGTTTTACTGACTTTTTGTCTAAAAGTTGATTATGATTGAAATAATGAGCAGGAATTTATTAGCACATTTTGAAAAAACCTATTTTTTTCTTCTCTTAAAAAAAGTATGAAGCTTGTTAGATACAGTCTATAACTGCCAAGCGTTTTGAGCAGCCAGTCTGGCAGCTATACTTCAGTCCCTAACTTAAATTACAGTGATACTTTTACTGAGTGTCCTTTGCCTCTGTACAAGACTATAAACTTTGATTCCTAGCAACCACTCTTCTGAGGCCTTGGGCACATAGAATCAAAGCAGGTAGCTTTGATTTGTTCAAGTTTCAAAGTTTCCAAAGATGAAAAGAAAGAGATGCTCACAGCACATCTGTGAGTGTGTCTATGGCACAGGCTTTCTCTCACGGTCGGCCACACACCGCCTGCTTAGGTAAGATGCTTTCTTAGGTCATGAGATTTAGATCCTAAGCCCTTTAGAAAGTGTTGTATGCCTAAGAGCATGAGAACATCTAGAAGCAAAGCTGGCTCACCTGTGCCAGCTCCCTGTCCACCATCTCCCGCATTTGGAGGCAGTGGTGCATGGCAGGGGAGGTGTGTCAGTGCAGAGCAAATGTTCAGTGATACTTCCTCAGCATTCTGTCGCTGCCTCCTGGGATTCCCACCTGGGCTTTGCTGCAAGTGTGTGCCAGTGGAACAAGTACAGTGACAAACGCACTGGGGAGCCTATATAAGGAACTGCCCAGGCTGTGAGGGTTTTCCCTGATTTGCCTGGGACGTATAGTTCAGAAAATTCTGTGTGTGTTTATGTTCTGGTTTCTCTGTGACCATCGGTTTATCTTCCCAAGTGCCTGTGACCCTTATGTGTTCACATAGTCCTTCTGTCTTCTCCTCATCAGACTGCTTCCTTCTTTCTTGTTGATTTTTCCTAGAAGAGCTATTAGATTGTTTTTGGGGACCAAGGGATCTGCCATGCACTCTGGTGTGAACTTGTCTGAAGTGGCCACTGGCTACATTCCCACTCCATTCCAGCACAGCTGGGGTCAGCTTCCTCCATATGAATGCTCTAGATGCTTTAACAACACAGCTGAATTTAAGGGAAGCCCCAGTGCAAAATGGATTGGAGAATCCTTTGGAAAGGAATGTTTTCCTGCTTTGCCAGAAGGTTTATCTTCTGGCTTTTCTCAATTGAATGGTTTAAAGGCAGAGGGGGGAAAAAAGAAAAAAGAAAAAAAGGTATGTCTTGTTTACAGACAATCCCATGGAGACAGAAGTCAGCTCAATTATATTAAGAGCTCTAGAGAACTTAAAAATGAAAAAATACTGTGGGAGAGAGAGTGTGGAGCCCAGCCTGAACCTCTTCGCAGCAGGTAGACTCCTAAGAGGCCATCCAGAGCCCACTAGCTCCTGGCTAGCCCACCAGAACCTGCTTGACAGCATGCTGATGGTGTCAGAGATGTGAACCTAATCCTTTCACTTGTTGCTGATTGTGCCTAGCTATAGTAAGAATAAATAACCCTTCTATTTTGGTAGAGATTTTGTAAAAGCTTTCAGCACTGTCATAAAACATGGAAACACTGAGTGATATGGAAAGCACAAAGACAGTTGACTCACAATTTCTAGTGCAATCAGTATTACAAAATACTGCCAATTTTTTCAAAACCCCTTTGATTTGCTTTTGTTTCAGTTGGTATATGGATGTTTGGGTGAGGATTCGAGTGCAACTGGAAAATACACTCATTTTACATAGTCATTACCTGTGTGTGCCTTTACAGTTTTTACAGTCAAAACCTTTTCCCTATTTGTATGAAATAGTCTTTATTTCCAGGTTTATGTGGTTTCCTGAAAAAAGTGTCTTCTTACCCAAGAATATAATTTTTCCATGAAAATACCACAAGTATATATTTATGTATATAATTTCAATTATAAGGGGTACTTTTAGGCTGTGGAATGATTTTCCAAGTAGAGCTCTGTAAATAATGTTTTTTTTCTGATTTGCTAGCTGAACCAAAAGCCTGAAAATAAAATTAATTCAGAATCAGTCCAAGTCAGCCAAACATAACAAAACGTAGTTCAGTTTGGGTGGGGGGTGGGAATCCTAAAAGGAACAGAATTCAGCTTCCTGGAGTTTGTTTGGTATTTTAAACATTTTTTAAATTAAACTCTGTGAATTCCTTTGGAAGCATTACTGGAAAAACAAGCAAACCTGCTTTTCCTCACTTTCACCTGACTGCAGAGGGAGCTGGGGAAAGATGAGGCGAGGGTACTCCTGACTGCGGCATCCCATTTATGTGGCTAGTGGCAAACAGGATGGCGCTTGCCTCCTGTTTATTTTTACCAGAAGACAATTTAAATGCCTTTAAAACAAATAATGTGGATGTAAGATTCTTTGGCTTAAAACAAACAAACAAAACCCAAAACCACTTCTGTTTTTTTCTTTTTGTTTCTTTTTTTTTTTTTTCCTGACAGATTGAGATATTTCACCTCCTGTATACCAGGTTTTTAAAACGATTTGCCGGATTCGGCACGAACCTGGATCAAATCTAAGCCCTCAATATGCCGCAGGGAGGGAGGGGAGGGGAGGCCGGCGGGAGGGCGGACGGTCCTCGGTGCTCCTCGGGAAGGCGCTGGTACGTGCCTCTCCGGGGATGCGAGGGGAGGGAGGGCGGCGCGGACCCGGGGGGGACCGGCGTCTCCTGGCCGCGCCTCTTCCCTGTCACGGCTCGGGCGCAGTGCTGAGGGCCGGGAGAGCGGACTGAGGACTCGGGCAGCCGCTACCGGCGGCGCGGGCGGGGCGGTGGCTGACGCGGCGCGCTCTCCCGGTGTGTTGCAGATCTTCGAGTGGTGGTACTTCCGCAAGTACGGGACCTCCTTCATCGAGCAGGTCTCGGTGAGCCACTTGCGCCCTCTGCTGGGCGGCGTGGACAACAGCGCGCCCAGCAGCGCCGGCGCCGCCAGCGGGGACGCGGACTCCAGCCGGCAGAGCGTCTCAGGTGAGCGGCGGGGGCGGGCGCGGGTGTCACCCCTGGGCCGGCGGGAGCCGCCGCCGCTCCCTTGGCTCTCTCGGCGGTGTGCAGCTGCAGCGTGCCTTCTTCAGCTTCCCGTGCCCAGGGTCCCTCCGCGCGGGGGAAAACCTTCTCTGTGTGCCGGAGGAGGGACGTCGCGGGCGGTGTCGGCTGACGGGCAGCGGGTGAGCCGCGGAGCTGCCCGGCATAGCCGCTACGGGCAGCCAGCCCTCCCGCCCGGGAACGCCCCGCCTTCTCTTCAGCGCGGGTGCTACACTCGACGTGTGCACAGGCCCGCAGCGGCAGCTGGGTGCGCCCGGTGGCTCTGATCTGCACAGATCAGCTCGTGCTGAGCCGGGAGACCGGATAAGGCTGCCTTTAAACTTGTTCTGTTGTCAGAGGAAAGGCAGAGCTGCTTCATTAACTGCGCTGGCTAATTGTGTCTTCCCAAATTCGTGCAGTGCCTACTGCAGGGGCCACGTTGCCAACGCATCCATTTGCCCCTTGTTGTAGCCCTGCTAAATTGCAGGTGCTCTTTCTGCAATAGCATTTCTAAAGGCAGGCAGTAGTTTTATTTAAATGCTTTTGAATAATAACAACGTTGTTAAAGAAAGATTCAGAAAAGATGTCGGGAATCCCCGTCTGCCTTTGCATCGCTTTGTTTTGTAGATAATGTAAGTAGTACATAAACAACATTTGAATTTCACTTCAGCAAGTGGAAGCACAGTGGCTTCTAATAGCTTAAGGGCTTGTTCTGTTCCTGACTCTGCTGCCGATTTAATTTGTGACCTTGGGAAAGTTATAACACAGGTTTTAAAAAGAAGCCTCCAGTTTATGGGGGCTGATTTCAGGTGTTTGGGGCTCAATTTTCCTGAGCTTACAGACATTCACAGCTCCTATGAGTTTCAGTGCAAGGAGTAGGTGCTGCAAACCAGGCTGAAGGTGCCCAAGTCATTCAAGCCTTTAAAGTCAGTCTTGACACTCTGAGGCTTCTTTTCTAATACATATGATTACTCTGAATCAATGTATAATTGAGGAGGTGTTTTGAGAGCCTTACATGAAGCAGTATAAATGTATGGGTTGTAATTTTTGTTATGCATTTATATATTACTATAATGAGTCCATGTTTATTTGCTCTGGTGAAAAAAAATGTTAAGTCAGAAGAAATCAGCTCTTATGTGGTGGAGGGGAGGAAGTCGGTTTTGAAGTACAGTTCTGCTGCAGGGGAGCTATCCTTGCAAGTCACTTTGTTCATGTCACAGGCTTCGGGATTCTGCTGAGGCACTGGAGTCCAGAGCCCGGGTGCCCAGGGATGGTTCCTCTGAGAGACAGGCCAGCCTGCCTAAAATTAATCAGCCCCCCAAGCACTCATCTTTGGGGAATGAAGGTCCTCGGAGTCCCAGGAGAACTTGTCTCCCTGCTTGGGTGACTCAGCTACCTGGGGGGAATGAGTTGAAAGCTTAGCCCATGAGTAATGAGGATGCTGAAGTGCTATAGTTTCTGGCTTGAGCGGGAGATACCCGCTGTTAAAGTCAGGGCAGGAGCATCTTGGCTTGTGTTCCTCGACTGTAAAACAAAGCTTACCTGTTTTATTCCTAGCTTGGCATACAGACCATAATCTTAATATTGGAAATTAATTTAGCTTTCATTAGGGATGTGCCCTGAGAATCAATTATAGTTTCATTAAATTTATTTCCTCTGCGGGCTTTAAAAATATATCAGAATTAACAAGTGAAGAAAAATGAATGAAAAAAACCCAAATTTGGTTATGGAGAAAACATTATTGTTTAGCAGCTAAGGTGCCTATGTCTGTACCTGGCAAATTTTATTTCTGCTCTTCAATGTTCATGAAAACAAGCAAGCAAAAATTAGCTTTGAACTCACAGGTCAAATAAAATAGGTAGCCTCAAGAAAACCTTGCTCTCTACTGAGTATTTCTACTTATGGAAGCCTCCCTATAGCACAGCAAATTCAGCTGTTGTCATTCCCATCTGAGGAGAGGCTGTGAATAGCAACACTGCATGGTCCAGGGTATTAGATTTGGATGAACTGGCAG
Organism: Caprimulgus europaeus; assembly: GCA_907165065.1. The sequence goes on along the minus strand of OU015528.1, from coordinate 21,548,002 downwards.
AAAGCATGGGGTGGCTTGGAAACACCTGTGTGCACTCATCAGTGTGCTCGGTCGCACTTCAGCAGCTCTGAAAGGCTGCCGTTGTTTAAAGAAGAAGGCACAGTATTTTGACTAATGAGGTTCACCCAGGCATCTTGACTTTTCTGATATAAAGAAATAGTCAAGGAGTGTAGTGTGTTTGCTTCCAGTGCACTGACACACAAGGCTATGAGTTGGGACTCACAGTATCTCTGGATAGTGTGCCTGTAGGGATAGCCTGTTATTCGCACCTTCAGAAAGATATTGGTGCTCAAAAATTGATCATTGAACAAGGAGCTGAAAGATTAATCTTCAGTAAATCCTAATGGCTTATATAAAATAAGGACATAGTTATATTATTTGTTTATGACCTTTTCAGGTCACCAGGCATCAACACTGGGACATTTCTTTCACTATCTAGCGAGGTGAAGATGGCTCTTTCACTTGGCTCACCATGTTTTCCTATGTAGATGTTTAACTGTGGTAGAATGTTGCAGTAGATATCTTTGTCTTCAGAAAGGTCAGAAGAATTGTGCTGAGACCAGGGTATCGGCAGATACCAAGATAAAAGCAACAAAGATCACATCAGGTTGAACTAGCCAGAGGGATGCCAAACTACCCCCAGGGCAGGAGGAGGTGGTAATAAAATCCCTTCTTCACCTCCCCTTTTTGTTCCCCAGTTCCCACTTTCCCTGCTGCAGTGCTGAAGTGCTGCATGCTTCGGATAAAGTATAACCCCTTAGATTTAAATAGGACAGCAAAAGAATGGTGTCGCTGTGATCAAATAGTTGTTGCTTAATCTTATTGGTTGCAAATAGAGTAAGCTAAGCCATTGAATTGTACCTCTGGAACTCAGAAGGCTCATGTTTTTTTAATATTTACTATGGTTTGAAAGTTGTATTATGTAAAAACTATCAGACTGAAGCTTCCAAACAGCCGTACCCTCTGGCTGCACAACAGGACGGCTGAGTGGCAGTCGAGCACTTTTGCTGAGTAAACCAGTGGAGCTTTCTAATATTAGCTACCTAATGGTTAGCTGAAGGATGCAGATGCATAATCAATGCTCTCTTCCCAAACATCTTCCCTTTTCCCATCTCTGTTTCATGCAGGTATTAGGTGCCACTTTAGCACCTTTACTGAGAAGTGGGAGCTAGGTCCATGGGAAAAGAGAAAGGCTTGACTTGCCGTTCTGTATTTCTATCTCTTTCCTTAATGCAACAGGTATTAAGTTGCCCCCCGCCCCTACACCCCGAGAGAAAAGTACAAAATGCTTTCCAATGCAATGAACTTTCCTCTGCCAATCAACTTCAGCATCCTTTGTCAACCCTTTAAGTAAAGTCAGCAGATGTTGCTATGGATTTTTTACTTCATGAGCTAAGCAGGAATTAAATTTGGCAACTGTAGCTGAGATTCTCAGTGATTTACAGTATTAACTAGACAGTGAAGTTTTTCTTAGAAATAACAAGTCCACAGAGACTGAGCTAATTGCTGGTTTTCAGTGCAGTAACCCAGTGTGATCCCTCTTAAATTCTGCTTTATGGTAAATGTGAGTCCTGGAACTAATCTGTATTATCTTTTCATCTGGTGTTTGGAGCTCTGTTAGTGGTTATTTGTCTGGAATAATTACATTTCTTGACACTAATTTGTAATGAAATTATTATTTAAAAAGGAATAACAGCCTGAGTACCTGCATCTCTATGCTCTTGATTTTTTTTTCTTTTTCTATTTGTACCTACAAAAACTAGAAGTTATTTAACAAGGCACATTAGAAGGTAACATGTTTCTGATAAATCTCAAGTACCATTGTAATTTGGGAGAGATTCATTATTGTGTATTTCTGTTTATGACAGAATGCAAAGTCTGGCGAAATCCTTTAAATCTGTTCAGAGGAGCGGAATATAATCGGTAAGTGCTACCATGTTACAGTTTCAGGCATAGTACTGGGCTAAAGACCTTAGTTGTGCTTTTCCATTAATCTAGATGAGAGTTGGAAAAACAGAACCAACTGTGGACATGTGCTCATGCCAGGATTTTCTGTCATTTGTAAAATGTTTCTGAACATTACGGAATTTGAAATCATACTCATGCACTTGTTATTTCTGCAGTTTTTAGTGATCTTAAAAAAAATTGAAAACTGAAGTGCAGTGTACCTGGTACTATTAATACAGTAATTCTGTTCAAATCTGTTATAGCAAACAACCTAATGAATTATATGTAGGTTTCATGTAGTCTTAGTGTTTGAATATGCGTGTTACTGGTTTCCGGTGTGTGCTTTCCAACATCCTTATTAGCTTAGGTTCAGCTACTGTCGCTCCATCACAGTACAGTGAAACGCAGTGCATGTTGCTTAGAGGATTGCCTGGGTGAACTTAGTAGGCTATGCCCATCTCTAACATCTAGGATTCTTTTCTAGATTAATTTTGGCAAGTGTGACCTCATTAACGAAAATGTCTCTTTGTTGGCATGTCTGCAGGTATACATGGGTAACAGGGAGAGAACCTTTGACTTACTATGATATGAATCTTTCAGCACAGGACCATCAGACATTCTTTACATGTGATACGGATCATTTACGGCCGGCAGATGCTAGTAAGAGACCTTGTTAACAACTGTTTTTGCTAATAGGTTAATGATTGTTTTGAACTGATGCAAGAAAAATGCAGTGAGACATCAGTTCTCTCAGGTACATAAGGAAAGGCAAAAGTTTGATTGTTCCTGGAAAGCTGTTGCTGTTTGATGGGTAGTATTTTAGATCTGAACAAGTATCTATATAGGTATAAACTAACTAATTTGTGTCACTATTTTGTTCTACTTTCTTGATAAAGTCCTTCAAGGTACCATTTGCAAGAATAGAGACTTGTTTTTTTTCCTCTTGTTTCTTGCAGGGGCTTCAAACATGTATAGTTTAATTTGCCTCCAGCTGCAGTGTAGTATGTTGAGTTACATCATCCAGGTCCCATTTAGTCTATGCTGACAGAAGAGAGAGAGCTATGTAAAACTTGAGTCCTTGTATTTCATTCCCTGATGTAGTTAAAAGCTCTGCAAAAAATGGGAACAACTCATTTACAACTGAATTGGATGTAAGCAGCAGATTTAGTTGTATTAAGCCTTTACAGTTAAGTCCATGTGCAGACTTTGGTTCTGCTAAAAACGTACAGCAATGATTTTGATCATCAGAATTTGCCTCTGAAGAGACCAATCTCCTTTGTCTCTAGGAAAAGGAGAGATACTGACCATTGGTCACTCCATTCCTAAGTACAAAGGAGAACATACTGTGCTTTTTTGACACACAATAAACAGGAATCCTATTTTCCCAACTCAGTGGGCTAATTACAAGGTGGTCTGATTAGCCTGGATGCTGTTTGCATTTAACATTAACTGAAAGCAACAGCACAGTAAGAAACTAGAATAAGATTCTAGCTGTCACTTTATTCTTTTGTGCCCTGTGAAATCTACTTCCCCAAGAGAAGAAAGCTGCTTATCACCTCTGTATGTGACAGTGCACATGGCATGATCTCTCAACCAGATTTTCTTATGGATATAAGTTTGATTAAATAAAAGAACAAAACTGTGTATTTGGGACAAAAGCTCATGTTGAATATGTACCTTTGGAGGGATCACTGAGCTCCTTGAAACGCTCAGGCTGAGAGCAATAAATTCTCTTATTATAATGCTGTAGATTCTCCTTGTTAACACTAAAGACTGATATGCCCCTGTCCTGCCTTTTTTATTGAATAGTAATGCAAAAAGCCTGGAGAGAGAGAAACCCCCAAGCCCGAATTTCTGCAGCACATGAAGCTTTGGAATTGAATGAGTGAGTGACAACAACATTAACATTTATTTCCTGTAATTTAAAAATGCATTTGATGATAGCTTAAGGCAGGGGGTTTGCTACAGTAATTTTTAACCATGATTACAGACCTGTCACAGGAAGGCCTTCAGTGGGAAATAAAAAGCACAGCTAGCCACCCATAAGATCCTTAGGGCAGTGATGACAGCGGGAGTCTTCCCACTGTTGTCAGTGGACTTTGGATCAGTGCAGCAAACTGTTAATTGTTGTCTCCTGATAAGCATATAAAATATGCATTTATGGGATGGAGAGTTCTCTTTTGGATTTCTCAGTTGTCCTGAATGGAGGCAAGAAAGAAGGGACTCATAAACATCTTCTGAAATATTCATTTCATAGTGTGAGAGAATACAATGTAATTCTTTCTGTCTTAGAGTCCATTATTTATTTTCTCAATGAGAAGTGCAGTATTCTGAGATCCCACAATAAACTCAATGCTGCGATGCTTTAGTGGCACAGCAAACTGTATAAATGTTGCCAAAGTGCATGAAGTGGATTGAGTCCCTTAGGTTGTTGTCAGAGATTGCTGCATTCTAGAATTCCATAAACTGGTACCTTATGGATTGTCCTTTTCATCAGAAGGAGAAAAAGAATTGTTTGTTCCTGGGTTTTTTTATGCTACATTTACCCTCCTGCTTAACTGAGGGAGCATGTAGCAAAACAGGCTTTTGCAGAAGTGAGCTATAAGCCTATCCTGTTCTACTCACATATTGCAGAATTATTGAAGTTGGCAGGGACCTCTAGAGGTCATTTGATTCAGCTCTCCATGCCCAAGTGGGGTCACCTACAGCGCGTTGCACAGGACCATGTCCAGATGACTTTTGAATATATCCCAGGAGGGAGATTCCACAAGCTCCCTGGACAGCCTGTGGCAGTGCCTTGTCACCCTCAAAGTAAAAAAGTGTTTCCTGGGAACCTCCTGTGTTTCAGTTCGTGCCCATTGCCTCTGGTTCTGTCACGGGGCACCACTAGCAGGAGCCTGGTTCTGTCCTCTTTTCACCCTCCCTTCAGGTGTTTACAGACATTGATGAGATCCCCCCCTGAGCCTTCTCTTCTCTAGGCTGAACAATTCCAGCTCTCTCAGTCTTTCCTAATATAAGAGGTGCTCTAGTTCCTTAGGCAATCTTCATGGCCCTTTGCTGGACTCTCTCCAGTATGGCCATGTCCCTCTTGTACTGGGGAGCCCAGAACTGGACGCAGCACTCCAGGCATGGCCTTGCCAGAGCTGAGTAGAGAGGAAGAATCACTTCCCTCAACCTGCTTGCAGCACTCCTCCTCATGCAGCTCAGGATGCCATTTGCCTTCTTTGCAGCAAGGGCACATTACTGGCTCATGATCAACTTGGTGTTCACCAGGACTGCCCAGTCCTTTTCTGGGTGGCCCACAGCAAGCCCTGGTGCCTGGAATCTCATTTTCACCCAGACCTGTTGTTTCCTGTTCCTCAGCTGATGACTGTTTGTGAAACACTCTAGAGTCAGCTGCAGCCTGATTCTATTTCTGTATAAAGAAGAATCTTACCGGCAGCGTGCCTTGAGTTGGAAAGAAGTCAACAAGCTATCTGCTGCCTAACTTCAGCTGCTAAAAATGTGGCCATGGATTTTAAAGTAGTTGCCCGAGGTCCCTCTAAAGCCAATGAGAGAGGCACCTCCATTCAGCAGTTGACACTATTCTTAGATGTTTAAACATGTGAAATAAATGGCTTTGTGAAGGTGCTCCTTGATAGAGGCAGAGGGGCACAGGTACTGAAGAGATCTAAATCAGACAGCTAAAAGCTGGAAGAAGTGACTCTCGCCACGCATTTCACCTTTCTCTATATTCCTAATGCTGCTTTCCTGTTTTTTGGGGGATTTTGGGTGGTTGGTTTTTTTTGTTTTGTTTTTTAATCTCTACTATTACATTTGTAATCTGTTCTTTGCATATGGCAAGTGTTATAAGTCTGTTGATTCTTTTCATCCCATTACATTAATGGAGACATTTTATGTTAAAATAATAGTGTGTAAAACTAGTCTTGGTTTCTAGAAGGATTTTTAGTGATGTAGGCCATGATTACTTCATGAGACAGCGCTTTACTTTCTGGGGCAGTAGGTATACTCAAGTGGCTGAGTGCAACAGTACCTACAATGAGAGTCATGATCTGGTTGCCAGCATATTTATTCATCAGAATAGTTCATCAGAAAGGTATACGGACAAAACTCCATTGCCTCTGTATTTGGTACACCCTTGCCCATCTGCACATCTTTGTATAGCTTCTACTTCATGCAACGTTCTCATGTTTTTTCCTCTGACATTTTTGCAGGTGTGCTACTGCCTATATTCTGTTGGCCGAAGAGGAAGCAACAACAATTGTAGAAGCAGAGAAGCTGTTCAAGCAAGCTCTGAAAGCTGGAGAGGGCTGTTACAGGCGCAGCCAGCAGTTACAGCACCATGGTGCACAGTATGAAGCCCAACACAGTAAGTTTCTTTGGAGGGCGTAGCTGTTTCTAAAGAGAGAGAAGTTCTGGGTAGATTTTTTTGTTTGGCTTTTTTTTTTCTCTCGGAGCTGTGTACTCAGTATTTAACATTGTCTGGAATATGGCCCTAGAGCCAGACTGTTTTGTTTCAGTGTTTTTACTTGATTCTGTTGCTGAGCTAGCATCTCTGACATTAGAGATGCACCTTTTCTTTGTCATGACAAAAAATATGTAGCATGTGCTTAACAGAAAATAAAATGTAGCAGAGCCAAAAGAGGTCTGATATTCAGAAAATGCTGGATGCTGTTTCAGGAAATTGCACTGAAGTGCCTTTAGCCATTTTGAAAACATGGGTCATGTTGAGAAAAGGCAGTAAAAAATGAGTGAAGTGATGCTTTGCCAGCTTTTTCCATAAGCTGTGAGGGTAAATATGTACACCACATTGTTTTGTGTAAAAGTTAATGAGACCATTAACCAGTGTGACATTTGAAAAGTCAGTTGCATACATTAAGAAAGGTCACAGAAACATAAAAATCAACAGCTAGAATAATAGAGTACTCTAATTGAAAGTCTAGATTTCTTTTTTTTTTTTAGGTTTTGAATAAGCAGATTTAGCTACTGTGATGATATTTATTAGATGCTTCTTAAAACTAAAAAAATACATGAGGGTCCACTGCCAGTAAATTAATAAAAAGATAAATAAAGCAAACAGTCTAGGTTATTTCTGGTCTACAGTGGCTAAATAATGCCACTGGTATCAGGCAAAAATAATGCCAATTAATTCCATAAGTACAAGCACTAGCATTCTTTGGGCATCTTCGAGTTTCTCAGGACCTGAATTCACAACCTCTGGCTATCTCACATAATTTCAAGATTACTGCTAAAAATTGTACTTAGTGAAATTATCTGTCATCCCTGGTTTCAAAAGTGTACACAAGTCTATACCTGGGGTTTTATAAAGCTTGGGGGTAGTATTTTAAACATTTGTTGGTTATAAGATGATATTTAGGATGGTTTGCTGATTTTTGGAGAAAACAAAAATATGGAGCTGCTGAGCACTTGAAGAAGTTTTCAGGCTCTAGCAGGCTTATGGTTGCCTGCAAACCTTAATTTGTGCACTCAATCCATCCTGAGCACAGAAAATAAGTGTTTCTATGAAAAAAAACCACACTAAGAGTAATTGAACACTGTCACGATACTTATGTCCAAGATAACCTGGTTGAGTTTGTGCAGGCAAATGAGTGTGGCATTTTTGTAACCTGTGTGTGCTAGATGATTACTGCCATCATCAAATGTGGCACCCTGAACCTTCAGTATTACAGCAGGGGAAGCAGCCAGTTGAATCGCAAAATTAAGTGAATTGCCACAGAGCAGGAAGGGCTGAAAAGTGACTGCCTGCTCCTGACTGCAACTTCAGGAGGGGCTAGCTCATTCTGTATACCACCTAGCCCCCCCTTGATGATGTCCATGTGCACCTATAGAAGTTAGAGGTTCCAGCCTCAGATGGGGCCTTGGACACAGGGACTTCAGGTACAATTCTCTTGATTATATGCTGGACTTCTGCATGGTTTACAAAGGTGGAGACATCAGTTCTCTTTAGAGAGGATTATGGACAGATGTGTTGCAGTTACTCCATGGTTCTGAGATGTCTGTCATTCCATTTCTGGTCCTTGAAGTTGACTTTGGGATGAAAAGTCAGCATTTCATGTTTTACAGGTGAAAAACACTATGTAATTTATTGAACAACTGCATATTGCTCTATATTTCTGTTTATTCATGTGTTCCATCTCCTTCATACAGTATTTTATGTTAGACTCTGAATTTTTAGAATAAATAATGACTTTGAGTACCCAGCTTAACCTATTTCAAAAGGTGCTAGTTTATAGAAAGCGTGGGCAGTCTTTTTAAGGTGGCTCATGTTAGTCACCCCAAAGCATTAGTCACCTCAGAAAATTTTGGTCTCAGGGGTTATCTTGATTTCATAGTAAGTAAATGCCTTTCAACCATTCCTACTGAAAAGGAGCTTAACATGAAATGTATACATCTTGGTTAAACTGCATAAACATATTGAAACAGATGTAACTAATAAATTGTTTATTATATATATAGGAATCAATACAGAGCTAAGGAATTATATAATATAAAATACAGCTAAAGAAATTTATTCCCTCCATTATTTGTTCTTGTAAAGTCAGACCTTTCAACCTACTGCTTAATCTATCTGAAAATTGTAATCACAGCTTTAAAATAATTTGTAGGCACTTGGAATGTTTTCAATGCACATCTTGTTCTTATTATGAAAGACTTGAAAATGTTAGGAACAGACTAAAATCTTTACAGACTGCATACTATATGCAGGTAATTTGTAGCAGGTGTTTTATATTTTCACAATATGATAATTTTATAGATGATTAGCTGTCCACACATTTCCTGTTAGTCCAGAAGTGTGTTAGGAGTTCACATTGGAATTGTAGGGATGAGCAATGAAACAAATAATAATTCCAAGAGGATAATTATTGCAGCTGTTTAGTGTCTGTCATCTGCTGTTAGGGCAACTTCCAGCACATAGGACTGTCATATCTGAAACATGTTAACTTGCCATCCATAATTAGCAGTGTGGGGAGTTTGAAGATTATATTTGGGTAACAAGTAAAGATTCCATCAACAGAAAGTTCAGGATATTCTTCTTTTCGTCTAATCATTAAGGAAAAAGACTGTAAGAGGATGAGGATTTGTTTTGCTACATCTATTGATAAGCACATACACTGTAACTTACAAAAAAGGCAGGATATAATGTGCACTTTCATGGATGCTCTTGTCTTAACCATATATATGAATTGGTAAGTAATCTAATGCTGTGTGTGTGGTCACAGAGTTTTGAGCCAATGTTGACTTCATAGGGGTTCTCCTTGTCTCACTTGATTACTTGATGGTCTGTACCCTCTAGCATTCTCTGTACCTTCAGATCTGCTTATATTTCATAGATGTAAGGCCAACCCACATGTCATTTTTTATACCACAGTACATCTGGCATAATTCCACTGAGTTCAGTGATGTTATGCCACATCTAAACCAGCAGAATTTGGTAATTTTTAATTAAAATTATTGTGAAAGCATTGATGATCATGAATAACAAAAAATGTCAAGAAAACTATGTTTCCTTTTTTGTTGGAATATTAAATGAACCTTTGTTTTATCTTTTTTATCTTAATGCTGTTTCTTTTTCCCCTCATACAGGAAGGGACACCAATGTGTTAGTTTATATTAAGAGGAGGCTGGCAATGTGTGCAAGAAAGCTGGGAAGGACCAGGGAAGCAGTGAAAATGATGAGAGATGTGAGTTTGGATTTGTTTTGCATGTGATACTTAGATAATAGTAGCATAGAAATTATATGCATTTGCTTGCAAGTTGGCATCCATTCCTGCTACGTGCAGCACTAATAGTCATTTTTATGTGTAATGTACGTAAAAATTAAGGTAAGAGACCATTTATAAGGTTGTGAAAGCAACACTGAAGTCACAAAATACCAGATGGATGGTTGCCCAGATAGACTGAATTTCCTACCCTGGTACATGTTGAATGGAGTGATTTTTTTTAATTATTATTTTTACTGTAATGATTTGATTATGAAGTCAGATCACATTTTTTCTGAAGCATGTAATGAAGGTCACTAACTTAATAAACAGGTCTAAAGTATTCTATTTCCTCCTTGCAAAGCTGCAGTTTGGCTCTGTGCATTGTTTACGTCACATTATTCAGACCTGAAGACAGTATTACTTATTCATGCAAAACCTATTACTGAGAAGGCCAAACCAAGTAATTAATCTCTAATGAACTGATTTCCCTCTGAGATGGGAGATGATTATATCCCTGTTTTGTAGGCAGTGGAGCCACCAATGGTAGTCATAAGTCAGTAAGCTACAAAGCTACAAATCTGAAACACCAAACAGTAGCTATTTTGGGGATGGCAGGAGAGGCAGCTGTCTGCATAAGGCACTGTATATGTTTCAAGTATGTAAAATGCTACCATTTAGAGAGAGCTGCAAATGCCCAGCATTTCTTCAGGTGAGATCCCCCTGCATGCAGATTAGGAACACAGTTCTTTGAGGAGGTGACTTGCCTCACCCGCAGTAGCAAGTCTATGACAGAAGGAGGAATGGAGCCCTAGAGCTCAGGGCAGATGATGGTAAAACTGCTTACCAGTTTCTTGTCTTCTCCTTTCTTACCATCATCTGCCCTGAGCTCCCACAAAAGTGAGGTAGAGGTTAATCCAGCAAGATATATGTACAGTTCTGCAAGTTAAGCTAAAAGACCTAAATTTTAAATGCACAAAATGGAATTGCAGACCAGAATGAAGCACCTGTAAAGTCTGCTTTGGGCAGCTCAGATGAATGGTCCCTAAACCTGCCTAGTGAAAAAGGAAATTCTTGCTGCAAGTCAGTGGGAGTTTTAACAATAAAAAGGCAAGCGACTTTCTCTGGAGCTTAGGGACTTGCATCAGCAGCAGTAGGACAAGTATGTCTGCCAGCTTGGAATCCAGCACCCAGCATCTTCTCCTGCAACTGGAACACTTATGAATATTTTTTTAAAACACTGAGCAGAGTTCATCATAATAATACAGCTCCTCAACCTAAATAATCTACCAGATGGCAAGTGGTGAGTAACTTTGTCTCTAGCTAGGGTTTTTCAGGCACACAATTCTCACTCACTGGAATCACTAGGCTCCCAGACAGAAGTGTTGAAAAAGAACTTGTCAAAACCCCAGCCGTTGTACAGCTAGGAGTGTGAGAAAGAGGGGTGAGGAAGAAAGACGTGGTTTTGCAGTCTTGTGGTCAGCTGGGAGAATGTTGATTTCAAAAACAATGTTTTCAGTCCAGTCAGCTCCACTGATTCTTCATGAATTTTGTTACACAGGCACTCTGGGACAAATATTAAAATGTTCAGGGACAAACATTGGAATTCTAAGTTCTGCCATTAATATACAAGAAAGATACAATTTTGAATTTCACGTTCAAATGTCACACATCATAATTATGGCAATTTCTGGACCTTACTACAGGCTGCTGAATGTGTTTTGTGATTTGTAGATAGGGCTATGTGGAACAGATACTCTGTGAAGCCATGTTCTGCTGATGTCAGTATGTGTGGTTAATGCTGTATGCAGCACTGGATTCAAGGACTTGGGTGGTCCATCTAGTCCTTGGTTTCTTATGCAGAATGAGACCCAGAATGCTTTGATTATAATGAAAGGCTTATTCTGTCACTAGAGAGAATATTGTGTGTTGTTGAAGTTAAGTACAATGGGGATCTTAAAGGCAGCAATGACAGGGAGACCTAGAGTTATTGTTTGTTAGACACTTGAAGGATGGAAAACACTCTCCTTAATAGGAACGTTTTGCTAAAATGAAAGGACTGGATGCAAGACAAAGGAAATATAAAGATAGAATTTCAGCTTCTAGAACTTTGACTTAAATCAATGCAGTCTGTATTTTTACGCATACAGACACTGAGCCATATCCTCGGAACTGAATTTAGATGCCTCTAGAGCTCCTCGTTGTGAGCAAGCAGAGCTGAGAATTAGCAGGTCCCTAAATGAAATGTAAAAGCAGCAGTATCTCTAGGTCACAACTCCAGTACACTGAGAGCAAGAGAAGGGTCAAGTCAGCTTTGCAGATGCTTTTCTGAGACTGACTTGGAGCTACTTATTTCTGATGAATGTATATTCTCCATTTCTTCATAAAAGACATAAATAATACGCTTATGAAGAAGTTTGAAGAACATGAATGTGTCATTGAAGGTTTCTGTGTGATTGATGAGGGAGGAGATTAATTTATTCACCCTAAAAAGAATATGAAGAATATGTTGGCTGGGGACTGCTGAATCTAGCATCAGGGGACAGAGGGTGGAGGCCCTGTTTGTGTTTGAAAGATTGAAAACAGATTTCTCAAGACATGGATCATGATGGAAATGAAGTGTTAAGAGGTTTGTGACACCATCTGGGAAATATGATTGGGATGTAGTGAGTCTTTGCCACTTTGAAAAAATAAAATATTTGAGAGTGTTTAATTTGTTGCATATATGAGGCCATCTTGAGGACATTACTGATGGATTAGATTCTTACCTGAATTTTATGTAAGAAAAGACTGAGATCCTGCTTAAAACACCTTAATGGAAAGAAAATGAGTTGTTGGTGACTTAAATAAGATTTTTCTTATATGGTCATATGCACTATTGATAGGAAAATCATATTCTTTAATATTATATTGAAAAGATTTCATAGAATCATTTTGGTTGGAAAAGATCTTTAAGATCATAGAATCCAACCATAAATCTAGCACTGTAAAGTCCACCTCTAAACCATATCCCTAAGCACCACATCTACACATCTTTTAAATACCTCCAGGGATGGTGACTCTACCACTTCCCTGGACAGTCTGTTGCAATGCTTGACAATCCTTTGGGTGAAGAAATTTACCCTCCCCTGGCACAACTTGAGGCGATTTCCTCTTGTCCGGTCACTTGTTACCTGGGAGGAGAGGCTGAGACCCATCTCACTACACCCTCCTTTCAGATAGTTGTAGTGTAAGGTCTCACCTCAGCCTCTTTTTCTCCAGACTAAACAATCCCAGTTCCCTCAGCCGCTCCTCATAAGGCTTGTTCTCCACACCCTTCACCAGTTTCATTGTTCTCTGAACACGTTCCAGCACATCAGTGTCCTTCCTGTAGTGAGGGGCCCAAAACTGAACACAGCACTCGAGGTGTGGCCTCACCAGTGCCAAGTACAGCGGGGGGATCACTCCCCTATTCCTGCTGGCCACACTGTTTCTGATACAGACCAGGATGCTGTTAGCCACCTTGGCCTCCTGAGCACACTGCTGGCTCATGTTCAGCCGGCTGTTGACCAACAGCCCCAGGTCCTTTTCTGCCAGGCAGCTTTCCAGCCACTCTTCTCTAAGCCTATAGTGTTGCACAGGGTTGGTATGACCCATTTAAACACAGTTTAAGAAGAGGATTTTTTTTTTTTTAATTTAAAAAAATTAGTAGGAATTTCTGTTGCTTCTGTGATTGATTTTGAGATCGTATTTTGTTGCTGGCTTTGCTGCTTGGATGTAATTCATGTAGCTGAGTTGAATTAATGAGTATTACAAACCTGTAATTTTCATGGAAGCATGTAATTGAATCATACATAGGTGTTGCTTTTGCTTATGTTTCTAATGATAATTATTTACTATCTTTTGCTATAGAAACCAGCAGCTGTCACTATTTGTATATACTGAGTTAACTTATGATCTCATTTTGATTAGCGTATTGTTGGAATAACTCCAGTCTAGTCAACAGAGTTATTCTAGTTTTATTCCTGTTTATACAGAGCATGATATGGTCTGTGAGGGAACTAGATCTCTTTTACTGTCCCTGAGGAGAAAGTCTACAGTGCTGGTGGTTTTATTTGTTGTGCTGATTATGTTAGGAGGATTTAAAGTGATGTGTTCTAAACGATGTTGGAGAATTTGATATATGCAGAGGTGAAAGTCCTTAATGGTGGCTGTATGGAATCTTCTGTATCCCTTCATGTTGAATCTTTATTGTGGACAATGTTGCAAGCTGAGTAGCCATGTGCTGATGAGCAATGACAGCCTTTTGTACCAGCTGCCCTCTGTCTGGTCTTTGCTGATTCCCTCACCGTTAGAGTGGAAGAGAACAGAAGTGTGCTGGGTTTGTGTTCCGTGTTTTTCACTGATTAAAAAGAGAGGATGTGGAGGTTGTGCAAAGGCACTTCTCTCTGTACTTTGGGTGACTGAATCAGCGACTGGCTGTGATACTGAATTCAGGAGCAGACTGACATGGCATTTCCCTTGACTGGGTCACTGGAGTACCCAAGTGAAAATGTGCCGTGCAAGAAAGTGAATTGTCAAATTAATTCAAGCTTCATGGGATTGTCCTGGAGAACATTTGGACTGAGCAAACTTTCATTGAAGGATGATGTATGTTTAGGAAAGAGAAGGGTGGCAGGCAGAAGGCCTGCTAGTGGACAAGGTGAACAAAAGCTCTTAATTACTTCCTTTTTCGAAGAGAAGATGAAAAAAAACTTATTCTAGAGTGTCTTTACCTCCTACCTCATAGCCCTGTGCTCCCCTGAAGACTGCTTTGTAGACTTAACAAGTATATGTTTCTGAGACACAGTGGAATTGCAACTTACCCCATGCTTTGCGGCTTTGTTTAGAAAAAAAGTGACGTTTAGGGAGAGAAGAGGGTCTCCAGGTCTTTCCTCAGCTCTGGAGAAGGGCAGAAACCAGAACACTTCAGGAGTCAGAAAAGTAAATTTTATTTATGGGTTCAGTCATATCTGGTGAGAATTACTCTTCAGATCACAATAAAAGACCTAGAATTCTACTTCTGTGTACCTGGCTCTGAGAACCTTGCTGAGGATATTTCAGTTGGATGTGTTTTATGTGTTCATCTTGGTGCTCACCTGCAGTCTCTAAATGCATATTTCATGTCACAGGAGACACTAAAGACTTAGCAGTATCAATGGGCTGCATAAGTTGTTTAAACACTCAGGCTGCCCTGAGCATTTAACATTATTTAAGAGGTTACATCACTTGAAGGCTTCAAAAGGGTACTCAGCTATACTAAATGAATTTTAACAATATGGGTAGGTTGGTTTTTTATCTTTTTATGACCAGTGATATTAATGATTTTTGCTGGTACGATGGCTCTGCAAGTCTAGCATCATTTCTTGGCAACCTCCTTTGCTGGGTTTTGAATTAGATTTTCTGTTCAGTGTTCTCTTGAGTTCTGTATTCTCATATGCATTGCTGATTTGCTCTTGGATAATGGGAATGCATAGCTGGGACAGTGTTCTGCCCCTTGAATTACCAATCTGTGTGAAAGAGAGAATAGTAATTGCTAATAGAGATATTATGATCCCTAGCAACTTAACAACACAACTTCTGCAGCTACTTGCATCAGCAGTTACTGTCTGTCTCTCCCAAATACCTCTGTGCTTGAGGCAAGGATTAGTGAGCCAGATTCTTTGGCTTGTGTTACATAGGTCAGGTTAAGCAGGCTGCTATGGCTTGAGTAAGATTCTAGATTTATTAACATCTGTAGCAGTTATTTAAAGTACCATTTTTTGAAGGAAAAGTACTTCTTAGTTAAATGGGACCAAGAGTTATCTCATAAATTTTAGGAGTGCTACTTTGTGAACGATGACATTTGCCAGTCTCCACTGCAGAGTAGTATCTTCAGTTAATTCTTGATCTGACACACAAGCTGCAATAATAGCAAGTGATAAATGCTGATTTTAACATTTCCATATGTCTGTATATTCAGATATGGTTAGTTTTGTCACAGATTCACATGTTATGGGTAAGTGTGAGGGACAGGTTGGAACATCCCTCGTTTGAATGGGCTCTTAAACAAACCGGAGACTCCTGTCATTCCCCTGTTGTGTATATCCCTCCCCTTTACCTGCGTGTGATTCAGACCCCTCACTTTGTCATTACTGTGATCCTGCACAAAACCCCTCAAAAACTAGAAATTTGGTGACCACTACGTAAACCCAATAATAACGTTTCTTATAAAGTATGGGTTTCCAGCACTGTGATTCTATTAAGATAGAATGTAGTCTTGGAATAAAATCACATAGTCTTGGTAGGAGCCCTGGTAATTTGGGATGCATTTGTCTGCCCTTTTCCATCACTCCATGTTCAGGGGCTTTGTATTGTCCTTTAATTATGCTCTTCCATCTCTCTGGAATCTTCTAGCCCATTTTTGAGCTACTAGATCATTTCCTCTCTTTAATTTCATTTAAAAATCTACTAAAATATGAAAAAGTTTCTGCAAAAAGTACTTTGGGATGATGCAAATACAGGAATGTTTTTGAAGAGGGCTATAAGTAATTATTTTCATGCTTTATAAAGTTACTAATCTTTGATGTAACAAACACTATTATATTAGTTTATCACTGTTACTACTTTTATGTGATGTGATTATTTAGTAGTAAATGTATATCTGGAACAACTTGCATTCTTCTGGTTTCGTGCCACATCTGCCGTTAAAATTCTCTTTATTCCTGAAGTATGTGCATTTTTGCAACACAGTCCAAATAACAGCATTTTCATAATTATACTCCTTGAAGAACTGAAGTCATACTCTGAAGGCTTTAATCCTCTGATTAAGAGAGAACATAGTCTGCATGTTCTAGCATATTTCCTTAGAGTTTGTGTATTCAGTAAGATATTTTTCACTTTATTGACTCATTGTTAATCCTGCATTGAAGAGAAGTCCTATTATCTGTGAATATAATGGAACACTAGGACTAAACTCATGTTTTCCAAATGAAAAATGCAATGTTGGCAAATTTTATACCTGTGCCATCTCACAGTCAGTGCAAACTGGGTCTGGGTCTCTTTTTCGACACTCTGAACCATTCAACCATTAGATGACAAGTCAAATTCCTTGAATTCCACATACAGATGAAAATATGTGGATTCTACTGCTAATCATTTCCCAGCTTCTAAAGAACAGGATCTGGCAGATTTGGCTTCTTAGCTTTTCTGCTCTCAGAGCTGTGAAAGAGTAACTGTGGAGCTGTTTCCAAACAAAACTGATTATTTGCCAAAGGGAATGCAGAACGTCATAGATAAATGCATTAAATGACAGAATCCTACTTTTGCTGTAATTAAGCAGAACTTTAATTCAGGTAGGTCTAGTGTATTTCAGATCATTTTCCAGTTCTTGAGAGCTATGAGAGTGTTTACATCACATGAATCCCACTCACAGTGAGATCACACTGGAATGAATTGCACTTTTAGGACCAGGAGTTAGCATAATTTTTAGGCATCTGGCATTGTTAACAGAGCCTTTTTGTGTGCTAGCCTTAGTCTGCTGACAGTTTTTCTTCCCATCTGTCCTTGCCAGGTGAGCTGGCCAGGAGGAAAACTTAAGCATTAGTGTATCTTACTAGACGTCAAAGAGTCAATGTGGGGTGACATGTTGCCAATGCCTCAAGCCCCGTGTAAGCTTCAGTCAGAGTACAGACATCTGAAATCTCAGCTGCAGACAATGAAGCCCATGGAAACTGAGGTTTCTGTCTTCCTACTCAGAAATGGCTGGCACTTTTGCCTTTTCTACCTTTTTCAGTTAACAATTCTTACAGAATATATACAAGATAGCAGCTTATGCCGAGCACTTGTGAAAATAACGGTGCTGTCCATACTGTGTGCTTGATTCTTCAGTGGTGGTGGATGATTGCACCTGGAAGAAGGCAGTGTCAGACATTCCTTTTAGGAGACAGATTTTACCATTTCAGATACCCACTGCAGAAACAAATACAATAGGAATTAAGGTTATGGCAGTTTCACTGTTTGTATTGAATTTCTCTTCTTTGCTTGTTGTTGTTTCTTCATTTTAAGCTGAATTCAATTTTCATATTTATGAATGTATTCAGTTGAATACATTGATCTAAAAATGTTTTTTGTTTGTTTACTGAGAAGATATGAGTGGCAATAAGTGGTTGGATTCACTGCCCGTAAAATATGTGACCATGCATACAACCATAATGCAAGTGGAGAATAAATGTGTCAACACCAGGTTATATATAAGATCATTTATTTATCCACCTCTGTATTCCCTTGAGTCCTGTGGTCTAGTTGTAGGCATAAACTGTAG